>OX403618.1:94702528-95302528 GCA_948107695.1 Meliscaeva auricollis
GAAGCTGGTGTAAGGGTCTTAAGACGTAGAGATCCGCCGTTCAATAGATTGGAGTTTGGCAAACTGTTTCCCAAGAAAAAGATATTTCGTGATGTAAAAAATATTAAGACTTGTGCAATTGTGTCGAGTTCGGGTTCTATGGCTGGATCGAAATTGGGAAGGTTCATAGGTAAGGTCTAGACAGAAAAAAATAATGTTCCTACATTTTTATCATAAATTCTTATTATTGAATTTATTTTGCATTTTTATTTTCTGTTTTCTGTTTTCCAGACAGCCATGATATCGTTATGAGATTCAATCATGCTCCAACACGAGGATATGAAGTTGATGTTGGAAGCAAAACAACTATTCGTGTTGTGAATTCTCAAGTAAGAATCTTAATTTAAAAAAAAATTATCAAAGAACAATTCAAAAATTTGTGTTTTTTTTTTCTGGGAAAACCTATAAAGGTTGTTACAAAAGCTGAATTTAATTTCACAAAATCGAGAATATTTCAAAATGTCACCATTGCTGCTTGGGATCCTGGAAAATACAATGGAACTCTCGGTGACTGGCTGACAAATTCAGATTATGATATTTTTACTAATTACGAAATATATCGTCGTCGGTATCCGAAATCAAGAGCATATCTAATCGATCCACATTCGATATGGCGCTTATGGCAGGGACTACAAACATTTTCAGGGAAGCCTATTCGTAAAAATCCACCAAGTTCAGGATTTATTGGTAAGTTAAAATAACAACAAAAAAAAATGAAAGGACTTATAGTACAAATAAATTAGTTTTTAATATCACAAAATAAATTATTCAAAGTTATTTCAATCAACCTTGTAAGAAACCTACAATGATATGCGTCATACAATCTGATCATCAAAAATGATGTTATAAACTCCGATTTTGTATTTATAAAGAAATGAAATCACAACAAAAACACAAGTTGCTGTAAAAAAATGTTCTCCTATAAAAACATCATTTCCTTTAAATCTGTCACTAAAAAGAGTAAGTTCTCAAACAATTTTGCAATAGTAGCTACCTATAAGGAAAAATGGATAAACAAAATATACGAATTTTAAGTGAACTACAAACTTGGCATCTTCGCAATAACTAAATCAAAACTACTAAAATATCCGATTGTAACAATTTATTTAGTATTTAATATTTAGTATTGAATATTCTATAACGTTTCAAGAGAAGGGGGGCTAGCGCTCGCACATTTCATATCTAAGGTCCGACTGTCTTAAATTGCAACCCGAAAAGATACGGATCAGAAAATTCGAAATACGGAAGTATTTACGCACTCATTTCGAAAATTGAATGACTAATAGGGAGTAATTTTTAAAATTGTAAGCTAAATATTGTTTGCACATACATTTTTTTTGTTCACTACCATTTTAAATTTATTTGCTTAAATTTATTTATTGCTTGAATAATAGAAAGTTAGAAAAACTTTCCAAAAACAAAAACGAAAAGAGAAACAAAAGCAAAATTTCCGACACTAATTAACCACAACTTATCGAACTTAGGTCCAATTTTTTCTTATTTTATCATTTTTTATTCATTATTTTTTCGGCTCTATTAACAAACTAGCCCTTAAATAATTTCGGTTAGTGATTTGGGTGCTTCACTAAGTTCCCAGTTATAAATAATTTAATGTATTGATATTTGCAGACAGAATATAATGCCATATGAATAAATCTTTAAGAAGTTATGTATTTTTCATATTAATTTATAGGTCTTTCACTACTGTTACCGCACTGCCCTTACATTGACTTTATAGAATACATACCATCAACAAGGTTAAATGGTCGTTGCCATTACTACAGCAAAGAGGTAAGTTTCTTAACGTTAAACAAATATAAACTACATTCTTATTTATATCTCTTAGATGAACTCAGCTTGCACATTCGGAGCATGGCATCCTCTAGCTGCTGAAAAACTTATGGCACTGGACATGAATATTGCTGATGATTTGTCTGTTTTCCAATTCGGTATACTTCGCATTCGACGTCCGGATAAACTCCTTTGTGGCTTCAATTTCCTCGGGTTCTAAACTAAAATTTAAAAATTTTGTTAATTTTCGAAAACAATAACAATATGATACAATCACTTACAAGGTTTTGACATTTAATAAAACAAAAAAATCGAAAAATATCATACGGATTTAGAAATACAACAAAATATACATACTTCAACTTCATAGATTTTATGTTAATTCATTTAAAAACCATCGAAAAATAATAGAACTGAAAATATTTGTCCCAACCCAACTTGTTGTTTGACACTTTTTCTAAAGAATAACTAACCTTTTTATAATACGAAAGATAGCCACTATTACTTCGGAAGAGGTTTCTACTAAAATACGTCACTTTCTAGAAATTTGCAATTGATATTTGTGAGATTACCGGCTGTAACAAATGGACATAAAATCTCTGTTTATTTATTTATAATATAATTAATATATTAAAAATAAATTATTAATTTATAATTTATTATAAATATCAATTTTTTGAACTAAAAATATACAATGTACCCACATGTACCCGGGTTAACATCGCTATACAGCCCAATAATTCCAAAATATGTAATTGGAAGTTTTTAAGAGAGGTGACAGCATTGATGTTGATAGAATATAACCTTGTCGACATTAAGTGCAGCCTTCGGCAGATCTTTGAAAAGACTGCACATACAGTATACACTTTACTATGCCCATTTAAATCTTCTAAAAACAAGAGAAGCATCTTCCATATTCGTAAGCTAAAAAGAATTAATACCATAATATCCTCTGGTATGTCAAGAACATAGTCAATATGACAGTTGAATCATTGTTTGACTGATGGAATGTTGATGGATTTCTTGATTGATTATTCACAAGTTAACAAGCAGACAAGCAGACAAGGACTCAATTTTAATCAAAGTTTCCGTGTAAAATTTATCTTTACACTGTACATTCTGTAAAAGACCAACGAAACGGGTGTGTTTATGAACGGATATGATTATTCACAAACATTTGAGCGTAACGCATACTTTCAATATATTTTTAATTCAACGAACTGTAGAACATTAGTCATCATTTCAATAGCAATGCAAGCTTTCACACAAATTTACAATATCTGTAGGTACCTATAATATTCTAGTTTTATTTCTTTTTAATCTACATACATATCTCCCACGTATTATCATGAGTGTGGGTTTTTAAAAGTTTTAACCAGGAAGATTTTTAATAACAAAAAGCCCCTAAATAAATTAATTGTCTGTAGATACTACATGCTGCACGAGTACGAGTACATCCCTAATTTCATCTAAAAAATGTTTCACATTTGAATCAATTCTCGAAATTTCATAAAACGTACAGATAAATTTTGCTGATGACAAACCCACAAATTGTTTGGCTTATTAGAAGCGGACTATCTTAATCAATCTTAAGAAAAATATTAAAATGTATTGGAAGAATTACTGAATAGACGTTGTTTAAGCACAGTTTCTGAGAATGAAATCGAAGAAGTACTAAAGTAAGAAAACGTTGCCGTAACATTTATTCAACTCGAATGTGACTTTATACATAAAACTAAAAAAAAACTAAGCGCATTGATAATATTTAATAAAAAAAAGTTAACACCGAAAAGCCTGAATTCACTATCACTTTCTTCCATTCGATGCAATCCCAGCTCTACTTTCAAACAATTGATAAAATTTTTCCCCCTATCACAAATTTCTTAGGGAAAAAATAAACACAAAAGGAAATTATGCAATAAGAAAATTTGCGTGCCAGTTACCTACATTCAGCGGTAAAAAGACCATTGTTCATCTTTGAACTAATTACGATAGGAAAATACTTGGCGCTGTTTGAACCGGTAGTTGTAAATGGAAAGACCATGGATTTGATTTGATGGGGGAACACTACTCATTGATGAAATGAATTGTTAAAATACCGAAAAAAAAGTGTGAAGATACAGGAGATATTGTATTCCGATCGATATGAATGTGATATGTATTTTTTCGTGACAAAACTACGATACGAATGGAATCCATGATAAGGTCGATTGCGCGAAATCTAAAAAAAGAAAAAAACTTTAGCCAAAACAAACAACGTGAAGAAGTCAAGGAATGCTTATGCTTCTCGTTTATTTATCATTAAAATTTATAGAAACATAAGAAGAAGAAAAAAGTTGTCTTCAATAAAATGGTATTATTTTCGTTGAAAAAGTATTTACAACTGTTACTACAGTCGTTACCTTCAAATAACTTAAATGTTCTTGAACTTTTTATGCATTATTCACATTTTAATAGTTTAATGAACTTTTGATATTGCATTTGAAACACCAACCTATTTGCATAATATCATATTTCAATGACAGATTAATCATTAAATTTTTGATTTCTTATTGTTTTAAATATCTTACCTTACATACATTCTTAAGAAGTTATCATTCATCAAAATTTTAATCCACAAAGGTAGCTGAACTTGTAATTTAACATCAACTTTAAACTTATTCATAACACTCTCTGATAGGGATGATTGACATGGCAGATCACTTTCATCAGAACAATTATCTGGCATCCAAGGTCTCTCACATTCGATAAAATTAATCACCATCACGAGCGCAGCGACGATGACATCGCGGCGGCGGCTGTAAATACAATTAGAAACGTCAAATAAAGAATCAATCATCCCCTCACCTGAAAACAAAAAAACATCCTTTTGTGTCGGATCTTTCAGGTAGCATCACACCACACTGACAGTGTTGTTGACGAATCATTTCATTACTCGAATCGTAAATACTATATAGTTGAGATTATAAACAAACACAAACAATAAAAAAAGCGAAAACATTTTTCGGCGCCCACCCGGTAAAAATCATTAAGTTCAGTTGAAATTTCTTTTCCGCGTTTTTCAGCAGCGTGCCTGAAATTTTAAAACAATTGAAAAAAAACTGTCATTGGCAATTGAATCATTGCGTTCACTTTCGTGATCTAAAGTGCCGTTTCTTTGAGTTCAGGACTATGGGAGGTGGTGTCATTAATGAGCCACGTAGTCACAGATTGTCTGATAATAACAAAGATATTAAATCGGAGTGTGAGTAAGAAGCAGTTATCAACGGCACCAGATGCAGCCTATATAATATTGCAATTACCTGCTGTAAAAAAAATAAACTGTTGGTTTTTCCAAGATCTCATAAAAGAGAAAATATTTTCGTTTAAATTTTAATAGTGCCTTTCAGTAAGTAAAATACTTAACTGTTCTGTTAATAGTATCTACTACTGAATTCTGGGTATTAAAAGAATTCCGATACTTTTAACAGGATGTAAGAGCAATGACCGGTTACCTATTATAAATTTATTTGCATCTAACATTTTCAATTTTTGAATAACTTAGCGGAAATTCTATTGATCTTACAAAACACAGTAGTAAACAAAATAGAAAAGAGTGCAAATATGTGGAGAGTTTCCGGGACGAGTATATGTTCTGCATTAAGCTTTGGTAAAAATACCTTATTCATACTTTGTCTCAGACATCCGCATTTAGTCATTTGTTGTTATTTTTTAGACTGGAATATTATATGCAAACTGAGGATAGATAAGCACAAATATGCTCATATTCTCAAAGGCAATTAATTTATCAATTATTGAAACCAAAAACAAATGCATACTTTTCTCCATCTCTCTCTCTTAGAGCTATCACAAGCGTCGAAAATTAGCCACTGGTTACAATTTATAAGAGCAACGCAATCGGCACACGTCCTAAAAACAAAAATAACGCTAAATGACGCAATTTTTTCTCCAAATTTTGAGTTTGAAGTTTATTTTTTTTATTATTGTTATTGCCTTTGTTTTTAAATTATTTTTTTCCATTTTAAGTAATATTTTTGCGTAACACACAAATTTTTTTTTCTAAAACTGAGTTACGAAAACTAACCTATTTCCTTTCAAAACTCAGCTTAGAATGATCAAAAAAACCGTGCGATTTTTTTATTATTTGCAAACTATTCCAAGTTTAAAACTCATTTTGCCAATAAAAACGATTTCATGTTACTCTAGAGGAGTCCTAAGTTGTTTAGGTTGATTCAATTCATATTCTAAGTTTGACTCATTGTAAAATAATATCAAAATTAATCAGCTGGATAAATTTCCTTTAACAATTGAAAAGCATCTTATGAAACTAACAACCCAAAGGCAGTAATATTGTCAATGCGTTGCATTGTATGACAATTATTTTGAATACAATCCCACTGGTGTAACAAATTTATATTCTTAAGATGTTCCTTTTGTTTATATCTTTTTCACTTGTAAATATAAATAAAATTTAAACGCACAAAATCTCTTAAATAAAATCAAAATAATAAATAAAAAAAAAGACATACCAAAAACTACGCTATTTTGAAAGGATCAATGCTTATAAGTCGGGCTTTAGAGCAACAACCTTTCGCCAAAGGAATGAGGAAGACTTTTCAAAGAATTTTAATGCCAATCAAATAATGTTTACAAACAAAAAATTTCGTATTCCAGTCACATCTTGTTGCCAAAAATACTGAAGTCTGAATCTGAATGGATAGTCATTTTTGACTTGTTATTGTACAAAATGCATCTGAATTCGGATTGGGAAATAAAAACAAAATAAAATATTTTTCTTTCTAATAAAATTGAATCACTGGAATTGTTTGAAAGTAACTGAAAAATTGATTCTTTGAACAATCTGCAATTAATTTTTTGTTACAAAAAAAAAACGAAAAGAATTTTGAATCATCAAAGAAAATTTTATGGAAACCGTTTAAACCACAGAGATATGAGTTGGGTTCTTTTAACAATTTACATCACGTACATTTGTGGTTTGAAAAATGATACTGATTAGCTGTAAAATGTTTCGTCTTCATTTTGTGATTCACATAAATATGGTTCAATATCAATCTTTTTGGACGTGTCGATGCTTTGAAATCTACCGAATAAATCGGTTTGGTAGATTTTTTAGAAAAGATTGATGATAAACTCAAGATTTTTTGTTTGTTTATCATCTGTACTATCTTTATTTCCTTAGAATCATTGCGTTAGAGACAAAATTAAAGCCAGAGCATAAATGGTGTTACGTTAGTGGTTTCAAGAAAACTGAAGAAAAAACACATTTTGATTTCTTTAGAAGATAGACATTTTCTTTAAACAAGGGATTTTTTTTTATTGAAATCTTAGAACCTAGTGTTTATGAGTAAAACAAATTTCCAAAAATCGTAGCGTACATTTTGGTCCTAGAAAAATAAATTCAAACTTATATTTAAACTTACTTAAGTTCATTAGATTACATTGATTGTTTACTAAAAATTTAAAAGATTTCAAAAATAAAATTGCACAGAAAAAGCAATATATTGGAAGCAAAATTAAGAAATAAGCCATATCGTACACAGAACCAAAAGTGGTAAAAAATCAAGCACAAATGAAATGGTTACGTGTTTTTTGATAATAGATTTCATTAAAACAATGTCTCATTGTAATTTAGGTAAGTACTTCCTCAAACCTATTCGCCTTTCAAATTATTTGTCCCTGTCAATAAACGTTACAATATAAGTGAGAAAATTGCACCCAAATAAGAAGAAACTAACAATTCAATTACATTAAACATGCTCTAAGCTCTTGGAATACAAATTAATAAGTCAAAACCTTATTAGCTCTTGCCAAAAACAAAAGTCTAAATTACGAATACAAATAATAATAATTTAAATTAAAATTCCCAACAAAAAAAAAATATAGTCAAGCCAAGTGTCATGTCTATTTCATGGCAAATGTCAAGTCAACGTCCACACGCTAAAGTATTGAAATATTATATACGATCAAGTTTAAGTGTCGGAAAAAAATACGAGAGTTAATCTTATATTCATAAAACGGATTTTCCGTTTGTCTGTGATCTAAACAGCCATGAGACCATCATGCCAGACATTTTGTGTGTGCTGTTCGACTAACTTGTTGAGTGATATTTTTGAATAGAAACAAAAATCTTGCAATTCAGATTAGTGATTCATTTTCTTTTTGAAGAATAAACAAATAAGGTCTTTAAAATATTTTGATTAATTAAATAATAAATTGACCATCTATGTCTGGTGTTTAAATTACGAATTGAAATATTGAGATCATTTTTGTTTGATTATGGGAATTGTTTTTTTTTTTTTTAATTTTTTTTTTAAAAAAGAATCCTTATGCTTTTAACTCTACACCGTACACAAAAACTATTTTTTTATACAGAAAGATTGATGTTTTGACATTATTAATTTCACTGCAAAAGTTTCAAAATATCACGTGTCCGAGCTTCACCGTTTTTGCTATTACAATACCAGAATAAGGATTAAAAAAAAAATTGCCCTTTAGCGTCCATTCCGCAGTTTAACTGCTTTGTCTCCTTAGCTGTAACAATAATTCTAAAATTAATATATGACCTCAAAACAAGTATGCCATTTGATTTATTTTATTAAGATTTATTTTTAGAAAAAAAAGAAATCGTTGAAATAGAGTCAGAATAATAAAAAAATATACGGTAGTAAAAGGTAAAATTAATAACAGTTTTTTTAAATATTGTTTCCATATATACTTCTTACTAACAAAAATTCGAATGATATTTTTCATCGAATCTGTAGATACCTAGAATATGTTTTTGAAAAAAAAAACATGTTTTCTCGAAACCCATAGGGCAGTATCGTTATTTTTGTCCAAAAACCCCATCTGTAGGCACAGTTTCCAAAAAACTTTCGTAGTAGAAAACTTACGAGGGACTTATTAGTTTTTTATTGCATTCATAGCATACGAGTACCAGTTTTTGAATTTTCCAATGCTGAAAAACGTTCAGAACAATATTGTTGATATGAAAATACCAAAAGATTGCCCTGAATTTTCTGATTTTTTTTTTTGAATTAATTAAATTTTTTCGAATTTTTCGACTTACGAAGTTATAAAGTTTAACTGTCGATGTGACTGATAGCAATTTCAGACCATCTTTGCTTGGAATTTAAGTCGAAATGAAATTTCCATACTTTCTTTGTTTTTGGTTCAATAAAATCGAATAATGGGATCCACCAAAGCATTTTTACTGCAACTATTATTATTACAACTACTTTAACCGCATTCAATCGAAATCCGCACTCTTGAAAGTCGACAAAGAGTCGCACTCGTTGACACTTCGTGTTAACTTCATGCTGGTTATCCGTGATGCCATGACAATGTAAACATGAAAACAATAATTTTGTACTCATCATAATTCTAGGATCTGCCTTCAACTTGCACTTGTGCGAATTTGTAAAGAGTGTTGACCTCCAAGTACCTACTGCGCCGCCGCGCCGCACCGCCCCGCCACGCCACCAAAACTATCAACCATCTCCGCTATTATAACAACTTCAAGCCGTTGTGCGCGATGTGAGGCAGCACTCCATGAAAGTGAAGGCAATTGCAATTCAATGCACGCATTCGAATGTTGTTGCACGAAATTGATTGTTCCGAATTTTGTGACGCAGGAGGTGTGGGTGGAGTGTGAACGCATAAGTTCGCATATTGATTCGAGTGCGACACCGAGAGTATCTATGTAGGTATTGTCATCGAGTGTAGCCAACTAAGGATCTTTTTTAACTGCTCAAGATGGCGTTTTTTTTAATTTTTTGCCAATTCGTGCATGAAATTCACGTTAAGTACATAAAACTGTTATTTTTTTAAGCACCCCTCCATCTGCATAGGTACCTATACTGTACAGAATAGGTATGTGTGTGCACAAAAGAGGACCGAGTTAAATTTTTGTTTTGCATGCAACTTGGCATTCCCGTTGTTCATGTCAAACAAAATGTCAGCAAAAATATCAAACATACACAAGTGATTGTACATTTTTACGGATCGTTCGCGGAAAGTAGCTGAAATATTGAAAACAAAAATAAACAATAATACAAAACGGTTTCTGGTGTGTGACTGATCGAATGCCCTTCTGGGAATGTTTAACGAGCAAATAAAAAAATATCACTTTGACTCTGAGCAATGCCTGAACTTGAATAGGAACAATTACATTTGTGTGTAGTTATTTTTGTTTGGGACAGAAACAGTTCTGTTATCTTCATATTTGTTAGACAAAAAAAAAATGATATTTTTTTAATAATGGAAATCCCACTGATAAAAGGTGAATGTGCAAGGAGCGGTCCGTTTTAGAAAACTTTAGAAGAAAAATTCAATTAAAAGCACTGCAATATACCATAAAAAATTTTTTGCACTGGTTACAAACTTGGTAACAATTGTTACGCTAGTACAAGTATTTTTATCCCAGTTTAGGTGGGAGGGAAAATCTTTTAAAATAACTTACAATGCAAGATTTGAGGCTTCGAAACTATTTGACAACTTACTTTGTACTTATGTAGAGCACCCCAAGTAAAAATTCTAGTTCGTATTTAGCTCGAGCTTATTTAGCTTTATAAGAGCTGCTAGAGTTAATTAGGAACTACAATATAATCTAAGATTTACCCTGCTTGACTATTGTTTTTATTTGCTTTTTCAAAGTACTTAACTGTACTCTTTGGACTCAGCTTATTCTCTTATTGTAGGAATTTTGTATTTTAAGCATTGAATTCTAGTGAATTGAGTAAGGTCGAGTTCTTTGACTACACAGAATCAGATTTAGTTTCTCTACAATATGTCTTGACTTTAAGATCTTAGCATTCCATTAACATGAAATTTCATAAGATCAAAATTGTTATTTTAAAGATCAGAGAATGTTCGACATAATAATATGTCAACTGATTTCGTTTTTGGTCACTATGGCGTATGTGGAACATTTTTCTATTGAAAAACTTCGATTCATGCAAAAATCTATCGCTGATCCACTAATCAATCCAATTGACATTTGACCACTCTCTGTCTCTCTGAACATGAAATTTATAAGACTATACATTATGAGTTCAAAAATGATTCAGCTGATGTAAACTTGACTAAGAGAAACGTCTAAATTTTGATTTTTCTGTCATCAATGTTCAAACATGTACAATCTTACGCATTGGAACATTTATTGCAAATCAAACATTACCTTGAAAAAGTTGTACCAGTAAATGTTAATGAACTTTCTAAAAACCACAAAAAATTACTGCAAATTGCGATTAATAGAAAAATATAGCCCAGCAGTGCGCCATAAGTACTTCCCGCCTAATTCAATGAATCACATTTCAAAAGTGTGGCCAAATGTTTGCTTTGAATGCTTCATTTCCATTCAAAGATAACAAATTCTATAAAATAATTACAAGAAATATAAATAAAAAAGAAATTTTTCCTTTTTTGATCTACTCTGTGGTCAAAATCAAAAATGATAAATGATGAATGGTAGGTTTTTAGCACTGTCATGATACAAAAAAAGTCCCTAAAAACCAATGAGTTGTAACCAAGTGTGCATATTAATTATCCCAAATTCATCACAAATAAATTTATCGATTGAATGTGAAGTTCAATTGAGAATAAATTATTGCAAAGTTGCACTACCTAATAAATTATTAGTTTAAACTGTGAAAAAAAGCATTGATGTTCATGCTCATAAAAATGATTCATGTACCAATTTGGGAAAGTACAAACGAAAAAGTGAATATTTTTACTGTTAAAAATATATGGGTTCTACTTTTGAAAAGGGACCAGTGATACGGCAACTTAGCCTGGATAAGTGGATGAGTGATCTTCTGAGATTTCTGAAATTTCTGAACAAAGAAATGTTTACTGTTCTTGATGAAGAATATTCAAGTGAGTCATTGTTTTTATCCAAAAAATAAATCAATGAAAAATATTTGGCAAGTAAAATGAAAAATGTGCATTTGTTTCATTTGAGATTTAATTTATTTGTATTTACATTGCAAAAATATAATTGTTTTATAACGCCAACCAGGTCATGTAAATATAAAAGATAACATATGCCTTTGATTTGCAGAAAAATCTGTAACTTGAAGTGGACCCATTTAATTTTAGGTCACATTTATTTTCAAAGAGCAATTTTAGAAGTAGAGAAAACATGTTTTACGCTTGAAGGTTGACATTTTGAATAAAGCTATTTGCTGCTAATCATATCTTGCAGCCCGTAAGAATAAAAAAAAACTAATTTATTCCTATTATGGAATTTGCAGTACCTTACACCCGGGGAGTCAACGGGATTCGACGGGTTCGCTTTCGCATTTAAAGCAATTATGAACTTGCCGCATGAGCTATATTATAACTACGAGGAACTTCCTTGCCATTTCCACCAAGACACTTCCTCACCTGCGATTTCCTTAAAAGAAAATATGTCTGAAATAAGTGGTAACCCCGCCGAAATATGTTCGTTCGATTCTGTAATAGGGATGATTATGTTTATTATAACGCTTACAAAGCGCGCTCTGAACATGCGGTGGATTTTATTTTTGGTACATTGTCGAATAATTTCTGATATTGCTAAGCTTTTAGTCTTACAAAAAAACACTGAAAATGTAGTTAATACAAATCACTAATAAACGAAGGTTCAAAATCAGCTTTTCTTATTAAGGTAACTCGGGCGTATGCGTACTATTTAGTAAAAATAATATTTTTTTCCTTTGAATGGTTAATTTTTCATAGTGATTTTAGAACCGAGGTTTTATAATTGGTGCTATCGGTGCGATCTCAAATAATTTGTCATAGGTGCTAGATTAATTTATGTGTTTCTGTTTATACAGGATCCTTAAGTACTTTTTACATAAAACAAATGATTGTTTTGAAAAAAAAATATTTTTTTGGAGTGACAAATTGATTTTTTTTAAGTCTTATGTTAACAAGCTATATTTATGTCTTCTCTAACAGTACCCAAATTAAACAGTTTACAAGTATTTTTTTTTTTTTTTGTCAATACAATACTATTTTTGGATTTATTCAAAAACTAAAAGCATTGAAGCATCTGTTTTTTTTTAGATTTTAACTAAAATAGATAAGTGCAATGCATATGAAAAAAAAATTTGTGTTTGAAAAATCAGAAAAAAAAATACATTTTGTATAACGAACAATTTTCCTTTGAATAATGAAATTTCATATCGATATGTTCTTTTTTTTAATATTAGGTAGATAAGTAATTTTATTCAACTTAAATTAATTCTTCTTCTTGTGGAACATGATAGGACTCGACGAGGCTTAGTTACCACAAGATCAAAAACAAATTTGGGATTTCAAAAATTTAACTACAAAATTCCCAACCTACCTACCAGAAAGAACATTTGTGATCTGAAATTTCTAAAAATCGACCTGAATTGATCAAGAATGTTTTGGCTTTGGTAACTCTCAGTGTTTGCAAAAACTGTTCTCTAAATTAATTTAAATGCAGCCGAAATCAGTCTAAACTTAGCGGCCCTTATAAACAAACAATAGAGTTGTTGTGTGCTTATACACATGTTCCACCAAATACTCAAGAAACGCCTCAAAGAAAACCAAACCTAAAAGTAACCACAAAAGGTAGACCGCATTTTTCTACATTATTTTTGTAAACCGATCGATATACCTAAAGGTAAAGGTATGTCAAATAAGAATTACCACCCCATAATAAGCTTGTAACGGTGCATTGCATATGGAGAAGGCATTCAAGTGGAAAAAATAAATACCACCCTTAGACACCTTATAACTTGTACGCTACATGGAGTTCCAACTGACCAACGCCGCCGATTTGAAAAATAAAGTTCCATTTCAGTCTCATTTTGCTTTCTTAGCCGGGCGGGCGTGCGGTGTGTTTTGTCGGCTAACGCGGCAGCAGCAAGTTGTATGTGTGTTGGCCCTTGGCTTAGTCATCCTTGTTTGTCGTCATTTTTAACATATTCTCAGTGAACATGGAATAAAATTGTTAAGAAAGGTTAGGAATTAGGTTTTTTTATTTGATTTGTTTTTTTTTTTATCCAAGTGATTGCTTGAGAGCGTTGACAATAATAAAGAACCAACTTAGGAATAAAAATTAATCTCAAAACAGAAGCGTGTGTATCTTTTACATAAAAGGTGTTTATTTTACTCACTTTGCTTGTGGTCAATTATATTGTCGACACCGGCATATAGTCGTCTTGCCTACAAAACGGTCAGAAATGTTTCCCTTGTCTCGCAAAAAGTACGTATCCTCGGTTAGTCTGTTGCGTGGCAATGACTTTTGTGTCTAAAGGTTTCGCATCGATTAATTTTGTGTACACGACGAGTCTATGGAAAATATATGTTGATGAGACTTAATTAGGCTTAGTTGTGTATGTTGTGGGGGCGCTGCAACTGGTACTAATATCTTCTCAAAAGAGGGCAAATATGGTTTTTAATTGATATTGCTCCTGGTGTTCTCAATGGGCGAGGCAAGGTTTCATCGTGCAGTGCCATAAAGTATTCTCAGCGGTTTTGCTATGTAAAACCCTCGAAATGATGAAAACAAAGATAAATGCCACCTACACTTCTGATACATTTGAACAAATAATGCCAATCCACACTATATTTGACTGGGAGACTGGAGGAAGAGCAATGTTCTTCTCCATATCCAATAAGTGCTAAATTGCAAACGTGAATATTCTTTGCTATTTTATCATTGGATGTACATATATTGAATTCAAAGTATTTGTAAGTTGAATGGAAATTGTTCTCTTTTAACTTATTCAACTGTATAATATGAGAACAAAGAAATGATTGCGTTTATGAATTCTCAGATGTAAACCACAAAGTGCTTCACATTTTTGAAGTTTGTATTTATAAATACTAAAGCATTCCCTTAAATCTGGATTGTAAAAATCTGGATATAAAAGCCCAAGCTACCAAAAGTCTCCTCAAACATACACTTGAGAAAAATTTTGACTTGATTGACGACTAAAAATTCTGCTCTTAGTCATATCAGACATGATTTAAGTAAATTTTTTTAGTGTTGCATCCAATAACATCAAAAATATCTCGATATGACAGACCTAAAAAAGTTAAGATATTTTTTTTTGCAGAGATGAATAGTATATTACAAAGAAACAAGTAAAATTAAGTTAAATGTACCATTATAATAACAAAATTTGGTATTTAGTTTCTAATTGTCTTGCAAATCAGGAATTAAATGAACGACTGGGTCGTACTTGTTCTTATTGTAAAACTTGCAGTGAATGTTAAAGACTTAAATATAAATAATTATTTTATAAAATATATTTTATTAAATTCATTTCAATAATTTTATATGCTCGTACATAAATCACAAGTTTGAATTAGCGTCCAAGCTATTTCCTCAGTAAATTTTCATTATTTCAAGGTTCAAATGCAGGCCTCTGTATTAATTGTAGGTAAATATCCACTCCCACACAATATTATCTATGGATATCTACAATAACACAGAGAGGTACTCAATACTCATTACTCATATCACCAAAGGCATTTCCATAGTGTTAATGATAGTTGTTATCATGAAAGCTGAATAGCACACTCGGCTTCGTTTTCAATTGTTACAGTGTTGACACATTTGGATAAGTTCCAATTCAACTTGACATTGAAAAAATTAAAACTTTGTTTTCTGTGTTTTTATTTTTTTTTTTGCATTGTCCTTTCTCAAACACAAATCCGAAAGGTGAATGATGAAAAAAAATTCTCTTATTTATTATTTTTCTTATTTTGGAACAAATATTTTCCGGTCTATAAGTTTTGTCACAATAAATTACAACAAAAATCATAAATTCTCTTCGTTTTCAATCAAACCACAACTAATTAGTATTCATTAGATGTGATTTTTTTCAAAAACAAAAACGTATAAGAAAAATCAACACAATTAACCCGCATGCCCGTTTTCTTCATCATATATCCTGAGCCTGACACAATAAAATTGCACTTGTCCTCTTCTATTCTGAAATACAAAAAAAAAAAATGTATTTCCAGCAAAGTAAGAATCATCTTTTCACCTTCGGATTAGATTGTCATTCTTAGAGTATAAAAGTATTCGAAATTCTTTCCGATATGTTCAGTCTGTGTAACTATCAAACCAATCGCGATCGCTGCGCGATTTAATTTTAAGAACAAGTTAAAGATACAATATCTTACAAGTTAACAAATCAAATATTAAGAGTATAGAGCTATACTTAGTTTTACATACTTAAGAGCAAAGATTGAAAGCTCTTTTGAGTGAATTAGAACTACTAGCCAACCCAATCCCTCGAGGAATTTTATATCCAGAATTGAATAAAAGCTCAAGGCACATTGTTAAACAGAGTGTTGGTAGGTAAACAAATATTTAATTTTGTTATTATCTCCATGACTATATTGCACACTTGCTTCGGATCCCGTTAGTTCATATAAATAAAGATTAACAACAACTGAAGTAGGTACTTGTTTTGTTTTGTTTTGCTCAAACGAAACGAAGCTCAAGTGAATCACTCACATTAATGCCAAGAAAAATTTCAAAAGCCAGAACACAGAGACCAGAACAGAATATAAAACACCACAACCAGTATAAAGTCTGTATTAGAATACACTTGCCACTTGCCACCGACGACGACGACTACGACGACGACCGTCACCGTCATCACCATTGGCGTATTAGTATTTTGTACGTTAGTCGTTCGTTATTCGTCCTAAAGAAGCTAAATAAAGCACCCTCTTGGCAACCAGAAAAGTTTTGTTATTCGCGTGACTTCGTCGAGAATAGTTGTAGACACTGGCACGGACTTCACTCGGGAGAGAGTCTTAATCGAGCCGCGAACACCAGCGGTTGTATGTTTATTATTTTTGGATTTTCATATTTTTTTATTTTCTTTTAATAATTTTTGAAATTCAAAAATACCTACTCAATTTGACTCCTAGTGAGAAAATTCAACAAAGGATAATAAATACTTTAAAACAGTGTCCTAGTTTCATACCACGACATTCCGCCGCAAAACATTTAAACTGCCATTTTTTACGGAGATATTTTGCAATCCGTTAAAACAACAAAAATTACAAATAAACAATTTTCAAATTTCTAATCAGTGATAAAAAAAAGCTTTCAAAGTGTGATAACAAAAAATTCAAAAAGTATCTTTTGCGTTTGTTCAGATATCAGAATCGCGTATCTATCTATATCACCCGACAGATAACAGTTTTTTTTTTACTTTTTCTTAATACTTTTGAGTCAATATACTATTCGACTGAGTTCTAAGTTGTTCCATTGAACCCATTTTTGTTTTGTTAAAAAAAAATATTTATATTTATTGTGCGCTGTGCTCAGTCAGGTTAAGATCCAAAGATTCAAATTCGTGCTCAAAGATTGGTTTGAAAATAATAAAACTTTCAAACAAAGAGAGGGACACTGGTTGAACTTCTTAAATAAATTAAAGGTCACTAACTACCAAGAAAAAATAAACAAAAAAAAAAAACAAAACTGCAATTATTCAAAAACATAAGAAAACAGCAAAAGACACGTATTTGTGATTCGGACCTTTTAAACCAGATGCAGGTGAGTTGAAGTTGTACATGACTTTTCGAAAGGATTTTGTTTGTTTTTCTTTATTGTAGCTCAGCTGCACACCTATCGTTACTCGTATACATTTTATAATCTCAGTTAGAAGATCACTTGTGATTTTGGAAATAAGTGAATGTCGTTTGTTTTAGTATGCAAGAGATGAGTTAAGCCATTTGGCAAAATGGGTTAATAAAATTATATATTTTCTTAAAGATCATTGGGTTAAAAAAAAATTGTGCCTGCTTTAGAATCTTATTTCTTATGCGTACATTTATTTTTTAATATAACAATTACCAATTTTTTTTTAAGCACATAAAACATATATTTTGCACTCATTTTCATAATCTGAGGGAATGTAGGTGTTCAGAAATGTTGCTTAAAAATTATGTATTCTGTTTTTCCAATTTTCCTTACAAAAAAATTCTGCAAAGCTAAGTTTTGGATAGATTTACAAAATGTGTCTTAGGTTAAAGCTATTAATTTTTACTTGAATAAAAAGAAACATGTATAGAGTTAAATAAGTGATTAAAGATAATTATTATTTCCAATGGAGACATTGGAAAATTAAAAAAAAAATCGGCATATTTGTGGTTCCTCATACCATATAAGAATACAGTTTTACAGGGTTTTTTTTTCCTACAAAATGAACAAGTTACAGGAAATGGCCAAGGTTTCAATTTTACAAAAGTTTTAACAATCTGAATTGAAGTTTACCAGTTTTTGGAAAAATTGAACTGAAAAAAAACTTTGGCTCAGGGTAATTAGGTTTTGATTTGTTACCAGAGGAAATAATTTGCAACATATAAAATTGTGTGAATTGACCTTACTCATATCCCAAAAGTCCAAACGAATCTCATGTTGGTTTTGGCCACTATTTAAAAAAAAAAACTGCATCAATATTGCAATTTTATTAAGTTTTTTCAATTAAACTAATAAGAATTGTCCTTGGGAGATTTATTTAAAAGTCTAAGTAATTTCATATGTGTGCTGAAACTATGATCGAAACCATGGAAATTATTCCTCTACTCTGAATAACTATAATAGTCCTAGTTTTGAAAATTTCTATTTTTAGTCCAACAGAAATTTCTCTTTCAAAACACCCTTCCAATAATCGGTCATCTAAAAAAATTATTGTGATTCAAATAGAATAATCAACAGAGTAGATTACAAAATTATACGTAAAATATTTTTATCAGGAGAAAGAACTTTGTAGGATGGAAGATTCAAAAAAAAAAAAAGGCGAGAATGGGCTATTATGAAAACGAAACAAAAAAAATTTTTTTATCATTCGTTTCTTCATATAGGTTCTTTTCGATCATGAATTCTTTTGATTGCAAAAAAGTTACTGATTAAAAAATAGCAGACTGCATTAAAAATTCAATTTGAAAAGTCTCTTGAATTCTTGAATTATTTTATTTCTGGTACAAAATTTATAGATTTTCTATCGGCCGAACTCACTAGTAGCACATTTAAATTAAACAAAAAATAAGGGGTACATCACAAAAATTATTAACAGGATTTTGTTTATATTTTATTGTTCCTTGAAGCCTTGAACATAAAAACCAAAAGTAGAATATTCACCTCCGCAGTACTTCTCTTCCATTTCCCCCTTTTAATTTTTCGAATCGATGTATTTCAAATCCTATTGGACAGAGAGAAAAACAAATATTCATACTCCGACAGTTACCATAACCTAAGAAAATTTGATAGTTAACTCGAATAAAGTCACTAAAACATAATATGTATAAATAATTATGTCATCATCTAATTTAACATATAAATTCGTTAGAGTATTTAAAGCGTGTTTACCTGTCATTGTTATAAAAGAATTTTTAAAAATCACGAGTTCTAGAAAGTTACAAATTAACAAACATAAATATAAACATACTTTAAGCTTTACGAGTAGATCATTTACTTATTTAAATTTCCAGTTATTTGTTTAATATTAGTTTTACACGAATCATATAAAAGTTTCCTACTACGTCAGTTATAATAATTAATTATGCACATTATTCATTCATGAATGGAAGTCATGGGTTAATCGGTTGAATAAGCTTACAAACAAATAAACAACCTACTCTTAACTTGTTGAATATTGAAGAGATCAAAACCAGTATGAAATTTTAGATAAATTTTATTATTATTTCATATGCATCGGAATCGAACTAATTTTCTCCGAATTCAAAAGTGTGACTCATTTCGTATTGGATTCATTTCTCATTATAATGATCGACACTTTTATTGCAAATAAACGTTAACCAGGTTGCGGTTGTGGCTGCTGGTTGTGGGTGACGGTGAGTGTCTTTAAGGCACCGGAAGTTGCTGTACTAAATATCTTATAAATGTAAACATAAACACAACATTAAATTTTACATTTAAACTGCTTAAGTATATTTTCAAAAAATAACTTTTTCAAGAAAATTAAATTGAATTAAACACAATCGCTATGTGAATCAACATATTAAGTTGAATCATTCATTCAAAAAAAAAAATCAGTTTCTTAAAAAAAAAAAACAATGAACAAACAATTTCTAGCCACTGAGAAAAAAATTTAATTTATTGTTTAACAGTAATTATTTAACGATGTTTCCGAACGAAAGAATTGAAAAAAAAAAACAACCGCAAAGGCTTTTGTTGGAAAACAATGAATACCTGAAAATAACGATAATAAAACACCTGATGAAATAGTATTGATGCTTCTGATGCTTTCTTAGAGTACACACACCATTGATAAATTTCTTACTTCTTGAGAAAACTGGGGTTTAATTGTAAATCTGACTAAATTTAGCACAGACAAATAGGCCCTTAATGTATTATTTCATTAGAATATCTTATAAAACATTCTATACGAATTAAAAACCTAACCCCACATACGGTATGGATTTTTGTTCAGATGGTTTGTATGGCAAGATTTTGACAGATTTTCTTTCACCTGATAAAAAGAATAAAAAAATATATCCGAGACAGCAAATATCTTAACGTAAAACCCACTTCAACCCTCAACGAGTCATCATCGACACCAATATCACAAAGAACATTCAAATTTAAAATAAAGAAAAAATAATTTTTCCTTATGACAACTGAATATTTCCAAGAACCAAACGATTATTCATCCTTAGTTCCAACCAATAATAAAACTACAACATAAGGAGAGAGAGAGAAAGAGAGTGGGAGCTCTCCAGTCAGACCAGATAGCTCCAACAAAATTGACTTTATTGTTCCCCAATCCCCTCTTCCCTCCCCCTAGGTTATTCCCTTCTCACTTACAAACTGAGAGCAAGAACTAAAGAGAAAAATGTTTACTGAGAGAAAAAACAAAAACAACACAATATTTCGATATTAACAAGAAATATCTGCACTCCACAAGCCCCATTCATTCAAAAGATACACTTAACATTTCTCGATCGTTTTATCTATCTTTGCGTTAACACAAAAACAACAACAAAAACAAGAAAACCCCATAGTAGCTTTATGTATCTGTATCTGTATACCTTGCCTATCCAGTAGATGTTCCGAACCAAAATCTAAATGCGAAGCTTTTGTGCGTTTTGCGGTGAGCTTTGATCGATCAGTTGCTAATTTAGTCGCCGACCGATCAGTTGAGTTTAATGTGACTCGGTTCTCCTTCGCGAGGGTTTCATTGTACGACATTTTTTAAATAGTTTTTTGGAGAACTTAAACTGATACCGCGAAATTTTTTAGAAAAGCAGATTTTAATTTTGTGTTTTCTTATAAAAATAAAATAATTAAACGGTTTTTTTTTTTTATATATTGACAAAAATAAAGAAAAAACAAAAAGAAGAATATTAACAAAGATTTTAATTTAATTTATAAGGAAACATTTTGTCTTTCCATATTATTTTCTGTGAAAACAAGTGTTCAGTGTGTGCTGTTGCATGGCATTGTGGGATCAATTCAGTTTTTTTCTGTTTAATTTTTTGAAAGAAAGTTCGGTGATCTTACCAGGGACCGCTGTCGTTTCACTTGGTATTAATTAATTTATTACTCTGCGAGTTCATCCATTGCGCTTGATCAGACAAAATACGCATAGAAGGTACAAAGACCATTTTTGTGCAAAGAAATGGTTATAAAATCAAACAGAGGAAAAGGAGATTCCAGCAGCTAACAGAGTTGCAACAAACACAACAACTTTGAAACTATTTTTTGTAAGTAGTTGCTTCCTATGAGACCTAAGATGGAGTTACAAGTTGAATAGTAGTTTCGTTGATAAAAGGAATTAGCAGTTTGACAAAAACAGACAAATAAAAAGCATTAAAAAGAAAACTTCATGCTTATAAAGATGTCTTAATTTGTATTTTTCTTATGTTTTAAATAACAGCCTTTGTCACAGTTAGTTAAAAAGAAAACAATTATTTATAGCTAGTTTTTGATACATAAATTAGGTATTTTTTCATTTATTTTTAGGTTAAATATTTAAAAATATTAATTTTTTGAAATATTAATAACATTTCTTGCCTTGGGTGTAACTTTAACCCTTAAATAACTGTTTTTCATTGATTTATAATGGATGGCTTATCGAGAATTACCCAAAATATTCCCATACAACTTTCATACTAAAAAAAATTACCACAATAACGTCAGAATAACGTCAATAAGTGTTTTTTTGAAGGGAGCTCAGGTTTCGAAAAGGCAATAAAATTTCACCTTACATCATAACCGTTTCTATTTCTTTAACGAAATATGTTTCCGAGGTAATACTCTCATTTCAATGAAGCAAATGTTACGAAAACATGGGAATGACGCCTAAGGATAAATTTAATTTAAGTAACACACAGCGCGTGATAATACTTAGAATATAAGAATACAAAACTTATATTATTTTTAATATAAAATAATAAAATATAAAACACTTGCCACGGGAATGACAAGTTCGTTAAACGTAGTAATTATATTTTTTTTTAATTATAATTTTGGGGTTCGTTATTAATTAGGTTTAGCTTATAATTTAAAAAAAAAAAACTAAGTTAGGCAGTAAAAGTAAAGACCTTAACATAGTTGATTGATAATTGCATTTAATTAAAACGCACTGACACTGACATTAGAACAAAGGATAAGCGTTTCGATTCTGATATCCCCTCGTGATTTTTACTGGTATTTATGTATGTATATATCAACTTTAAATCATTAATATATCTTTAAATTTGCATTAATTAAATGTTTCTGTAAAGTACTTGGTTAATGTTTATGTTAATAAAGTCAAGCTATGGGATATATTAATAAATCAAATTTGTATAATATTGTACATACACATATATGCATACGCATCAAAGCAACCGAAAAAGTTATTTACAAATAAAATTTTTCAGAAAAGATGCATAATCAATGCACTGTCGACACAAAACAAATGGTGAAACTTTCAAGTCAAAGAATATATTTGAAAAGCAACCCATATACATACGTACCTACATAATATCTATGTTTTTACATAAATTAATCATTAAAGGCGTTGAAACAAAAATAAAATAATTCACTTCTTTCTTTTATATTTAATTTAAAGTTTTTCATTTTTGTTTTGTCAAAAGTAGGTAAAAGTAAGCTTCTTTATGGCAAATTCACACTAATTACAATTTCAGCGCCAAGTTTTTGTTACAGCTTTAACTGATTTTGGTTCAATGATTACGTGGTTCACATTGAACTAACGACCAAACAGGCGGGTTGGATGTATAATTAATATAATGTTCCTTAATTAAGACATCCAGATAATGTCTATTCAATTTGATGACAATGAGAAAAGCCTTAAATCAGTTTAAAAAAAAATAAACGTAACATCTTAAAATATAATAAAAAACATAAATTAATATTTAGTAACTTTATTAACTAAATAAGGAATTTAAGAACATACTGTATGCATATAGTTTTGGCAAACTATAAAATTAATGTAATCTTGTATAGGTTTGTATAGCGAACAAAGGGATGTCTTTAGACAATCTAAAGTAAAAGGAGATTTTTCGAGAGATTAGCATCAAAGAAATCATAGGTCAATAAGATACATTAACACATGCTAGCTAAGACCTTACGAGCTTTTTATTCATTTTGAAAGAAGATTAATACTAAGCTCGTACTACCTATCTTACGTGTCGTGTGTCGTCGGTTGGTAACAAAAAAAAAAAAATAAAAACACTTTCGTCTAAGAATATATGTAGATAACTAGATCCGGCTGTTCATAACATTTACTTACATAGAAAACATTATGAGTTGCGAAAATAAATTAAATCAGCTGACATTATTTATGAAAGTCTTAATATTATTGTGTACCTTCACAAAGTTTAAGTCAAACAATTTCACAAGCATTCTTAAAATGTTCATATTCCAGTTAAGTAATTCTAAATATAGGCCATTAGCAAAGTTGTATATTATAAACGCTTTCATCTTCTTTTTGAAGTAAGGTTAAATTTAGTATTTTTGTACGAATATACATATTTCGTTTCGTTTATTTACTTGTTCGTTAAATCAAAACTTTTGTCATTTTATTTTACCTATTTCACTTTTTTATGATAAGACATATGCCACGTTGCAAATCCAGACTGAAGTTTCAGTTATTTCAAAGTAACGCAAATATTAAAATCAGTCAAATATTTCCATCAAGCAGGGCGAATTTTAAGCTAAATAGTTATTATGTTAATCAAGGACAATTAGTATTAGTCGAACGTTAAGTAAAAAATATAAGCTCATGTAAATTTTCTACTTTAAACAATTTTTGTAATCACACAATAATCATTTAAAAGCATTAAGATCCACTCAACTACATTTCGTGACATTTATAATAGCTGATGCTTTTTTAGCTTAAACATATGTACACTCTGTTTCATTCGTTAAAAATGATTTCTCAGTTACCTTTTATTATTAAAAATGCTATAACAGCAGCAATTTTTACCCCAAATTCAAAATTCTCCTTTATCCATATATCACCCTGGCCTTTCTCTATAATAAGATAACGATGTTTTCTTACTGTAAAAGGTTCCGGAGAAATAGTAAACTTTTTTCTGAAAAATTTTATATTTAAACGAATGAAGCGCAACGCAACATTATAAATAATCTCTTCATAATTGCATCAATTCAACTTTTCTAAATTAGAACGAAATGATAATTCCTTAAATGGCAAACATCTTCATTAACCTCAATTTTGTACAAAAATCGTCTTAGGAATTTAATGTACGTAAAGTTACTTTATGTCTATGTATTTGTAGGGTAAGCGAAATTTTTAATGAAAAGCTTAAACAAACTTTCTTACAAACTTTGTCGTTTATACTTTTTGCCTTAAAGCAATTTTTCAAGGTAGGCATAAGAATTGTAGAGCTCCCTTTTTGTTTCGTTTCCGTTACTAAAGTATGGATATACATATGTACAATGTATATGAAGTCGAATTTTCATTTGTTTTTTATAGCCCTTAAAAAAGGTAAACGTGATGTATTCTTCAGTTGAATTATTGATAAAACAAAATTCTGGAGTAGGTACATATCTGCCTACATAGTACCTACCTACGCCACACCTGCACCGAAAAAAATGAAGAAACATTGTTCCTTCTAATCAATATTGTTCGTGGAGCGGGCGGTTTGATATGTTTTCCCAAAATATTGTTAGCGTAGGTTGAATTATGTTGACACTATATTTTACGATTCAAATCTAAATGAGATTTATTAAATTAGATTGGTGGACAAAATCGATTTGATTACTGGCTCTGGCTACTAATCAAGAAAAAAGGCCTTCAAAATAAAATATATGGTTCATTGTGCAAGGTTGGCTTATAACCTTAAATTCCGACAAGAAAGTGATGATAAAAATATTATCAGGTGTAGAAATAACTATTTGAAGGGTCATGTTCTTATCATGTTTTTGTTCGAAGTTTTTTTTTGTTTCAAAAAAGGGTGAGACTTTCTGCTACTAAAATCTAAAGTGTTGTTCTTATTTTTAATCCCATCAAATAAAAAATAACTCTGATAACAATATTTTTTCTGATATTCTTGCTTACTTTAAAAAAAAAAACTTTCATGAGTATTTTTTGTGGTGAAAAAATAAATTTTGCAATTTGAACTTTTATTATCAACAATTTCATTCATATCTTTTAGATAGATAATATAACACTATCGTATTTGCTTAGGAAAAAAAACATACATAGGTAATTTTAAATCCATGTTGAAAACAAATAGGGGTGAACATTTTTTCCATGGTTAAGTGGTCATGTCAGATCTATTTTTAACTTGTACTTTAATGTCCAAACCGACAACAAATATTATAATCAAAATTTAAGAAATAATAATATTTGCAAATAAATAATAAGCTTTCGGTTCATTCCAAACTAGGTATGTAGACAAATATACTTTTTGACCATGAAACTTTTATCTTATCGAAATTGTTTTTGTCGACAAGTAGGTACCAAATTATTGTGATTCTTTAAGAACTCGTTAATCAATTTTAATTCAACAGCATAGAAAAGTCTACGTAAATATTAAGCACAATAACGCGGATGATACTTTCTATTTCAGTACAAAATTTATCATTTAAGTCATACAGAAATTGACAATTACAATTATCTTTGCGTTTTCTTGTATCCAAATCCATAAGAAATTAATGTTTCAGAGTTCCAAAGTTGCCTTGATTAGGAAAATTGATAAAAAAAGTAAAAAAAATTGCATTTTTCTCCGAATTTGTTGACTTTCCCCAGAAAGTTTAAATATTTTAAATGCTTTTCAAATTCATAGTACAAATATTCACTATAACATTACAAACCTAATTAGTTCTAGGTAATTAACAACAAATTGAGTTTAAAATTAAAATGACTCATTTCAAAGAGTAACAGTTTCCATTTTGAGTAAAATAAAATTAGGTTTTAATATTGAACAAAAATTACATTAAATATAGTATGTAAATGGGCGTTTTTTATGACGTAAAGTGTTTTATAGAGAAACAGCTATGATCTGTAGAGTAGCATGGAGCACCCCATTTCATTATAATTTTTTACATGCTGTAAAATAAATCAGTCTTCTTTAATGGTGCCTTATTTATATTAGTGAATATTTCGTAATTGAAAAAAAAATTGTCAATACAATCATTAAAAGAAATTGACTACAATTATTTAAACGAGACCGGCTACTATTTTTATATTTTTAGAAGATGAATATCTCATTACTAAAAACTTAAAACATGTTCAAATCCAATTTTTTATCAATTTCTAAGACCATATTTCAAATTTAATGGTAATTTCAAAATATAACGTTCGTCATTCGATAACTTCAATTCCCATTAGCGGTTTAACGAGTCGGTTTGGATTTCTTTTCTTAGCATAGGTTTAAAAATATTTCAAATATGGCATTTGCACAACTTCTGCCAATTTTTCTTCAGAAATACATAAATAGCATACCATATTTTGTTTTCAACAAACAAGTTATTTCAAGAACAAAAAGGTCGATGCACACATACATATATGAGATATTTAAAGTTGCGACAAAGAAAATAAATAAATTTATTACATTGCCTGTAATAAATTATCATATTCCACATCGATGTTTTATACCACAATTTTATCCACATCCAAAATCTAATTTTAAAATACAACAAACACACAAAATGAGGTTATAATTCCAAGGTGGTTCCGGAGAATGTATCTAGGCACAACTCTGATGCCACCCTCTTCCTTTTGCCCTTCCTCCTCCTGCACTTCCCATCACACTAAGAGCTCACACTCGCACTAATCTCAACCTCAATCTAAAATACCACAACCTGTTGGCATTTTCCAGTTTAGCCTGACTTGGGCTTGGGCTATATGGAAACATAAATATACCTACATATGTAGTAAATATTCCTTGACTACTGCGCTCCCTCATGACCACACACTATCGCTACACCACTTCACCACTTCACCACCGAACCAACCGCCCGCCATGCCACCGCAACGCTTCCAAAGAAGACAAGAGCTGTAGTTGAGGACTTGTATTGTTTTCAAAAAGAAGAACAAGAAGAAGCAGCAATGCAGTTTGTTGCTTCTCCGGTTTTCTATTTTTGAAATCAGGACACTAAATACCAAAGGAGGAACCTAGAACCTAATCTATATAATATAAACCTACCTACCTCTGCATATAGAAAGAGGAATCTATTTAAATGAATGTGCTAACTACAGGCACATGTTTGCCCTTTAAGGAGCAATGAGTTGAGGGAATGACAGTTGATATTTAGATAGCTGATTGTGGGAATTGTGTTCTATGTTTTGGCTAATTAAGTGTTTTTCTCTTTGTTTATTTTCAGGTTTAATTAAGCACACGATATTAAGTACTTTGTGTTTTATTCTGAAACAAACAAAAAAACAATTACAACGCAAGGATTACAAAATACACCTTTGACGAGACGCAATTAACTTTTAAAACAAACAGTGATATAAATATTTAACAACATATCTACATAAAACCATAATCAATCAAACAAAATAAAGGGAGCAAAATGTACGACATCGAAGATTTAAGTAAAACGACTCGTCGAAAGACTCCAGCCACAATCAACATTTCCTGCCAAAGTGTGTTCATAGTTCTAGCCACGATGCTTATATCATCAGCCGTGGCAGAGACTACACCCGTACAAACAACATCACAAGCTGCGGTAAGTGTTTTTTTTATGTGTTACTTGTTTTCCTTTTGTCATATATCTGAGATTCCATTTAGTAATTAAACATACTTCAATATGTTTTTTTGGAGAGCTGAATCCGAACAGTAAAATTTTGTAGTGCAAAAATGACAAAAATACAAAAAAAAAAAACATAAATTTAGAAAAAATGAGATTCTTTTCAATAACATGAAAATTTTGTTCAAAAAAATATCTTTTAGTTGAAATTCAGCCCATGTTGGGCTTAGTCAGCCCAAAACTTTACTTAAATAAAAAAAAGGTTCCTACAATTACGATTATTGGGTCAGTTTAAATGCAGTTATGCAAGGAGTTTCATAACTCCTCAAAGAATATTTTTCTTAGTTCCAAATTATCAGAATCCTTTTAGAAAGATAATTTATATCTCAAAAACGCCTCTTATGCTTTTGATACATTTGAAATTCATAAGCTAGATCAAGCTCTTAGTTGGAGAAACTATGTACATATATCCAAAAAATCCCCTAATTCTTCCAGATTTTTGGTTTATCCCTAATTAAGTTTAAAGTTTGTAGTGATTTAATTAATTTATATAAATGTTATCTTATTTTTCCCCCTAAATTATGTTCAACTTCAACTAGGATATAGTTTGATGTTCATGCAAACGGCTAAGTAGCAGTTCATGTTTTACCCAAATATTTATTTCTTCGTGAGAGACAAGTACTTAAAAATAATTAATTTCAAAATTTTTAAAAATTGCTGCTGAACATTTTAAAAATTGAGGTTCTTGGTTCAAGATTTTTTTTTAATAGGTATATTCTCGTTAATACAGATACATAGGATCTGGTTTAACGAGAATGTATGTAGCATGTAGGTGTATGGGATGACAGAATTTTCACCCGTACCAACATCTTCACTTTGCATTGTATTAACACAACACCATAAAAGAAAAAAAATTTAATAATTTCAAAATATGTATTGACATTAAATATAAACAGCAAGTCATACAATTTTTATTCGATTACTCTTTAAAATGTTCTCATTAGTTAAGAATAAAAATTGACAGACAATTTATGATCTCCGACAGTTATGCAGATTTCTAACCGTACGTTGCGTCGTCATCGTTCCATACATGTAGCAAACCTATTGAAAAATAAATTTCTTTCCAATTTATTAAAACCAAGTAGTACTCAACACTGACAAATTGCTATTAAATTATGACCTAATCACCTTAAGTTCAGTCATAAAACAACCCGCCCAGATCTCCACGCAATTGAAATATAGAAATGAGCTCTATGCACAAACAAATTTATGACAGACTGTATAGCCAAATGACAGACATTTTTGTTCTATACGTTCTCTTCATCGTAGTCATCTAATAAATTACTTAAAATTAATTTGTTTACCCCTCACTCAATGGTTCCACGTTCCAACTTTTAACCGCAGTGCTTGATGGGTGTGCTTAGTGCATTATATGGGGTACATTTGTTATTTTTTAGTTATCTATGAGAGTATTTAACAAAAAATTCTTTTCATCAGTGATTAATGGCAACAATGATGAGTTTAGAGAGAATTTGCAAATGGTAAAAACTGTGCAGTTGATGAATCTAACAAAACAAAACTTAATAATTATTACGCCCTGATAAGCTTATCGCTGTGCGATCATTTTGTAATTATTATTATCACAGACGTAACACCACCACCACCGGCTTTAATCGTGAGTGTGGCATTAGTGCTGATTACTCAATAGAAGTTTTGTTTATTGTTCCAAAAATAAATAAATAAACTGTGTCTTTTAAAAAATGTTGATTTTAATGAAAATACAAATTCATTTTTTTTTCTATGACATAATAAAAGTGGACCGTGAGGGCAGTCCATAGGCAAGAAGTAAGCCATTGTTAATGGTGAGCTATTAGTTATACCATCCGGGAGCTGCTTAAGGTAGTAGAAAAAAAAACTCTCGCTACTTAGACTAGCATTTTTTGTTTAAATTTTGTCTCATAATCGGATTTGTCGATATAATCAAGATTAGTCATTTTTCAGTAAATACCGGAAAATGAATCATCACAAACAAATGTGCGCCTCGAAGCATTAATTCCCCACTGATGACGCTTGCTATGCCGGCCGGTGCTGGTCGTTGTGTGAAATTTGGATTTATTTTTTTAATCAGCGAATCCGTCATGAAAGTGATTTGTCATTTCTGTTTTTTAAGTAACTATTCGTACATATTTTTTTTTCTTTTGAGAATCTTTAGTGGATTGTGATTGTAAATAAAGGAAAAAGCTGACTCCAGACGTCAACTTAAGCTGACATTTCGATGAATCTTTGCATTTGTAACATCAAACAGAAAATGTAAAAAAATTAAGTACTTTTCTTTTATCCATAATATAATTTAAAAACTTATGAAATTCTTTCGTGAATTCTGATGGGCCTGTGATCACATTTTCAAAATTTTATTTAACTTTTAAAAATGAGTCAATTAATCAAATTCAAGATTTAACTCAGAGTCATAGTTAATCCCACAAATAAATATTTAACCACATTTAACTGAAAAAGCATTTTTTTTAGTTTAACATGAAAAGAATCTAAGAACTTGGAGGAGAAAACATTAAAGGGCATTTTGTGCATTTACTCCAGAGTAAAAAAATTTATTTAACTTTAAACTTTACTGTTTTTTCGTATGCTTCAAATCAATTAAATAATATTATTATATTTATAAAATGTATTTGATCATTAGTGTGTTGATAGAGGGAGAACTAAGCTTCTCTTTTTGCATTAACTAATTATTGTTGAGTTTGGCAAACAGCCAGTCAATATTCTTAATAACTGCTTTTTGTCATTAGAAATGGCTGTAATACGATTTTTGTATTTGATAGTATTTGATTTTAGTTAAATCTACATAATTCAATTTAGTTTTATTCTGCAAAATATTAACAATTTGACTTAAGATAAACTTACAAATAAAATGATACTACAATGACAAAATTAACTTAATTTAATTGTTAAAACAGCTGAGTTAACAAAAGTATTGTTGTTTTGTAAATTTGCAGCTAAGTCAATAAAGTAAAATAATTCATCTATAAATGAAACGGGTCGTCCAATCACAAACAACAACCTGCAAATCACGTTCAGCCGGTCAAAGGCAAATCGAATCATTAAATAATTTAATAATAAATTGATGTTACTGTGTAGTGTATACCTATCTCTCAAACAACATGAGCTTGAAATTCCATTTCGACAAAGTTCCATCTTGGTATTTAACTTTTTAATGTGAATATATGAACAGTGATAATTATGTAGATTTACTCAGGGATAACAATCAACTAAATTAGTAGTGATATGTTGCTTTAACTGACTCTTAGAAATTCGCCAAGATTAATTTTGTGAGGGTCGCATTTGGGGTATACTTATTTTCAGTTGCTTACAATAAATAAAATTGAAATAATGTCATTTCATAGGGCAAACATAGTTCCTTTGCTAATTTTGTTGGAAAACTCTTTTTAAAACGTAATTCCGTACGGGAAAAATATAAATGATCTTGGAAAATTGTCCGGTATTTCACTATTTAATAGATAGCTTGAGTAGTAAATAAAACAAATTGCGATATAGATTTAACCAACTTTAAAAGACTAAAGCCCTTACCGCCGATTGCACCAAGACCTTTCAAAAATTTAACAGACTTTTAAACCATAAAATGAAGTTTGTTCCATTAAAAAAAACGTCATTTAAAAATTTAGAAGTCTTATAAATGCTCGTCAAATCGATCATTAGTGAAATATATCAAGCCAATCAATGATTTTTTAATGTTTTACTACCAATACTCACTTTATGCTTATTTCCCTTCTCCTATTATCTACCCTGGGCATCAACTGTATTCACTATGTTTTTTCTCACGTGGACGTTATAAATTTTAAAAATCGTGCAGAACTAAAACAAGCTATTGCCGCATCAGGGAAACAACAAACAATTCCTAAAGTTGAAGGTTCATCCATTAGGTATGCAACTACACAAAGTATAAAATAGACCAAAACCGACAAAACACCCCACTCGGTTCTCATCACAAAGATGGCATCGATATGACATTGTGATTGTGGTGACGGTCGGGGGTGAATTTGCGGTGCAATCTCACTCTCATTTGAATATGTGATTACCTCATGAGTGGGCCTATGCTTGTAAATTCTGTGGCATGCGGCATGCAATGCAATTTTTATATTTTTTTTATTTAAAACCTCCATGTGATGCTTGGAAAAAAATAAAATAACACATCTCTAAACAGAGAGGTTTCCATGACGGAAGTTAAGGCGTGTGCATGGAATTAAAAGCGATTTTCTAGGAAGTGTGAATATAAACACAAGTTTACCGCTCTGAGAATTGTATGTCTATTATTTAATTAAGTGTACAGTTTTAAATTGGTAATAATTGTATTTTGTGATTTATCTTATACAGAGTATAAACTGTTCACTGTTTTAACCATCAAAAACAGACATTGTATTTGTTTTGCGCTGATTCATTACCTACATTAAAAAAAAAAAAAACACGACAAAAATAATTGGAGTTGAGTTTAGCAGCGGCTCAGACTCTGTGATATTGTTATAGTATGTAATAGTAAGTACACGAACAAATAATAAAGTTTTCTCTGAATTAATTAACAGTAAATGCACCCAGGTTGGGTTCAAGATTAATTCATTAATTGATTGTTATTGACTGGACCGTTAGAACAACAACTCGACGACTGACGAACGATGTTTTCTTATATAGTTGACATTTTTTTGTTTGCTTCTTGTTTTGGAATTGTAAATTTAAAAAAAAAATGAATAATTTGTATCTTAATGATTGCAAGTTCACTCAAGAAAAGTATTCAACTTAACAATTAACTTAAATGTCATCGGAAAAAAACTACAATTTATAAAAAAAATATTCAAAAACGACTTAAAGTGTCATTATATCGACTTAATTATTCTTTGATTACATATGTGTATATTTTATAGAAGGTATTTTACAAAAAAAAAATACATTTCTAACATGTGATTTTTTTAACAAATATATGAGCGTGAAGTTAAAATAAGTTGCGTTTCATGTCAATCGAATATTTACTTCAAGAGTGCATTATTTAATTCATTAGTCTACCAGTAGTATCTTTTTTATCATCTTTGTCAAGTTGAACTCATTTTTTGCCATTCTTTGCGTGTTAAACTGCATATACCTTGAAAGCTCATTAGATTTGTGGGACAGGGATAAGTATTTTAATCAAAGCATTTCGCTAATGACTAGTCACTGTTGCCTTGGGTACCTACTTTTTTTAAATTTTAGAAAAAATACAATAAAAATTCCTAGTTGATTAAAAATCAAAGAAAAAAATTTTGGTCGATATAAGCAAATCTAAGGTGCTGAATGACTTAAAAACCAAGTCAATATGACTACTCTATAATATTTGGCTACAACTGTTGAAATTGAACCAAAACCCATGAATAATGCATTTCAAAATATAAATGCTTTTCTAATGGATTCCACTGTCATAACTGAACCAAATTGAAATGGGACTACATGGGAACCATCAGCTTTCAGTACACTCGAATTGAGAACCTCTTCTTTTTTAAAGTCTGTTAAAAAGATTTTTCTCATGAAATATCGGCAAGGGGGTTTAATTTGAAACAAGTCAAAAAAATGGACACAGCCCTTCCAAATGTGTATAGTGGAAGGGTGTTTTTCCACAGCATCTGATTTAAGAGTGATACATTTATGAAACATGATACAAATGTTACATTTTACTTAGAAAACAATTTTTTGAAGTCTTACCAATATTTTGAGTGAAGGGGTGTTTTTCTAGGGAGCAAGAAAATATTGGATTAGTATCGAAAAAAAACTATGACAAAAAACATAAAATTACTTGGGGTGAAAGTGTGATCTTTGAGGAGTAACAAAAGGAACAATTAGGTACCTAACTGCAAAATAAATACTATTTACCCTAGATTGAGATAGCATAACCTTGTCTCACATGCTCATAATGCAGCACCATTTTGTCTTTGTTGTTTTTTATAGTTTTCAACCCCCCTACCCTTCCTACCATTAAAAAAGTAACGATTTTTTTTATATTTATTCTTTGTATTAAATGTGGAAGATTCAATTCTAAATGTGACAAAAAAAAGATAAAAAAGAACGTTGGTACTTTACCACTTTAATAAATTATTTAGAATTTAGAATGCCAAGCCTTCTACAGCTTAACTCAATATTTGTTAAATAATGCCTAAACGAGCCCACGTTTCCGACATCTTTACGTGGCTCAAAATAAACATAACCAATCTCACGTAATTTTGTTTGCAATCTTAATGCGTATCCTAGAACTATACCTCAAATGATCAGTCGACACTAGGTTCTTATATCCACCCCCAACAAAGATCATTGCCAAAGATCACCGGAGGCAAGTTGTACCAGCTTCGCTTAGCACGTGACTACCACACCCAATCATAATACAATAGCGCTAGCGCATGCATGATTGCATGCAATTCGTGTCTCATGTCTCAAGTATTTTTTCTAATTCCTCCATCGGTTTTTGTGTTTTGTTTTTAATGCACAAATGAAGGTAAATAAATTATGAGCATGGAATCAATGTAATTCACCTGTAATAACTTTGAATAGTCCTATACAGCCCAAAGTATCGATTAAGTAGGTATGCATTCAAATCTGCATCACCATTCATCAACCAGCTAAGCCGACGACCACGACGCCATCTACTTCTATGAGCTACGACGCCGGTGACGCCAGAGCCTGCATTCTTTAAGTCATTTGCTTGAAACCTAGAGTCTGTTATACGTACGGAGCTGATGGCAGTAATATACAGTACAGAGAAAAACGAAACAGTATGGTCTTGTCTTAGGAAAGAAATAAGCTTTTTTACGTTGTAATAGCTTGAAATTTTGCACAATTTTTTAATTTGATTCTATTTCCGAGACTTCAAGTTTATTTTCATCGAAATTAACTCCAACAGTCGGTATAATAATCAAAACAAATTGTCCCAAAAGGTAATCTTGAAGCCAAGCAAAAAACAATGCAAACACGTGAAACTTAAAGAAATAACAGATTTGTTCAAAATGAACCATTTAAATTCACACAAATTTTTTTCTTGAAAACTTAATTTTTTTAGGAATATTTTTCAATTCCCTTGTATTTCTGAGAAATTGCGTGGTTCTTAAATATTTTTAAACACACACTAAAATAAAAAAAAAAAATAAAAATGGTGAACTTATTGCACGCTTACGAAAACTCCCACCAGCTCTCTAACTTAATCGGCCAGACTCAGACGGTATTGCTGGGTCTTCTTTATGAATTCGCCTAACAATGCAAACAGTTCTGAAGAACAGTAGTAGCTATCTGAGATTTATTTCCTGCCAGTGTTTGACAGAAGGAATTGAAAAAAAAATCAACATGATTAACCAACCAATGTTACTTCCAATAGAACAATAGCGACTAATTGATATGTGAAGCCACGATCGGCTTAGAATTTAGCAAACGTTTTACTTAAAAGTACAATGTCTATATCTACTTTGCGGCTTTGTCTATGGCTGGATCTGATCAATGATCGTAACTATGGTCACTCAATGCCATCGGATAGTCAATATTGGCATCGAACTTGCGCACACACTAACTACGTTTGATGAGAGCATGAGTAAGTAGAATTATTGCTGCTTACACTCCAAAAAAGGGGGAAGTGCTTTTGACACGAGCTCACAGAAACTGTTTTTGAGTTAGATTTCCTTGAGTAATTTTAAGACTTTGAGTTTTTGTAATGATTATGAATATTTTTTTTTTTTTTAATGAACTTATAAGAGAAAATTAATAAAATTTATGATTATTGAAATTATTAGCTATTATTTTATTCTTTTGTTTAATACTTTTTTTTATTGTTCATATTTTTGCGAGAATTCAATTAAAATTCACATCGGGTATAAGGCTGTGTAGTGTATGTGCGTGTGGATTTTTTTTTTTTTATTAAGTATACATCACGTCGGTCGCCAAGTTGATTAAACTAGGAACGATTTTAAGTACGTGCAGTATAATTCTTGGTATACCTGTATATCACCTGTACACAAGTACTCACTTGTGTATGTTGGCTGTGTCTACAATATTCTACGTTTGTATGTAATAATTATAATTTTATTTTATTGATTGTATAGTACAAGAGTGGAATTTTTAAATTATGTTTTTCAATCAAGGTTAATTTCCGCAATTTTATGTTTATATTTATTTTTTTTTCCATTTATTTTCTTTTTAAATTGGTCAGAAAAAATTGATCTGAATTTGTTTTGATTAAAAATATAATGGGGGTATACTTAAAGATTTTGTAAGTAATGAAGAAAAACCATTTGATTTTTATCGGGAAATGGATTGAGGATATAAATATTTTATAAGTCTTTTGACTTAACTTTCATTGATGATGATAAATATTATTATATAACAATTACGCACCATTTTTTGAGATAGGAAAGCCAAAGCCAAAGCCAGAAAAATACACCAAATTCAAACTTTTTTAAGATTTGTTTTTATCTGTTTATCAAAAACGTTGTTTGTACAAAAATAAACATCTTTCATCTTTTTCTGGAAAAAAAATCACAAGCTACAATTTAAGCCTCTTTTATTTTTCCAAAAGCCAAAAAAACATAACAGTATTTGAAAAATTTTAAATGGCCCTGAATGTTGGCATATGCGTTAAGCAAACACGTGAAAATATTCTGTCCACTTTAGAATTTATTGTTGCTATCCAAAAAAAAAATCTATGTTAGTGGATGAATACAAACAAAAATCTAATTTCTTTCCAACTTACTATTAGTAAGTTAGATCCCAACCTTAAAACCCACAAAAGGTTTATATAGGTCTCAAAAGCACTATTTATTTATGAAAGTAATATCCGTTCTCCACCCAACTCCATAACACATTAATATAACCCAAACCGAACCCTTGTTAAACTTCTATGTTACATGATAATAAACGATTATATTATTTCTTAAATTAAAACTACCAAAATATATGGGTCTAAATGCCATTTTCATACAGGTACATTTTTAATAACTTTCTATCATGTTCTTTTACAATTTAATCCCCCAGAAATGAACCCCATAATTGAATTAAATCAGTTTCAACAGGATGTTAACCTTTTACTAGAAATAAGGACAAGAAAATTTTACTTTACCTAAATGGAGGTATAGGTATACAAATGTTAGAAAAATGTATCAAAGAGCAGATTATCCTTAAAATAAAGAAGAACCAAGAAATAATTAATCAAGTTAGAATAAAAGAAATGGAAAAAAAAATACTTAAGTTACCAACCGACCGACCCGACCGACCGGTCAAAGTGGAACACCAACCCCATAAATTCATACCACTGACGAGGTGAAGGTTGTTTCCTATACCAAAAGCCTATTTCTTCGTTTTTCTTTGCTTTCTCGTTTTTAGTTTGCGTTATGAAGTAAGAAGTACACAGACACAAGCACACTAAAATAGCGATGGAAGGGAGTGTTAGATGTTCACAAAACAAAAAAAAAAGTTAACACAAAGCCCTTGGTAACGCTTTACACATATGGTGACCACCTTCCGTTTTTTTTTTGTTGTTTTGAAAAGGACACGCCAATCGTCTAACTCAAATTTATTAGTATAAGTATATTCAATTATTCATCAGTGATACTATCAATATTAAACAAATGTTCATCATTTCATCTATTGAAATTGAACTTTGTATTGACGACTTGAGCCCAATTAAATACCCAACAAAAATTGACTATTAAAAACTATTTTTTTAGTATTTATGTGCACACACTTATTCATTAAAGTTGGTTTTTATATAGCTTATAATACTCGCAGTTATTCTGCAATATCATTTAACATTAAAGGTTTGAATTTCTTTCCAAAAATTATATTGTTAAACAACTTAATACATTTATCGAATGATTTTCAACTTTTTGTATGTTTAACAAAGCGTTTTAAAGTTTATTTGTTTTAAATATGGTCACCCTAATTTTAAACGAAGTCAAAAGAGTAAAATGCCTTAAGACAATAATTGTTGCCAAATGACCCTTTACAGCTGCTGACATGGTATTTAGGTATGCAGTTGTGCAATTTATTGTGGCTAAATGGCTGTGCAAGTACCTGTCGCTGGATTTTATTTTCGTAACAAATTTTCCATACAACACAGAGGTGAACACAAATTCGCAAATAAGCCAGACATTTTTAAAGGAGAATTATTTTTGTTGGCAAATCTTACAATAACTTAATACAAAAATATTAATGGCAGTTTTTTTTTACATTTCGTGGTTTTTATTTAAGAAAATTAATCTTCTCGTTGACTAACAAATGGACACCTTTTTACAAAGTTCAATTATAATATTAAAATGTTAAAAAAATTGGTCACTATAATTTAATGAAGCTAGTAATGAATTAATGAGCATTTAAAAAATTGTTTAATATGATTAATGGAATTTGTTCTATTTGGTTTATTTTCCTTAACAAAAAGCAATTATCTTGAGCCTGCAGTAAAATTAAAAATGATTTTCTCATTATTGTTCCACCTTTAATGACAAACCGGAAATAACTGAAAAATGACTTGTTAAATAATCATTGATACTATTCATGTAGGTGATTAAAATAAAAAAAGAAAAAAAGCAAACTGGATCCCCCGTTGCAAAATTTCATTCCATAAATTACCCATCACGCTCACAATGTTCAGCTTGGTTTTGTTTTTCTTTGGGTTTGCATCGTCAAAGAGTAAAAGTGGTGACAGCCATTAACGAACAAGTAGTCTCGACTACTTTCTTCCCCACTATCTGTTTACTTTCTGCCCCACTGGAATATCTTCAAACATGACGTAAGATACATGTGATTTCTTTGCTAGAGACGCAATAGTTTCCACTAAATTTGGTAAACAAAAATTTAATCGAGAACAAGATATTATAACCGTACTCCTATGCAAACTTTGTTTCTTTTTCAAAAATGAGAAATTATAATTTACATAATGCGGCCAACCTCTACTACAAAACAAAATCAAAGAAATACAAAAACTATAAAAGGTTACGCATACGCCACCCGCTCTAAGTTTAATGACCTACTAACTTATGCCGGTATCCTACTTTCGGTATTTTGTTGGCTTTGTAAGTAATTTGGTGTTATTATCCTTAGGTTCCTCCTAGAAAATCGTGTTCGAAAAATTAAGTGGATACTTACTTCATTGAAAAGTTGCTAACTGTTAATTACTATACAAAAGAATATCAAGTTTGAAAAAAACGAGTTCATGTATTATTCACTTTTCGAAATTATATAGAATGTAGGTCAGGACGAAAATGAAACCAATTAGCAGGAGTTTCACTTTTTGTTTGGTTAACAACTTTTATATTGAAATGGAAAACTAAATATTGAAATCTCTGTCAGTGGCTTGCGGTTGAAATGCGTTAATTATGCAATAAGAGGCGTTTAGTAGATAAACGAAGCAAATAGCTTTAAGAGTTTATGTTTTAAGGATAAAAAGAAATGAATTTCTTACAACTGTAAAAAATTGTTTTGTTTTTTCAATATTTTGCTCGTGATCAAGAAAGTAGCTATTTAATAAATGTAATTAATCTTTCTGCTTTAATTGGACACATAAATTGAATCTCATTGGAATTTTCTTCTATTGAATTCAATAGACTAATTCAATAGGTAATTATAACATTAATTTCTTTTTAACTTTTTACATCAATATCGGATATTGATCAAGGAGATTTCCGTGAACTGTACCTGGTAATTAAAACTGCTATAATATAATCAATTATTTTCAACAGTTTGCAGTAATAGTTCCTATTAAAAGTATATGTTTGTATATTTATCATACAATTTGTATTTAATTTGATTTGTTGGTTTAAGATAAAATATGAGATAAGGTGGATGTATTTAATTCAAGAGAAGTTAATTTATTGTGATTTTATAATAGAACTTAAAAAAGTTACGAAACACAAATAGTAAACTAACAACTTCTGTAAACCAGTAATTAATTATTTTTATTTTATTATTTTAAGTCTCAGTTCTTATCGAATAAAGTCGGGTAATATAGCTCAATGCCTTACCTTTCTATATTGCCTATTATTTTTGTCTTAACTTTTGAATTCAAAAATTAAAGCAACTTAAAAACTTGACCATCTTTGCAAGGACAACTTTAATGACAAACTCAAAACTTGCATTAAACTTGTATTAAGTTCTTGTCAACTTTTAAATCAATCAAATGACGTAGCTATTCAAATAACATTTAATAAAATTACGTGGTCTTCACAAAATTTGGGACATTCTCTTGGAGGAGAATGAACGGAGTTCTTTCGTTTTATGTCAACATTATCTGTATAAATTTTAAACACATTTCGGTATTTTAAAACGCAAAGAACAAGTTTGTTTACCTTGTTGGTCCTATTGCCATAAAAATATTTAATTGCATGTTTTTGAAGGTATTTTGTGGCTATAGATTTGTATCTTTTCTTAAAGAATTTAACTTCAAACCATTTACTATGTTACCAGTTTTTGTTTTTGGTTTTTGTATTAAACTCGAGTGTTTTACTGGTATTAAAAGGATAAAGTATTAAAATTCTTCTTATTTTGTTGTTGTTGTATAGTTAAATGAAGAGTGACCTCGTTTTGAAATCATCTACAGAATACAAATCAATTACCAAGAACGGAAAAGTCATATAAATCTTGGTCGGATATACAGACTCGGTAATTGGATTTTAATTCCGCACAAAAAAAATTCCCATTGTACATTTTGGTTATATAACTTTCTGGACACACTATTATATTTTTTGCTAAATTATTCCTGACGAAGATTTTTTTAAAACGACAAAAATCATGTAAATATTATTGGGAACATTGTTAAAAATTTAAGGTGGCTCTTGAGTATGTTTCACGTTGTCCATACTAATGTATTTTTGTTGAATATATTTTTATTTTGAAACCACTCTTGACGTCTTGACCATCGATTTGCATAATTTTCTGATTGATATCAGCTGGTTGTTTGGTGTAGGTTTCCAATTTCAAGTGCCGCCAACACCTCAACAAGGGGCGCGCACAACTCAACCAATATATTTTTTTCTTTTTGCTTGTTATTTCTGTGTGAGGAAGTCGACTGATTGCCGAGAGAATAGTTTATGGGTGTTTTATTTTAGGTTATAGGCCTTAATTTTCAAGTAGGGTAATGAACTGTGAAGAAATTTCATTCGCTGGTTTTTTTTTATTTGTATTTATAAATTTTGTCTAAATCAGTTTGTTATGTTGTTTTAGTTAGACAAAATATGATTCGTTTCGGGTTTTCTACAATTAGATCTTTTTATTTAATAACTAAAAAATGTCAAAAGCCTATATTAAACATATCCATTTATTTATTTGTTAAGATTTTAATCACCAAAGAATAGATAACCAAGAGTAACTCAATAAGTTTTAAGTTTTAAGTTTTGAATTGTTGAATTGTTGAATTGAAAGAAGAAAATTTAGAAGTACCTTTGCCTCATCTTTAAAGAAGTATTATTTCTTTTAGTAATATATCGTTATACGGATTCGATGAACTGATTCATTGTTACTAACAATTTCAAAACCATAACATTGCTTAAAAACTTAAAACAAAACTTACTTAAACATTCTGGTCCTGGACTTAAATGAAGAAGTTTAATTTCTAGTGCCAAAAATTGAAAATCTGATTCTTCAACATGGCTACATTGTTTTTTCAATTTCATTTTTTTGCTCCTGACAAAAGCAAAACTTAACAGAAGTTTTTAATAACTGATAGCCTGTTAGTTTTTAATATTCTTAGCGTAAAGGAATTTGATGTCTTATGCGGGCCTTACACGACACAATATTATTGCGCAGTAATATTTTCCAAAAATATTGTGCGAAAAAGGGTCGTCCATACACGACTCAATATTACTGCACAATATTTCTATCTCTCTTTGCTTATTCTGTATTTGCTTCGTTGTGGAAACAAAAAAATATTGAGTAAAAATTCAGAAAATATTAAACTTTTTTAATATCACTCAATATATTGTGCAAACCGAAAATATTGTGCAATACTGCCCTTACACGGTCAATATTATTGCACAATACTGAGTATTGTGCAATAATATTGTGTCGTGTAAGGCCGGCTAAAATAACTAATTAACATACAACATAATTTTTTTATAGTGGTCGTAAATATAAAATATATTTACAAGCCCTGCAAAACTACATACATATGTACATGCATGATACTTTCTCATCTCTTACCAAAGATTGGCATATGATTTGCTAAAAGACAAGAAGACAGTAAATGTAAATTTCAATTTACTGTGTATATTATTTATCTATTAGCAATTCTCCCATCTTCTGTTTTATCAATTTGAATATTGTAACACGTGCAGATAATTGAGTAAATGGCTATTAGAAAACCATTCATTTAAAAAATCATCACAAACAACATCCCAGTCCAAACAAAGATATAAACGTGCACAAAAAACGCAAATTAAACGTGATAAAGATATTTTTAACAATTATTGCCAATGAAGCTCTATGTAATTACGTTTTTTAATAAAAAAAAAAAAATAATGGATGGCACGTCAAAATGATATTACCTACTATACATAAAAACCCTATCGAGTTTGTACTGTTACTTTATCATTTTTCTTCCCAGCAGTTCCTTGTCCTAGGAAATAGTGTCTCCACAAATCAACTTATCGAAGCCCTGTAGTCCATAGCAAAAATGTCTAAAAAATAATATTCATTCCGTGTCAATCAATCATTTGAATGGCTTCATTTCTCTTTAAAAGCAATTCGCGTGTGTTTTTATGCAACTTTTATATATACTTGTATTTTTTTTTTTTTTTAAATTATCAAAAATCTTTGTACAGTCCATAAAAGCTACATCATAGAATTCTGTAGCACTCACTGCCTCACACACACACACATTTCTCTTCCTAGTTTCGATGCGATGCCGATGGTATATTCCCAAAGAGGACGAACTATGAATTTTAAATATCGATTTGCTTAGAGTATCGTTATGGTTATGGACATACCTACACTCATGAAATTATGAATCGATTAATTTTTTTTTTCTAGATTTGTATGTTTCTTTTATGAATATGTAATTTATCACCTGGCAAAAGATAGAGACGTATCTACGTAGGCAAAGATACTATATTTTCATCAAGTGTGATTCACCTTGCCATTGTTTTAATTTTGTTTCAATCTATTATGTTGCGTATAAGGAGATTTGCTTATATGGAATTCTTTTCCTTATTTTATGATTGTGACTTATTGGGATATTAGATTTTTTTTATGATGAATACAGTTAGATTACGCTATTCTTTGTTGAGTCAGTAGCCTAAGTAGTAGTGATTTGACGTACATAGAAACCTTTTGTGTTGAATGAGAGTAAGAATTGCTAGGAAAAACCATTAGTAGTGGAATCGATAGCGCAATCAGTTTTAATGATTTACCCATGCTCGATAAATGTGTCAAATGTTTTTCTCTGCCAGAGTGAATTTGGCTTTGAAAAATATGTTATCTGGAACAATTGAGGAGCATTTATTCATTATAAATTCCTTGAACTCACTTATTTCTGTTACCAGACATATTTTAAAAAAATTCTAAAACTCATACATGTAAGCCAAAGCCAACAAAAACAAATAATATAAAAACATGTCAAATTATATCTATTAATCTCTTGTCATCGAACGTATTATCCAAGAGTCACGGACAAAGTTTATTTCAGCCAAATCAAGTTAGTTGAGAGGTTGGTTACACTCAATACAAAATTACAAAAAAAAAATGTATTATCAGGTTCATCCGTCTGTGACATGGTTTGAATTTTTTTCCTAATGATATTTTTCATATACAACAGTTCTCTGTACCTATACTCATGTTCGTGTGATATTAATCTAATTTGCATGACTTGAAATAATTGAAATAATTGTAATTTTTTTTTTTTTTTTTTCATTATTATTTGCCAACCTCCATGTGAATGTCATAATAAACGCACCTACATATGCCTTGGACTTGCACTTGACTGTCAATATTAAATGTTTCAATTGAAATAACTGCTGTCAAACGTAAAACATAAATTACATTAACAGATTCGTGCAGTAAATTAGTTTTTGTTAAAACTTTATTTTTAAAATAAATAAAAAACTGCATTGCAACGAGGCTTTTGAAATACTTAATAAGTTTTATTAACTTGTTAGTCATGCAATAATTCGGAACACACACGTGTTTGTGTACCAGACTTATAAAAACAATTGGTTCTATCTTCTATTTTGTTAATAAAAATAACAAATGTTTTCAGCTTGTTACAATGTTTTATGGATTTACTTAATTAAATACTGGGGCTTCCGTATTTTTAAACACATTGCTATTTTTATATTTTGGAATTTATTATTCGAATGTTTCCATGACTTTTTTCATATGCTTTTGAGAAATATGTTTTGTTTTTAAAAACTTCTTTTATTAAATGTTTTGAAAATCTTTTAATCTCCAAATATTTTTAACATGACTTAAAATTCAAAACTTTAATCCATCTGAAATGCAAGTACAACAACTTTAAGTTTTTGAACTTTAAACAAAAAATAATTATAAGTAGATACATATTTAAAAAAAAGAACTTCATAATTCAAAGATCTACTCTGGTGTCATAAAACACACCTCACTGACCTCATCAGATGAAATTGATTTTTCGTTTAAGAACACTTTATTTGTTCAAATTTGCGTGCCACACGCCATTATGTCGTATATACCTGACCCTCCTACTAGTATATGGTATGCTTGAAGCAACAAAACCCTTAATTAAACTGAATAGTGTTGTGTATATGTATGTTTTGGGTTTTTCATAATATTTATTATAGGCATCAAGTTCATAGAGTGTAAAGAGTATAATGAGAATGACCCAAAATGCGCTGCAAGGGAAATGCGAACAATGACCTTTTCCTTTGTAAAAAAAATTTGATTTGATTGCTTTTCGTTTCATTTTCAAACTTCACATAAGTTCATAAACTGTCCGAATTTCCAACAATTGCATCAATTTCAAAAATACACAAATTATTTTGCTTATACAAATTATTTTTTTTTTCGTTTTCGAAAATTCTTTTAACTTTTGAAATAATTTTTTTTTAAGGAATTTAAAAAAAAAATGCTGTTTTTTTTTCAAAATCTTATGAGGTATTACACTGCGCATGTTAAGCCTCGCTTGTATGAAGTGCAAAATAGACAGGTAATAAAACATTCATACTGTTTTATCACCTTTCAATTTTACACCTCTTACCTACCTGCGAGCGTGTAATACAGGTCGTAGAAGAAAAAGTTTTCTAAAATCGTTTACATAATCGGTACACAATGTTGAAGACAATTAATAATTATCTTTAATGTTAATTTATACTTTAACATACTTTCTAATTTACTTATGTTTGTTTAAACTGAGAATGTTTTTATGTTTATATCAAAACTTGTTTTTAGAAAATTTATTATTCTCGATTCAAATCTTTTTCAATTCTGTCGTTCATTTTTAATAAAGAATATTTTGTTCAATTTAAATACAATTAATCGAATATTGATTCCATAGAAAACAATAAAACGGAAAGAAACTTGTTCTTGTGCTGTATGTAGATGATGGGCTGGTTGGTTCAACTGATCAATATGAATTAGAGAAATTCATCGAAGAACTGAAAACCGAATTTAAGATCACCTCGAAGAAAGCGACGTTCTTTTTGGGACTAGAAATAGAACAGAATGAAGAAAGAATAAAAGTCAGCCAAAAAGCACACGCAAGAAAAATCCTCGATCGTTTTCAGTTTTCTGAATGCAAGCCAATTTCTACACCAATAGTGAAAACTACAGAAACTTCAAAAACAGGGAAAGTAGATGATGAAAACCACAATTTTCCCTATAGACAAGCAGTTGGTGCACTGATGTATTTAATGCTAGGAACCAGACCAGATCTAGCATACACAGTAGGATATTTGTCAAGAACCTTAGAGAATCCATCCAAAGAAGATGTATCTAGAGTCAAAAGAGTGTTCAGGTACATAGCTGGAACTTTGGATTTAGGGATTGAATACAAGAAAGATGACAAAACCAGAATTCTAAAATGTTATAGTGATGCTGATTTTGGTGGATGCCAAAGCACTGGGCGTTCAACTTCTGGTGTTGTTATAACTCACGCAGGTGGTGCTATTTCCTGGCTCAGCCAAAGACAGGCCATGGTTGCAACATCAACAACTGAAGCTGAGATCGTTGCAGCGAATGAAGCAGCGAAAGAAATAATTTGGCTATGCAGATTATTCGAAGGAATAGTAAAATTAAAAGAAATTCCAGTTCTTCAAGTGGACAATTCTGCAGCTGTAAGATTGGCTCAAAACCCAGAATTCCACAGAAGAACTAAACACATCGCCACGAAACACTTTTTCATCAGAGAAAAAGTAACCGAAGGAAAAATCGAAATCCAACAGATTTCAACCGAAAAACAAGTTGCAGATATCATGACTAAACCCCTTCCATGTCCAAGACTGAAACTGTTATGCAGCGAAATGGGTTTGTTTTGAAATGTTAAAAATCAATTAACAAGGGAAAGTGTTGAAGACAATTAATAATTATCTTTAATGTTAATTTATACTTTAACATACTTTCTAATTTACTTATGTTTGTTTAAACTGAGAATGTTTTTATGTTTATATCAAAACTTGTTTTTAGAAAATTTATTATTCTCGATTCAAATCTTTTTCAATTCTGTCGTTCATTTTTAATAAAGAATATTTTGTTCAATTTAAATACAATTAATCGAATATTGATTCCATAGAAAACAATACACAATTGTATACTTTTACCTAGAAGCCAAATACTAATCCATAGAGTAATTAATTAAAATGTTTAATGGTCTGTTTTCATAACTATGATGACTTTAAACTCTTGAGTATTTTCAGCTTCAGAATTTCACAAATGTTTTAAATCGATTCAATACTCTTTATTGTATTTTGGTATTCTGTTGCAATAACCTGAGATTCGATTGAGCACACAAACACTGAAATAAAACTCAGTAATTAGAATTTAGAAAAATGAAAACTAGAGAAAACTTTCTCAACTAGAAATCTTCTTAGTTTATAAATTTTTTTAAGTTTTTTTCAATTTATTAATATCAGAACTAGAAAAAAAAAAAATTCAAAAATAGTGTCGAAGCTGTCAAGTTCTTTTGAGGTTTCTCCAGTCGTACTTAATTAAAATGGTTTATTTTTTTCGTTAGAGTAGTAACAAGGCCACCGGTATAACGTAATATTAATATTTGATATATCCTACAAGTCAACAACCTAAGCAACAGCGGAAACTAAAACAAATAGGTAAATCATATACTAATGAGCTTTATTGTTGCGATCGTATATCATGATACCAATCCACAGAAGTCTATTAAAGTCAAAATATTGGTCATTAAAAAAAAATAACCTCCATCGAAGAGACCTGTCTGTTAAAATGCTATCAAAATTATTCAACTTCTCCAATGCAACACTGTCCCTGTCAAATAGATTTTTTTTGAATACACCCATCACTTGCATGTTCTGAATTGCACTCCATGTCTATTTATTATGCATTCCCGATCATCACCAAATAAACATACGCCAAAATGTATTTTCGATATCAGTAATTTACATAATCATCATCGTATATATGTAGAAGCTTCCAATAAACCTATGTATTGTTTTTCCTGTCGTGATTTGCGATCTCATCAAATTCGTCCTTGTCGGTTAACCAAATCATGACAACATGTGCTAGCCTATGGACTGTGTGCATTGCATGTTAATTGGCAAATTCGCTAGAAGTCTCCATTTCCAGCATACTGGTAGGTTTTTAGTCTTTTATTGATCAGGTAACGCGTCGGATCGATCGCTTATTAGAACTATTTTTGTTTGAGATTATTGATTATGAGCAGCTGTTCATTATGGATTCTAAGATTAGTGTTATTAATTTCGAGTTTTAGCACTTTGAAATATGTAGTCGATGCTAAAGCAATGGTTATGATATATTTTCTTTTATTTGTATCACATTCAAGGTATTAATTTTTTTTTTTTTTCCAGATATATTTGTCACAATTCGGCTATCTTCCAGCGGCAGCTAGAAATCCTGCCAATGGTGGACTTTTAGATGCCAACACGTGGACCAAAGCTATTCAGGATTTTCAAGGATTCGCCGGAGTGAATGTTACCGGTGAATTGGACGATGAAACTTTGCAGTATATGTCACTGCCTAGATGTGGTGTTAGGGATAAAGTTGGTTTCGGCACTGATAATCGGTCGAAACGGTATGCCCTTCAGGGCAGTCGTTGGCGAGTGAAAGGTTTGACTTACAAAATCTCCAAATATCCCAAGAGACTGAAGAAGGCTGATGTTGATGCGGAAGTTTCCAGAGCTTTCAATGTGTGGAGCGATTACACTGACCTAAGCTTTACAGCCAAAAAGACTGGACCAGTTCATATTGAAATTAAGTAAGTTTAGTAACAAAATTTTGGAAAAACTGATATTTAATTTATTTTGGTTTATATAGATTTGAGGAGAGTGAACATGGTGATGGAGATCCATTCGATGGTCCCGGTGGTACATTGGCTCATGCCTATTTCCCTGTCTATGGAGGTGATGCTCATTTTGATGATGCTGAGTATTGGACAATTGGTAGTCCTCGCGGTACAAATCTGTTCCAAGTAGCAGCTCATGAGTTCGGTCATTCTCTTGGACTAAGTCATTCCGATGTACGATCAGCTTTGATGGCTCCATTCTATCGTGGCTTCGATCCTGTTTTTAAATTGGATTCAGATGACGTCTTGGCTATTCAGGCACTTTATGGAAAGAAAACAAGTCAAGGAGGCGGAACTATACCAAAAACTACATCGAAGCCAGCTGTTATTCCCACAAGACCACATGATGATTCAATTCTGTGTAAAGATTCCAAGATCGATGCACTATTCAATTCACACGATGGACTTACGTATGCCCTCAAAGGCCAAATGTATTATAAACTTACAGAAAACTCAGTGGCTGATGGATATCCAAAATACATTTCTGAAGGATGGCCAGGTCTTCCAGGTAAGAAGTCAAAAACTTATTAATTTTTGTTTTGTTTGATAAATCTTTGTTTTTATTATTTCAATATTTAAAGGTGACATTGACGCGGCATTCACATATAAAAATGGCAAAACTTACTTCTTCAAAGGCACCAAGTATTGGAGGTATTCTGGACGACAGGTTGATGGTGAATATCCGAAGGAAATTAGCGAAGGCTTCACTGGTATTCCAGATCATTTGGATGCTGCTATGGTTTGGGGTGGTAATGGAAAAATCTACTTTTACAAGGGAAGTAAATTCTGGCGATTTGATCCATTGAAGAGGCCACCAGTAAAAGCAACATATCCAAAGCCAATTTCGAATTGGGAAGGCTTGCCAAATAACCTTGATGCTGCGCTACAGTATACAAATGGTTACACATACTTCTTCAAGGGTGATAAATACTATCGGTTTAACGACAGAACATTTTCGGTAAGTTTACAAAAATTAGTTTGATTTGTATTTCTGAGAATTTTCGTAAAACGCACTTAAATATTCGCTGAAAAAAGTTTCAGGCAGACGGCAGAATAGCCAAGTCCTTATTCTTAAGTAACAATTATTGTAAAAATTTTAATAAGAACAAATAAAGAATCTATCTATCTATCTATCTATCTATTCGCTGAAAAAAGTTGTACACGAATAAGGTCTTGTAAAAATATTAGTAGCTACATTGTACAACGATAAACTAGAAAACTCGGAGTTGTTGCTTGTAATCTAACTCCCGAAGGTTTCTGCGTTTTTCAGTTAGTTCTTAGCTTTATATATTTTTTTACTTAAAAACATAAAATATTGAAATTAAGAATGATAAAAATATCTTTTTTTTACAGGTTGATGGTGCAGATCCACCGTTCCCCCGACCATCAGCGCATTGGTGGTTCGGATGTAAGAACGTTCCATCATCGTTCAACTCATTAGGTAATTTTATCGCAAATTCCGAGGAGACTATTGTTGATCAGAATGATTCAAGTAGCTTTGATAATGATGGTGGTTTGAATTTTGATGCAGGTGAGTGGAACCGACCACACGAATTATTTTAAAAGAAAAAAAAAAGTTTATTTTTAGTATTTTTTTTATATAAATTAAATCCAAAACAAGAAAAATATTCTTTATAAGAATATAACTATATTACATTACACACGAATGATCTCTTCAAATTAAAGCTTAAAAAAAATACAAATATTTAACATTAAGGATTAAAAGATCCATTTAAGAAGAGCTTTTTTTTATTAAAGTTATATTTAACAACAAATTTAAACAAATAAAAATAGATTTAATGGTATGTTACGTCTCTTCTATGACAGTGTATTAGTCCGCCATTTTATGTTTTTTATAGTAAATTTTGTGTTTGATTATACATTTTATGTAAAAAAAAATTGAATGTTTGTTTAACCTTTAATATAATATACTTATTTGTTTACCCATCGACATCTTTTTCTTTTTTGTATTTTTCCTCATTTTAGTAATTTTAGTAGCCTTAATCATTTCTGTTTGTTTTTGTTCTGGTTGAAATTTACATATATTTTATTTATATCTTTTATTATTACTTCACTTGGGGATTATGAAAGGTTGCGGTTAAAATTTGAACGAAATTTTTCTCGTAATTTGGTGAAAAGAATAAAAAAAAAAAAATAATTGGTCCCATTTTTCTTCCATTATTCCCCACATTCCAAATTGTGTCTTTGTTTTCATAATTATTGCTGAAATATCTAGACTTATCTGAATTATAATTTGATTTTAAGGGAATAGAAAAATGTATGAGAAATATCTATTGATATACGGTAAGTGTAAAAGAACATTTTTGTATGTAACACAAACTAACAGCAAATGTAACATAAGAAATCGCCTAAAATATTCATCCTTGTAAATTACATAAAAACATATTACTAATATTTTAAAATAAAAATTAATCATTTCCTGTTAATTCTTATAACATACCAATAATTTTATAAATATTTTGTTTTATATTTGAAGTTCATAAATAATTTTCAAGTTTTTTAATATAAACAAAAAACAAACTAAGAAAACTGGTCGGTTTCACTAACTAGCATAAGTTAACGAAACAAAAACAATTATCAATTTAAATAACAATGGATTACAATAGGGATTTTAATATTTAAAAAAAATGTATATTTAAAATGCACAAATTTAAAGCACTACTTTCCAGATAGTTTTTAGATTTCTTCTGTTACTAACACAAAAGGAGATTATGGCTTTTATTTATAATTTCTTAAGTATTTTGGGTATATTAAGGTTTTTGTTTAACAATTCTTTTGACTTTAAAGCACATTAAAACTCTTTCATAAAAAAAATATCTTAAATAATAATAACAAATATTTTTTAATATATTCTATTTTGCTGTGCACAATTACCTAATAAGAATATTATTTAATACAAACCTATAATACTCTTTTTTCAAACTGAACGTAGACTAATTTATATTTCTTATTTGCATGGATTTGTTGGCAGATGTGTTTCTCTATTTTTTATCAAAAGTATGAATAAAACTACAAAAATAATAGAAAATATATTTTGAAAAAAAAAATTATGTCACACATTTAAATTAAACATAAAATATTTCAAAAATAAAATAAAACTGTGTAGGTACCTAATAAAACAAATAATATGTTAAATCTATGAGGGTTAGTATAAATCTATGAAAATTGACCTTATATACCTTTCAAACCTAAATTGTAACAATGTTGCATTTTATTTTTCGGGATCCCACCCTTAAGTTACTTAATAAAAACCACTTTACAACCCTTTTTGGCACAAAATTTTAATTTATGGTTTCCACTTTTTGGCAAAATTTGTGTGGTGTTTGTTTTTTTTCTAACAAGTAGTTCTACACATATTTTTTAAACGAAAAACACTTTAGTTTATGCACTTTTTCTTCAACAATAAATATTTTTTTTTGTTTTTCAAAATACTATTTTTTTTTTTATGAAATTACTTTTGCACACCTCTGTATACTACAAACACAGATATCTTTTAAAGGTTTGAATGAAACAACAACAGATATCTTTTTCTCTTTTCTGAAGCATGTTTATTTGTTTGTGTATAATAAATTAATTGTTTAATTTAAAAATTACTATAAATATGATTATTTTAAAAATATGTTTTGCAGGCGTCAAATCTCGGGGTTGAGAACATAGCTTTATGCCCCCAAAATCTTCCTTATACCTAGTAGCAATTAGCTTTTTCTGTAAATTGTGTAGTTTCCAGCTTTTAAAAGAAAAACAAAACAAATTCCTGCGCACGAACAAAGAAAACATCAAAAGTGAATACTTTCTTATATTTTTTTTTTTTTATTTTAAACCAAAAAATATTTTTTATGTTTAATATTATTTTTTTTTTTTTCTCTTTTTTATTGTTTTGTAATTTTCTTATAAAAATCGTACATGCGTGTCTGTGACATCATCGAAAATCAAAAAAATTGCCAAAAAATATTATCCAAAATTGCAGTCTACTATTATTTTAATTAGTCAAAACGAGCAAATTATTATACCCATCGAGGGTTTTCCCGATGAAGAAAATTATAAATGCCAATCATACCATTAATCTGTAAATGTAAATATGTTAAAAACTGACGTCACTACCAGAGCATTAAATATAAAATCTGATAAAAACCGAAAAGTTATCGTAATAAAAAACCTTAGATCTTCACTGTAAATTACATCATCAAATCAAATTTTTGTTGAAAAAAAAATCGAAAAAATTGAACGTGCGTAGGACAATATAAAAAAAATGGACAGCTTCTGGCAACACTGTGAAACTTAGCCCAAGAAATTGAGAAAACATTGCAGCTGCCAACAAACAACACGCACTTACCAAGATGTACGTTAAATTAATTTTGTTTAAAATTCTTCGTTCAGATTGGTTAAAGTATCAACTTTAATAATTAAAACAGTTTTAATTTTGTATATTAATTTATAAATATTTAAGCCAATTTTTTTGTTTTGTATTATTGTTGTGATGCATTTATATTAATGTGGGATTATATTTGTCGCCTGGTGTAACTAAAAACAATTTGATAGAATAAAAATCATTTCAAGAAAGGAATCAAATAACTATCATGAACATAGCATGATGCTAAACTCAATTTACAAAAAAAAAATAACTTCATAACAAATTATGTCATTTACTAAAATAAATCATTACTGAAGGATAGGGAGAGGGACCATTTTTATATGCTTGTATGAAAGTGTTGAGCAAGCTTAAAATGCTTTTATCGATTATTTCACAAATTTCTATTTCAAAAATTATTTTTGAAACACAGACAAAAAGGAAAGTTTATTTTAAATTGATAATTCTTTTTGTATCTGAAAGCTGATGCTGACAATGGGGTCCCACTTCTTAGTTTTGGTCCATTTCTGACAATGGCATTCATGAAAGGTGTTATTTGGAATGTTGTTAGGGTAGATACTAGTACTGTACAAACAAGTTTATATCTTCGAAAAACCTGTACCAACTGCAATTCAATATTTTACATATCTCATTCAAGTGAAATTTCATTTTGTTTCTAAAATATATGTATACTTTCTTATAATTTAATTATTTCGAAAAAAAAGAAATAAGTAGTACCTAACCTTTTTCTTTTTTCGAATGATTTTTTGTTCTACTTTACATATATAGTATTTTTAAAATGTTGGGTAATTTTCTTATATGTAATAATATTTCAACCCCATTTAAGGAGTCATCAACACGATTTTAGAATATATTTACTTTTATATACATTGAACTTTTGTTATTGTGTGGCTAAACATACATTTTTTGGTTTATTATTATTTATTTTTTTTGTACCATTAATTAACATTTTTGTAGCGAATTTCATAAAACCAAAAAATCAATATGTTCTTCTTCATTTTCGCTGAAAGAACCCCTTTTACTTTAGCTATTTCTATGGATTGATTTTGATTCTTGTTTTCCATTATACAAAGATAATTCTATTGATATGTTTTGCAGAACATATTAATAGAACTTACTATTAAAAGGTCACTAATTATCAAACAATATAAAGATAATTACATATTACCAAATTTTATACTTGTACCATTTCTTCGGCTGGTGTTTTCGTAGTAGTTTCACACTTCCCCTAAAACCTCCACTTAAAATAATCACACTCCCACCAAAAATATCCTTTTAAATTCTTTTGATTCTTTATTCTAATGACAATTACATATTTCAAAATTATTTTAAAACATTTTCTGCTAATACATAGTTGCAACTTGCAGCTTGCAGTGAAAATACATTCATTTTTACATAAACAGGACTTTAAAAAAGTATTAAATTTTGGAAGACAAGATTTATAACACAAAATTTTGAAAAAACAGCTAAATATTTTGATATACATAAATAATTTTTTTCAAAATTCAGATTTTTAAAATCAGTTTTTCTAAAGCTATTTATTGGATTAACTTGATTTTAAAATTAAATAAAAGAAGATTTGTCTGGCTATCAAAAAACATATAATTTGATCTTGTAAATATATAACTCCTTTGTACTTCAATGGTATATTTTTGCTTCAAGTCATCTTTTGAGAAAATTTCCCCTCCCATGTGAACGGATGAAAATAGAACCTATCTTCACTAGTTGCTTTCCTAATCTATTTGAAAAATTTTTGATAAAAAACTCTTACCGATAAGTTTTATTGTTTAAATTTTTCCTACGCTCAATTTTCTGAGCTGGTGTCGTTTGCCCAGGTAGACCACATTCCTTGACCAGACCACCTCGATATTGACATTCTGACCATTGACCCTTTTTTCACCTTAAACTCCATAATTAAAAATCACGGATTATAACTCCTTCGGTTCTTTCCATCACTTGGATGTTAAAACAAATCTTAAATATTGTGTGAACTTTTGGAAAATAGTGCTGGTTTGTTGGCCAGGGTATTACGCACTACATTCCCTAGATTCTAGAAAATATTGGAGCCAGCCATACATGGCAGTGCATCTCCTATATCTCAATGTTGCAAAAAGAAAATTGAAAAATTGAACGAATAGGTACTCATAAAAATAAAGTATTATACATACTTATAAAATTTATTTTACTAAAATCGGTAAAAATATATTAAAGTACTGCTGATAAGTTTGTTTAAACGTTTTATTTGTCTCTATATTTGTTTAATGAAGATAAAAATTAATTGTTTAAGTATTAAGAATAAAAACGAGTATTGCTTATAAAAATGGCAGTCAAACATAATCCCGCATTAGAATAAACTGACTAAGAAGTTTTTTTTGTGCACTTTTTGAAATTATTTTTTAAATAACACTTAAAATTCACGAAATTAAAAATATAGGTTTTTTCAATTAGGTATACATAAATATATCTTAGAATGAAAAATAATTTAAACTTTTTTTTTTGTACAGGCACGGATGACCATCAAGCACACGATGAAATCCCAGGCAGAAGCTCCGGCATAAGCATATCCGCGGCGACATCGACGAGCATAATATACACCCTGATATCGACGGCGTTATTAGTTGCATTTAAACAAATAATTGTCAGCTAAGAGCGGACACTGTTGTTGATAATAATCGTTTAAACGAAGAGAGCAATTTGTATTTAATTTAATTTAAATTATTTTTTTTTTATATTTTTATTTTATTTTATTTCGCTTATCATATTGTTATCGCACAAAGTCACAATTTATTTTAGTTTGAAACACATTTTTGTCCTTAATTTATATTTTGTTTATTACTATGTATATGTACATAATTATATGCATTCATCAGAAAAAAAAAATGACGGATTAAAGCTCAGTGCCTTCTTTGTAAATATAAAAAATTAAAAAAAATGCTGTAATTTTATTAAAAATTTATTTTTGCAATTTTGTTTTAATATGCTTACAAGTTTTTTTTTAATTATTATCCAACTAAGAAAAAACTATGTGCACATTCCATATATCTGACGAAAAATACTGACACTCTATTAGAGGTGCTATAATTCCAAGTAACAAACAACCGGTAAATTAATGTGGGCAGCTTTAATGTTATATTATTTTTTTAATTTACACTTAACTTATAAAGTTAACTATGGTTCTTGAGTGAATCATAGCTATTATTTAAGCGCGAATGATTGAACGAAACTATTAGAATACTATGTCATCAAACTTAGCATTAATTTTAGTTTTCTGTATGATTTAAAAAAAATGTATTAATTTAAGTTTATCGTCAAATTTCCAATTTGTATTATTACTCCAAAGTGGATATATATGATTTTTAAAAATATATTTAAAAAATAAAATGCATACATTGTCCAGTTATTAATCTTAAGAAATTATTAATTGTAAATGTTTATAAACAAAAACACAAAGAACAAAATGTTGTAAAATAAATTGTAAAATAAGAACAAACAAAAAAAATATATACGATAATATTCGGAATTAATATTTAACTCCGAATATTAATTTTAGGTAATTTTTTTAATAAATGAATGAAATATATATTATGTATGTTTTCTATTAACGAAGAAATAAACAAATTTAAAAAAAAAATTACTTGCAGTTGTTTTTTTCTCGATATTTAGCAAATATCTGAAAAAATGTTGCATGAAAGTGGTAATTCTTTCAATTTTACATAAAAATGATTACGCTTTCTATCCTAAAATCTATTGTTTGAAAGTAAGACGCTGATTTATACTCACCTTTGTTTTTGATACCTATCTGGAAACTCCAATATATCTGTATCATACATACAATATTATAAAATGTATGGTTTTATACCATAAACCAACAACTTTAAAAAAAAGTTGTCTTCCTGTGGTGCTTTAAAGGTACCCACAAGCTGGTCTCGAAAACATTACTTATTTTCTGACGTGTCTTATAAAATGCATCAACTAATACTTCTAAAATAAAAATAAATTGATTTGAAAGATTAAGACTTTATTTTACATCAATATATTAACAATGTTTGTGATAAAATGTTTGTCATTGAATACCTAGATAATTAAAACTTAAACTATTAATCTCGAAAAAATAACCAAAACGTAGACCATTTTATATCAGTTTTTATTTAGCCCTTAAAACATTATAAAAAAAAATTATTTTAAACAATGTATAGGTTAAATATGCAAAAGAGTGGTGTGATAAGATTTCTGCAAATACTCTAGAGACTAGAGTGTTTATCAAGAATCTCCAGTTTACTATGGAGCGTTGTCCCAGAATTAACACTAGCTTTTTTGTATTCCTGAAATGGGACAGTCGAGATGTTTCAGCTTGAAGTGGCCCATCTCAAAACAACTCAAGGAGCTTTATTTAAAAAAACATTCAACTGATTTTTACAAGTAACTTGTTTGGCAGGGATCACAGAAAAAAATAATCATTAGGTATAAGAATAAAATCATACCATGTTCTAGAAAAATATTTCTTGGAAGGTAAACAAAACCGATTTTTATATAGCATAGGTAGTTCCATACTACTTTGTTTCTGTAGAAAAACAAATAAATACAAACATACAAATATTTTGAGATTTAAATAAAATTCATAAGTAAATCTTATATACCCAATTTCTTGAAAAAGCACTGAAAGTATTTAAAAACTGGATTAAGAAACTCTATTTATTGAATGTTTGAACAACAACAATGAAATTGACGGAATAAAGAATGGCCAAGTCTAATAAGCTGACATTCTAGTACGAATAGTACAATAATAACAATAATAATTCTTTTTATGTTTAGAATTTACTTTTGAAAATAACTAGAATTGTAGCATTTCCTGATTGGGACCCAGGGTTGGCATTCATCAATCGTGTATCGTGTGTTGCGACTTGAAAGTACCTCAGAAATTGTGGTCAAGCTAAACTGATAAAGTGATAAGCAGTCCATGAGTTGTTTTGAGGAGGAATGCAACTGGCTGTTTCACTATAGCAATAATAAACAGAATGTTGACAAAAAAAAACTCGAAAATTTAATCGAATTAACATTTTTGGGTGATTTTCCTATGTGCGTTCATCTGTACATTGAGCTAGAGTCTAAGTGTTTTGATGCGATTGCTTGATATTTGATACAAATGATTATTGCATAATATAGGATATTGTGAATTGGTGATAGTAATTAGTCAGAACTAAATCAAGTTAAAGATAGGGTGTAAGATTTCAAAACAAAACACTACATGATTTACAGGTGGCCAAAAAGTTTTTAGGACATGCAAATTTTTCTTATAGATAATTTGAGGTTTATTCTTAAATCTTACAAAATGTATACATATATTATACAAATCAATACATAATAAAGGTTTTACAATGACAAAATACGTATATAAATATAAATAAAACACATGCAGTTTAAAAAAATAGTTATTTTACAATCAAAAGTGGGTATAATTTAGCTACCCTTTGCTTAATTTTAGATAGGAGGCCTAAAATATAGATTCTATTGTAGTGAAAACCTTCTTTAAAACAATACAAAATACACTTATACTACATGATAAGATAACACATAGAAGTTTTAAGATCTTACGATGACAAAGTTTAACGGTATCAGTTTTTTTTATATTTAAAATTGAGTATCATCATCTTCGTCTAAGTCTGAATTCATTTCAGCAAACATATCGTGCAGATCATCAGTCTCTCCTATGGTATCACTTATTTTATGAGCTTGGCTTGCAGTGTATAATTTTTCGAACTCGTTTTTAGGCTCGAGATTTGCTGCTATTGGTAAGACCTTAGCCGCTGATGACGCCGCCGTATCACCGATTTTGACTAATTTATTTAAATCTGGTTTATCCTCTTTGGCATTTAACTCGCGACGACGCACTTCTTCCCAGTTTGTTCGTCTCGTTGCCATAGATGTATCAGCCCAATCATCATCTTCTTCTTCAGGTTCTAAATAAAATATATATTATTAGATTTTACATGGTAGAGAAATTTTTTTCTTTTAGCTTAATTTTTATAAATTAAATCTAATAGTTACACTGCACGCCACTTGAGTAGAAGCAAAGATATCGCTTCATTTCAGAGCGATTGTTGCTTTGGTCAAATAATTGAGCAGAATTTTGGCTTTGGATTTTTATGATAGAAATTTATAGCAAATAATGGTATTCAAAAAGAAACCCAAAAACTGAACCTGTAAAGTTACTTTTTGCGCAATACTTAAGCTACTATTGACAGTCTCAGCGTCAATTTCAACGCTTTTGACTACATGACGCAAAATTGATGTCAAAATAAGCCTGACATCGTGTGATTCATCAACACATTGATGGGTACGATGGCACTCGCGGTGGAACAAATTTTTGGGTTAACGCATTGACAATTTTCGTTTTTGGATTACGTTTTGCCTAGCAGTAAATGCAGAAAGTACAAACTACAATTTGTTTTTAACCTAAAAAATCTTGGACCTTCTTTAAGGAGATTTCGTTGCAACTAAATACAAACGTCATCTAGGAAAAAATTAGGTGCCTATTAGAGAGCGTGAGACCTTACGACAATTGGTTTTGTCGAATACCCGGAGTGATGGTTTTGAATTGAACAACCAACAAATACGAAAAACACTGCGAAGTCAAAACGAAGTAGAATTTTAATCTATAATTCACCAAACGTGACAAGTCATGTCATTTATCAAAAACGTATTACAAAATGCCCAAGATTTGATAACATAAAACCCACCTTCATCTAAATCATCGTACTCGTAGTCGTCCAAATAAATATCGTCCATTGTAGGCGTCGGAGGTCCATCAGCGTCCTCAGAGAATTCATCCTTGACCCTCGTGCCAAGCAGATTGATGCCTTCATTATCAGAACTACTCTCATCGATGTTGTGCTCCAACTTCACAGCTTCGAGTTGTATCTTTCTTGCAGTTTCTGGTGGATCTGTACAAATACAATCTGGAGATTCTGACTTGGGTCTTTCTGTTGGTGCCGCTTCTACTGCCACGACGGCACTTGGAACCACCACTTTCGCAGTTTGTTGCAACAGCTCATTCGCTTTTTCCAACACATCATCTTTACAGTCTTTTAAAGTGCCTGCCGAATCAATGGCAATTGAGTTGATTGCTTTGGCACTCGTTGTGGCTTTTGATGTGGTAGCTTCTTGATTGTTCTTCTTCGAAGCTTCTCCAGCTGACCCTTCAGAATCTTTTTGAATTTGCAGTGAGTTAACTGGTGCTTGTGGTTCTTTGTCTGCAGTGTTTGTGTCCTCCACTTCGGTATCCTTAACTGCAACCGTGTCCTTTTTTATTCCAATTTCTTCTTTAGGACTCAGTGCATCAAATGGCAAAAGATCCGTCCTCAATGTATCTAACTCATCCTCTTCATGATCAATGACATCATCGTCGTCTTCCTCTATGTCGTCTAGCATAAAAGCGTCATCGTCTTCATTGTAATCCTCATCGTCGGCATCTTCCCAGGGTTTCATCTTCTCCGTTGGCAGAACTTCGTCTCGATCTTCACGTGGCGGAGCGTTACTTTTCGTTTCTCCGGGAAGACCGATATTACCTTTCTGCCGCCGGAAGCGTACAATCAGACTCCTAGACTCGAGCAGTGCATTTACTGTGTTCTTGTACGCTTTACTCGCCTCCTCAAAGCTGTTGTATCGGATGAATGCGTACCGCGTGTACCTCATGCGTTGGGCGTAACCAATATCAATGCGTTGGGCATTCGGGAAGTGCGTCTTAACTGCCTTTACCGATATTGACGTAGGCAGATTTCCAATGTACAGCGTGTATGGATCGATTTCTTCTGGGGACACCACATGATCCTCGGATGGCTGACTCTTCAGCTCCGCGACAATTTTCCCTGTTCCAAAGGGAATTTCGCGAATCGTTTCCAGAACTTTCGGAACGTCTGCTCCCTCCTTTAGTTGGACAAAGCAATAACGCGGAGTCGATGGTTGTTGGAAGTGAACAGTCTCGATAAACGGCGAGTACTTCTTTACTATGTATTTGTTCAGATCTGGATCCGGGAATTTAAGTATTAACATCTGTCGTCTGGATGCCCGGCTGTATTCGTTCTCTAAAGCTAGAGCCGCTTCGGCATCTTCTCGCACCCATTCTTTGGAGCGAGAGTAACGCGACGACATTGGCTTCCGTTTGGCCTTCTTATTGACTTGAACAGGGCTGTTGTCCGCATCGTTTGGGAAAATTGTGAGTTTTTCAGGACCGGCTGGCATTTCCTCTTCGTTGTAATGAAGCATTTCATTGTAATCGGCGAAGTGGGCAGGATCCATTCTTGGGAAGAAGGGATGTGCATTCAATCCGGGGAAGTGGTGTGGGTTTCGTCGACGATTTCGGGAGTAAGAATGCATCCCACCGTTCGGTGAAAGAAGGTTCGGTGCTCTGAGCGGGGGGGGTCCTCGAATTCCACCAGGGCCACCATTGAAACCGTTGTACATTGCTCCGTTCAACGCGTTAACGCCACGTATTCGAATGCCACCAGTGGCACCAGGTGGTCTCAAGCGAGGTGCGTTGTAGTTTGGTGAGGAACCACTTGGTCTCAATAAGAATTCATTTCTGTTATTCAATCCAAGCGCTGGTTCTGGGTCCTTGGGCAAAGGTGGTTTTTCTGCCTTCAACTCAGGAGGGGGTAATGGCGGTTGTGCTGAATTTGTTGCAGTACTTGTAGTCGGAGTGAAGAATGGTGGTGGTGTTGACATGTAGTTCCACGAAGGACTGCTATTGTACATGAGCGGTGCAGTCGGGTTGGGGAACGGAGACATGTTAACCGAATTCATGGGAAAGAAATTAGCTTGATTGAAGAACGGGGAATTGGAGGCATATTGTTGTTGCTGCTGCTGTTGCACGGCCTGTATCTGTTGGTGCATTTGAAATTGTTGTTGCTGCTGCTGGGCTGCAGCTGCGGCTGCCGCCACTTGCATTTGCTGCTGGGCAAGTAACTGTTGTTGCTGGTGGATATGCATTTGCTGCTGATGCTTGTATTGCGACGGTGGCACAAAGGGCTCGAAGCGCTTAGCATCGGAGGCAAAGTCCGGCGAAATCGAGCGTTTCATAGTCAAAGTAGTTCAAGTGCTTTTAAATAGCATTTCCTAAAGTCTTTCGGAAAGCATTACACTTGCATTTAAGCAAACAAGATTCACAGGTGTTTAAGATTTTTATATTTTTCTTTTATGAATCCTACAGAGATAGGTATTGTTTTTTTTATTAACCAGAAAGGAAAACTCAAAAAAAAATTAGAAGATATGAAGCTTCTTTCTCGTATTTTGAAGTCCGCTTGAACTGTCAAAGGCAAAATTGTTTTTTTTTTTTGTGCTGAATATGGGAGGAAGAGGCAGATAGTTGTTCGTTTAAAAGCTGATGGGTGTGTTCAGTAATAGTTTCTAGACCAGTTGCAGGGTGCGTTCTTTAATATGAAATAAATTCAACTTTTAAGGGGGCTTATAGCCAGTTGCAGGGTGCGTTCTTTAATATGAAATAAATTCAACTTTTAAGGGGGCTTATAGCCTGTTTCGACTGATTATTTGCCAAATGAGCTTCCAAATGAGATAATCTTTCATACAAATTCTCAGCTCGAAATGAGATAATTTCCACCTCATTTGCACGAAATTAGCTCGGAAATTAAACCAAATATTTATGAACACACCCATACTTAATTGTGAATTGGCCACAATTTTTTTCGGTATAGGAGAGAGTTATCTCATTTGGACTCTAGTCGAAACAGGCTATTACATGGGTGAGCATGCCTATACGATCATATTTGCATGCATGGCTCGCCAGATATCAAAAAGTTTTGATTACCCGCATAAATTTTAAGGAATTCATAAGCAGTTTATTATTTCTTGCCCTTTCGACAGAAATTATGATACAAATTTAATTTAAGGCCTGCCCAAACTAAAGTGCGACAGTGCGACAAAATTTACTAACACAGCGTTATGTGAGAGTACCCACACCAAATGCGACGAAGCGTAAAGCGTTTTTCATATAAAAGTTCATGTCGCACTGGTTTTTAAATAATTTTAATATTTTTTAATAGACAAAGCTTTCATTTGGTCGTCCGGTAAAGTAATTCAATAGTGGTGTTCACATGGGTGGGCGTATGTAAGCACTGTCGGGTGACATAGTGATACTTTTTGCGCATGTATGTAAGTATTTAGGCTTGCCCAAACCAAAGTGCGACAGTGCGACAGTGCGACACGACAACGCCAAAATTTATTTACACAGCGTCATATGAGAGTACCCACAAAATGCGATTAAGCGCAAAACGTTTTTCATATTAAAATCATGTCGCACCTATCGTAACGCACTGTCGCACTTTGGTTTGGGCAAGCCTAATAAGCCTAAATCCTGTCATCCAATGTCTTATAATGTTGGATGTAATGGTGGAATTCTATTTATTCCATAGATAATGGACTAAATCACAAGATATATTTTGCCCAGTGAAAAAAACACTGGATTGTGGATGAGATTGCGAACGAGAAGTTAGATTAGATTTTACTCTTGTGGAGACGTGGGGTGAAGGCCATTGCATAGTGGTGTAACTTATTAATCCACTCCAAAAGAGTTTTATTCAAAAATACTTACTTCCTCGCCCACAAACTTCGTTTTCTCAGGGTTAAATTACTCCAGTGTGAGATGGCCGAAAAGAGTCACGACTTCCTTGAGGCGTCGTGTAATAGCTGACCGGATTTTTTGTCAGCACATGGTTTTTTTTTTGTAGTGGATGTACTTATGAACACTGCCAAGACTGACAGTTCGCTTACTTTTTGCAGTGCACTCTGGCGGTGAAATCTGTCAGCTGTAGTTGTAAACAAAACAATTTTTTTTTGTCAAATCAAATTATTTTTTCTCTTCAGAAACCTCTTCACACATTTCATGAAACTCCGAGGGAGTTTTGAAGTAATCCAACATCAAAAGTGAAGTTTTATCTTTGATTCTGTAAGTTATAAGTGACCACGGGTTAAGACGGTGTTTCCATTCTTTGACTTCTCCTTGACTGAAATTGAGACGCTTCACGCCAAAAGGAAGGAGTCCTTCAAAAATAGCCAAATAGCTAAAGAAAAAAATGTGGAAAATTCAAATTTATAAAGATTTATCATATGAAAAAGCTACCTTTTGTCTTTTTTGTAGATTCTCAGCGGATACTTGGTTATGAAAATCATTATAATTGAATTGATGGCGATAAATCCTGCCGTTATCGGGAAAATATCTGAATCATGGGCAACTAGAGGACCATAATTCAATTCGGTGGCGAGCTGAAAGTACTTATTATCGGTTGCGAACTTAAAAATTGCTAGAGTTCCCATTATAGCAGCACTGCCAGTTGAGATAACCTTCGCAGCCTTAATATAATATTCCATTGGAGCGCGATAGATAATTTTAAATCCTTCCGGAGCTTTGTCCTTTTCGGCGAATTTTTCTTCTTTCATGAAACGTTTCAGTGGGATGAGCGATACCGAACGGGTGCCAGGTAACCTTATTTATGAATTGAAAAAAATTACATTTTGTTAAAGTTTAAATTTGTAGAAAATAGAACCTTTGGAAGAATGGTTGTATATTGAGTAATCTTCCATTTGCATTTTTACATGACAAATTAAATAAACGCAATATAATCGGCATTTTAAAATATTTACACAAATTTTGTCACCCGCACCACAAAATCAAAACCGATCAGCTGTTATCTTGACATTTCGAAAGGTATTCAGCGATTTATGGTAATTTTTTTTCGGGAATAAGTCAAATTCAGCTGATTTTAGTGTTCACAGATGTTTAGTATTATGATGAACAAATAATTTTAATAATTTGTGCAGGGTGGTGTTTTTGTTTTGTTAGCTTGAAGATTTATGGTGAACTTACGTTTATTGAGAGATACAAAAGGTTTGTTTTTCTATGCAAAGCTATCCGCAGTACAGTAGGATCTAGTACGCATTAAGGCTTGCCCAAAACAAAGTGCGACAGTGCGACACGACAACGCCAAAATTTAATTACACAGCGTCATATGAGAGTACCCACACCAAATGCGATTAAGCGCAAAACGTGACGCACTGTCGCACATGTGCCACACGATTTTTATATAAAAACGTGGAAAAAATTTCAAAAGTGTCTCAAAAACCATAGATATCGGATTCTGAAACAGGTAGTATGCTTGTTTTCCAAACCAAAGTGTCGCAAGTCGCACTGTTGCGCGACAGTGCGACATGACAACACAGCACGACCACAATGGCTGTCATATGAAATACGCTTTTTCACTTTGTTGCGTTTGACCCATGCCATAATATAATACGATTGACCTCCATTAATCCACCAAAACCTTTGAATTAATTTGATTCTTACTCTAGTGCATAAATTTGATCCCATTTGGTTTTGACAGATTTTAAATAAACATGCAGAAGACCATATTCTTAAGATCTGTGAACACTGCTTTCATAACTCCACGTGCGATTAAACGTCAAAATAATTTTTGTCGAGAACTGATATTTTTTTTGCAGTCTACTTCCGAATCAAGTGAAACTTATTTTATTTATTAATTTACAATGGAACTTACAAAGGAAACAAACCAGGAAACAGGTAAACAACAATTTTTTTCAGCAGATTTTCAACATTTCTCACAAAAATAACTTCTATTAGCAGAAGAAACTCCACAAGAACCTGCTACTAAACGAAAGCGTCCCAATCCTTTCAACAAAAATTTCAAGGAAGAAAAAGAAAAACGTCGCCAGAAACGAGCGAGAATCATTATTCGAAACATTTCCTACAAAGCCAATGAGAAATCGTTAAGAGAACACTTTGAAAAGTTCGGAACAATCCAAGATTTGAATCTTTTAAAGCGTCCAGATGGAAAACTCGTCGGTTGCGCATTCATTCAATACGAAACAATCAATCAGGCTGCGAAAGCTATTTTAAAAACTTCAAACAAAGAGTTTCTTGGGCGGGCTGTGTTTGTTGATTGGGCTCTAGGCAAGGATGAATACACGAAGAAGAAAGGTGACGAAACTAAACCAATTGACGAACCAAAAGAAGAACCCAAGGATGAAATAAAATCAGAAGATGAAGATGAAGACGAAGACGAAGAAGAAAAAATGAGTGGCAACGAGGATAGTGATGTTAAAGATGATGAGGATGCTTCTATTAAATCCGAATCAGATGAAAATAGTTCCGACGGTGAATCCGAAAGTGATGATGAAGAAGATGACGATGGTAGTGATGTGGAGGACGACAACGCAGATGATAAGGACAAAAAAGACATCAAAGGCAATGTCAAGGTGGAGAAACATATATCCAACGATGTAAAAGAAGGTTGCACAGTGTTCATCAAAAACGTACCCTTCGATGCCGAAGACAATGATCTGCGCAAAGTCTGTCGCAAGTTCGGCCCGGTTTATTATTCCATTATAAACAGAGACCCAGTCTCAGGTCACTCCAAAGGAACGGCATTTGTGAAATTCAAAACAAAAGAATCGGCTGATCTTTGTCTCGCTTCGGGCACAGAGTTTGTTTTGAATGACACTCCTCTGGATCCATTTCCGGCATTGAGTCGAGACGAAGTTCGTAAACAAGCCGACCAAAAGAACTCCAAGGAAGAGCCCAAAGATTCGCGAAACCTTTTCCTTGCCAGGGAAGGGCTCATCATGACAGGTTCCAAGGCTGCAGAAGGTGTATCGCAATCGGACATGAACAGGCGGCATAAACTGGAACAAATTAAGAACCAAGTGTTGAAGAATCTAAACAGGTGAGTTAAGCAATCAAAATCTTAAGCCTAACCCTAACAGCTTTTATTTTTATATTTAAGGTTCGTTTCTCGCAATCGTCTATCCATCCATAATCTACCGCTGGCTTACGACAATGAGAAACTTCGAAATATGGTCATCACTCACACCGGTTACAAGCCACACGAATGTCGAGTTATGCGGGAAAATAAGATAACACCAGAACATCCGAAGGGAAAGTCTAAAGAATTCGGTTTTATGTCCTTCACCACACACAAAGAAGCTCTTACGGCTCTCAGGAAACTCAATAACAATCCCAAGGTTTTCGGAGATACTCATGTAAGAACCTACTTGCATACCTATTCTGTTTTTATTGAAATAAAATTATATTTTAGCGCCCAATTGTTGCATTCAGTATAGAGGATCGTGCTGTGCACAAGATCAAGGAGAAGCGAAAGGAGAAATCAAAGGTGAATAATCCAACGTACAAGGAAAAACTCGAAAAACGTAAAGAAGCTAGAAAAAACAGATTAAGCAAAAAAGCGAAGGCAGCAGTGCCACAAGAAGATAATAAAAAGAAAATGCAAAAACACATCAAGAAGCTGGAGGAATCACGAGCGGCGGCGATAGAGAAAAAAGCCAAGCCTGTGACTGTTATGGAGAATTTCGTTGGATTCGAAGGTAAACCGGGAGCGTCGGTTGGTTTGCGATCCAACAAAAAAATCAACGAGCAAGCTATGGAGCACAAGAAGAAGGTCGGCGAGAAGAAACGGAGGGAGAAAGCTCAAAAGCAGAAACTAATGCACCGTTTGGAGAAGAAGGAAATCGACAGAACAAAGCAGAAAAAGAAAGTGAACAATAGAGACGATTTGTCTCATCTGGTCAGTAAGTATAAGAAATTGATTGATAGCAGCGCAAATAACAGTGCACCTATGGGAAAGAAAAAGACCAAGAGAACGAAATGGTTTAAAGAGTAAAGTTTTTTTTTTTTAATTTTATTTTAAAATTAAGTCTATAAAAAAAATATATATGTATATTGAAAAAGGATTGCCTTTTATTATTATATCGTTTATCGATAAGTTTCCAACTTTAAAAAGTCAAAACCAAGAAAAAGGTCAAGAAAACCCCAAATACCTACAATACTGAAGTTCTGAAAACCGATGATAAACCGACAGACTGATATGTATTATGAATTATTGCTCCTTAGACCCAGCACATACGATGTGCTGACGTCGGGGAGGGTCTCATAAGTGTTTTTACTATTATTTTCATTTGGAAACCCTGCTACATTACTTGAAAAAAAAAATGAGTAGGATGTCCTTTCCGTTTATCTTAAACAAGTTATTATATCCTTATATCCGACCTAGTAGTTCTCTGATGATGACTTCATCTTTTCTTGACTAGTGCATTTTTGATGTCATATGCCATGTATGCACATAGTTTAAGCAAAATAATGTTAGAAGTGAGAGCTTGGATCACACTTAGCTGGTTGCCAGCAGCCAGCCACGTATCGAAATAGGGACTGCTGACAGATTGATGTGACCAAACAAAAAATCTGTGTGTCGTCAGCCGGCGAGTATCTGTCAGTGTCTGGCAAAGCAGTTGCCAGCTGGGGAAGTTCAATATGTTAAGCTTTTGGTAGCCAGGCATCGACTACTAATAAGAGGCTGGCACCAACTAGTTGCCTTGCCTTACTCACGAATTTTCAAACAAAAGAAAGTTTTTAAAACTTTGTGCATACATGGAAAATCCTCGAAATGCACTTAAGTATGGGAACACTCTGCTTAGCAGCTTCATTTTATAAGTGTCAGAATTATTTTTTAGTTGCGAACGCATGGCAGTGCTTTTTCCATTTTAAATTAAAAAGTAGTGACCCTTTTTCTACCTCATTTAGTTCTACATTAAATTTAAGATATTTACAGCCAATTTCCTCACACAGTCCTAACGCTAGGACCGGCACTCGTCCTAAGGTTGGCTGTCCATTTGACCGTAAATATGCTGTGGACAGCCTTGAAAGTTAATGAGAGGTGGATTTCATTGGAAACTATTCAACTTTTGAGAAGCTTGAGAGCTGTTCCAAGCATATTAACGCTCAAATAGTGACCCATTTTTAGGATTAGTACCGATCCTAGCGCTAGTACTTGGTGTAGAAATCGGCTGTTAAACTTCTACGCATAGTTTCTCAAAAATATAAAAAAAAACAGCCCAGTCATAAACTTCCCAAAACTATTTTTGTATGCACATTATTTATTGTAAAAGCTTATACCCCTCCATTTTTACCTGAGTTACACCATTCTACCGGGTTTTCTTGTTCCAAATAGCAGTCAACCGCAATAACTTAGATTTATTAGATTATAGGTATACCCTCCTTCTCCAAATTCTCTCAAAACTCAACTCTCAACCCAATGCAATGTATGACACTACGACTACCACAGAGCAAAACATAGAGTTCAAGGAAATAAATCAAAGATTACAATTTCTGATTTTGCATCCTTTAACTTCCTTTTCTCATCCTTTATTGTTTCCTCTTGCGAGAAATTAAATTTACCGAAGTAGAACAACCCACCATCACTGTGATTAACGATTGATCATAACGATTTTAAAATGCAAACGCATTTAGAAAGGTTCCCTCAACCCGACCCCTCACATCTTCAATGCACCGAGTGTGTCGTAGGTATCCTACAGCTATATTGACGTCACATTGTGAACCCATAGCTATCAATATATTCAAGGTTCAACACATAAACATGAAATATGCGCCAGCTAAAGAAATTCCACAGTAAAACCTGAAAAATTGAGGTAAAAGTTCATATTCATTTTTCATGGTCAAAATTCCCTCAAATAAGGATTCACTTTTTATGCCAACGCGTGTGTGAACCCTAATTTATAAAGTTACCTCATTTAAACCGACACAAGTGCTACCATCTAATAGTAATTTGTCGTCCTTCATTACCATCCGAGCATAGACAATTTTCAGAGAGTATGTGATGTGACCTCCGGAACAACGAACGGTGCGATGGCGAGAGTATGGTGTCCTTTCAAGAGAGATGAAAAAATAAGAACAGATAACTTGAACTTCTCCCAACAGACATCTTTCGTTGGCTGTGTCCTTTCCGTTGTCAGTGAAAAAGTACCTTCCTCTACCTACCTAATTCTAGAATTAATGGCATCGACGCGACGAATTGAAACCGAAAAAAGTTCTCAAATTTAGAAAAGAGATTTTTTTTTTTTGTTTAGGGAGGACCCGTTTTATAAGCATGCCAAAGCACCATAAGACTGTATTTCAAGGACACTGGAAGCACGTAGCAGCAGGAGTGTTGTAGCAGATACGGCATGATATTCCTTATACATATAACAGTCATATAGTGTTGGTATTTACACAACAATTGAGCACATGAAAGTTTTATTATCACCACTTATGGGGATACTTTTTGCTGTTCATCTGAGCTGCTGAATTGCTTCGCTTTATCTTTTCTCGTTGCTGTATAATTTCTCAAAGGATTTCCTGTTCGTAAGGATTTCCTGTTTGTTTTTATTTTCAATCTAAAGCTTCAACATGAAAATGTTCACAACAAAATTTTGTAGGAAAAAAAAACAAAAAATTTCAGTAAAGAGAGGAGGAATAATAATTATTATTATTTTTTTTTTTTATATTTTTAAACATTCTCAAATCAAAATAAACCATGCAAAGTAGCTTTCTTAAGAGACCCTAAGGCTTGAGCTTGTTATAACCTCGTTTGAAGGGATTAAAAAAATTGCATTAATATAATAAAGGGTTATGAAAAGATTAGCTATCGGAATAGAACTCGGTAGAAAAAATTTATGTTGATAAAATGGGTGATTCATTTTTACTTGCTCTATAGGCAAGTATTGATTTTGGGGTTTTAATCAAAACCAAAATTACGATGAAAGAGAAGACTAAAAAAGTGGTTTTCGTCATGCCGCCCGTCTTGGGTCAGTGCGTCTCTGTGGCAGTTCGTCCATCTGTACACATTTCCACTGCCCAAATGCGTGGACGGATTTTCTTCAAATTTGGTACAGATTTTAACGTAATGTCGAAAATTGTTTTTTTTTTTTTTGATTTTGAATTGAATATCACTTCTACAACGAATACTTCCCATATAACGCCTCTAATGATTTTATTTTAAATTTGTGTTGTATTGTGTTAGGTGATTGCAACAAAACTACATTTTTTAGTTTTTCTACAAAAAGCTCCAACAAGGGAGAAACAGCGTTGACGTTTTTTGCAAAAATTTTAATTTTTTGTGTGTATCTCGTAAACGATTTAAGCAAAACAATCTCATTGAATTTTTAGTAAAACTTTTTAAATCCGCAGCTGTAATGTTTAGTAGATAAAAAAAATCTAATAGAAATAAAATTAATTTTTCGGATTGGGTTTGAATGGACTTATGCCTTTTTTCCCCTGGACCCTTCACTTGTATACAGCTTATTACCTTTGTTAGCTCCGCATAGACGTGAAACCTGTTCTATTTCATCAACATTTAAAGCTGGAGGAGCTTGGTTACCAGGGTACTTGCTACAAAATTTGGCTTCCTAATCTCTTTCTTTTTCCACCAGTTCTGTGATAAGGCGGGTTTTCGTGCCGGAAAATGATTTTCGGCACGTTTTCATTTTATCTTTTTTTTATTTAAGTTGGTTTGCAGACAATGTCTCCACTGGTCGTTGCTTGCTGCTTGTCGCTGGCTGGCTGAGAGATTAAAAGAAACGAGGTCAGTAAAAGTTTTGGTGCTTGCTACGATAGCATTTTGCCCTTCTGCAAAAAAATATACCATCCTGAGTCCTTTATTGTCATGAAGGCTGTGCTTTCCGCAATTCGAACACGGACTTTCTCCTTACGAAATCTGGCATTCACGTCGCCAAAAATAATCTTGACATCTTACTTAGGGTACTTAGCTAGCATACGTGCTCTCGGGGAGGTCGTAGAACGCTTTCTTGATTGAGGCATACTTTTCTCTTCGAGGGAGGCTTCAACAATGGTTAGTTATCAGAATTCAATATTTTCTTACTCGATTTATCTTATATTGAAATTTATTATTAAACATTTAATAAACATTCCCATCAATATCTCTAAGAGATTTGATTAAAATTTATCATTTCTTGAGTAGACATAATATATGTATGTAATAAAAGAATATTTTGTTTTACCCACCATGGGATCGTATTACAGTTCTCTTAAACAAATGGCTTTGCTTTGACGTTTCATCTCTAAAAGATTTTTTTAACTTTAACCAAATTTAGTTAGCAAAACAGCTCAATAGTATGAACCACCTAAATATCTATACAAAAACTGAACCCACAACATCTCTCATACCAATAATATAAAAACACAAATGAATCCGATAACAGAATAATTATTCTTGCGCTGGTCATTCTCCAAAATAACAACCGTGGCATTAACAATACGTTAAATGTTTATATATGTTAATTATATACAATACTCTTTCCCTATCTGTGGTCCTTATTTATTCATTTCCACAGAAACCTCTTCATTTCGAAAACATTTTTCCATTCAACTGCATAACTGTGAAAATCGAAATTAAACGGTTGTATATTAGCAGAAAAAAAGAATAAAACCACATAAAGAAAGCATTGTTTTCGAATACAAAAACGAGACTAACAATGACACTGAAGGCGTCAAAAGAACATAAACTGGGTAAATTCCATAAGCAACCAACAATTGAAATGTTAACAAAAGCCTCCTTCTTTATAATAACCTCATATCTCCTCATTCCTCTTCGTGTCGCCAGATGATGATTTCCCTTACTTCTGATTCCGCTCCGTTAACAGTGATTCTGAGCGTGACACTAGAGTGACGAGCAGCATGAAGTTGACTGATTTTTGAAGTTTAATATTCTCAAAGCATCATCATTGCCGCTAGTTGGCGCGAGAGCTTGAGACCTTCGAGATACCAGATACGACGACAGTGATTAACACGTCACAATTTACGACAAACTTCAGTCCGGAAATAATGAGATAACAATAGCAACGGAAATAACAAAGTTTCCATACCCCATTTCAATTCCAGCATGAAGGCCACAGCCACAGCACACAGCACCATAACTCCATAACCTCATTCCTTCGGTTGCAAATGTGCGGAAAGACAGAGCGCGCGTGCATTCATGTTGAATATGGTTGAGCATGATAAAATTTTATTTGAGTTTTTGAACTTTTAAATTAATTATTGAAAAACATTTCTCATAAATAGATCTCCTCCTTCTCAACTATCTTTAAATGGAATTTAATTCCTTACTCCACACCCATCTGCCATCGAATAGAATAGGAATAGCAACATTCGCAAAGGAAGTATCAACAAATTTCTCCACAACTTCTACGAGCAAGTATTTGATATTCTTGCGCAAACATTTATTCGGGACAAACCCCCGGCCTTAATGCTAAAGGTTGTGATTGCTTAATTCGAAACGAAGGTAGCTCCTGAAGTGTGTCCTCATAATGGTAGAAACGATGAAAATTAATTTTCCAAATGAATCCCTCATGGGTTTGGGGCTTTGGGCTGTGGGGAAAGAGAATTTGCATTCAGAAATATTATAAAGGCACACAGTACCTATACTTTTAGACATATATACATACATATGTACATTTGGCAGAGGGATGTGTGTGTGCAACTTTAAAGAGCTCTGTCGGCTTCTTAATTATTAGATTGTCGGCAAGCATATGAATTAATATTTTCGCCTAACAATTTTGTAAAATTTCAGAAAATATCAGCTTGACTGTGGGAATCCGTAGACAAATTTTGAAAGGACCTTTTATAATATAAAATGAGTTTGTAGCAGGATTTTAACTTTTCCATGAAATTTACATAATAAAATAAAAAATAAAAAAATTTATGTTTGAGCGTTGAACATACAAAAGTAGGAGGACATAGAGTGAATAAAGGTTTACCGAGAGTAGATGAGATTTTTGAATAATTTTACATAATGATAGATAAATATTAATTTGAAATTTTTTGACTTTTAAGGTTTTGTGATTTTGTATAACAAATAAAAGTAAAGATCTTAAAATACCTTTGTGCTTTTGAATTGTATGTAGATTGTAACTGGAACAAGTCACTGACGTTTTAAATTAGCGGAGTAGCATAAACCAAGCAGGTCTATAAGAACCTTGACAGAAATAAAGATTTCGACTGTAGCTCCTTAACGAAACAAGTTCTGATTTAGTGATGTATGATTCAGATACCGCATTTATTGTAGAAACTCAAGATTATTTGCTTGTTGGCATTCTCTTTCCAGACAACTGCCTGAACGGGTTGCAAAATGGTACAGTGGAAGAAGTGTTTAATTGCCAACACAGAGGTGTGGGTCCGAGCCCCACTCTGGGAATATTCTCGATAGGGACCTGTGAGTAAATTTTGAACGCCCAGTTTCTATTGGGCGCAAAATTGTACTTAGATCTACTGGTTTTCCGTAATCCAGTTGTCGTATATTTATTTAAGTAAAAAGAATTGTAATAAAATAAAATGAGAAGAGTTAAGACTTCATTGGGTAATAAAATATTAAACATCAGGATATTACTTGTATTTTTCAACTGTACTCGTGTTTGAATTTAATTATCATTTGCCCAACTTCAATAAATTTCTTTAAAAGAATGTTAAATTATCCTACATTCTTAATTGCATAAATATTTGAGTAACAAATCGAGTGTAATTTAACTGTCAATATTAACTCTATACATCAACACAACAAAAACAAATTACTTTCACACATTTTCACATACTTTTTATAATTCGATTGATTCAATGTTACTCTCATCCTGATTGCCTGAAACTAAAAGCAGAAGGGCACTTTTACTTTAGCCTCTTGATGTTAGCGGAAAATAAAATGAAACGGAAGTGCTTACATATGTCGTGTCTGTGCAACAAATGTTTGTTTAACTGAATGAATCAGAAGTTGTTTGAATAGTTTTTGAAGTTGAGGCCCATATCCTGTTGACACATTCTAATATTTGTTTATTGCTTGATATTTGGTGTTAAGAATGGTACATTATGTATATTCATCAATCGTAATTATGGCTGACAAAATAACTTACTGCAGGAATATTGTCAAACAATATGTTGAACAACTTGTAGTTGAAACATTTAATATATTTAATGAAGGAAGCAGAACATAATACATATTCTTAAAGTTTATCGAGATTTATTTAGGCAGGTAGTGAGGAAAGGAGGCTCGTGAGCAAATTTACTTTGTAACGCAACTAGCGTAGCTCGTGTTAATCTCTGGATGAAAAAGGTTTTAATGGGTATTATTAAAATAACCAGGTCAATTCTTTAAAACGATTAAGAGGAGTTGATTGAAGCGGATCCAAGATCGCCAATTCTGTCAGAGTGCTTTTCGTGCCATTGATCGCAATATTTTACCAATTGCTTCTATAAAAGTGCTGAAAGAAATGTTTACTATCGTTTTTAAACAAAGAACAGAACCGCTCTCATACATTAAACACACAAGCTGCTGACGTCTATCGTCGAGCTCAATAAAAGTAAAAGAGCAGCATTTAATACTCCAATTACAACACATACAGTTCAACGGGCCGCAAATGTCCTTGAGCGCAATTATTATTGAATCAAATAACATTGAAACAGCTAGAAAGCAGCAAAAACAAAAAAAAAAAAGAAAGGCAAAACAGATAAGCCAGGGAGTCCAAGGAAGGATCTGCTTACAGACAGTTAAATAGACTTTGAGGACATTTAATCTTGAATCACACATTAATAGGATCATAAAAGGAATAGTTCTTTCATATTTTTTTTTCTTTATCGTGTTGTTGTTTTTTTTTTTTTTTGTTTTGCATGCAAGCAAGGACCAAGGACACAGGGATATCCACTTATTTCCCTCCTTGGAGGCATAGAATAATCGTTTGACAAATTGCTGGTGGGAGCAGTAAATTATAAAAGCAAAATTTTCATATAGATGTAGACGTACATTTATACAGAGAAACGAGCTTGGAGCGCGAAGTAGCGCGCTTGGATGCAAACCTAGAAAACGGATTATCATTCGAGCAGGATAAAGGAGACGTCGCACAATTAACTATAATGTAGGACACCATCTGGTTAGGCATCAGCATTGAAATTTATGCATGGATTTAAACGGGTAAATTATTTCCACGATATTTGCTAGAATTTATTTTTATTATCCTCGTTCCGCTGCTGTAAGGATCAACTGTTTTATAGTTGAACAAAAATATAACATTGTCTATATTGTGATTCCCCTTCTTCTTCCCCTGAAACTGCTTATCAACTGCGCGGTAAGTTGTGATATGGCTTATTTCTGATCACAGTTTGTACGTGCAATTGTACAGAAATATCCTGTTTCATGTTGCTTTTCTGGAAAACGGATTAAATCAAGCAAAATGCTCTGTCAATAGCTTGACAAAAACAGCTGTGGGTGTCGTCGTCGTAGTCATAGTCGTCCTTATCGTCATCGTCATGCAGCAATTGAAATGTGATACGTTTGTGAATGGGACGTGTCCCAGATAGCAGATAGGATAGGATGTATGAACGTATTCGTATTTAGCCTTCACCATCCCCTCGATATAAAGAGTATGTAGCAATGACTATACGTGGGAGTGCTTTGTGTTGTTATTGACTCATTTCGTCCGTTTCGGTGAATAGCTTAGTTTAAATGGATCATGGATGGCAAATGCTCCAATGAATTCAAATTATGAACGTTATAATATGATTTGCACTATCTTACAATTCTTGGTTGAATGGTTTTCGAAGTTATAGTGGATAAATGTGAGTGAGTGCAAGTCAGCTTAAAAACGGATTATAATATTACCTTTTCAACAGTACCTACCTACAAAGGTAATAACTTAGATTACTTGTTTTGGAAAGGTTCTGCTTATGACAGGGAAAGTCACGATTGATTGAACAATAATTTGAGGTAAAAGCGGTGGATGTGAAAATAAGTTAAAATGATTTGTTTGTCCATGAGCTCACACATACCTACTCATCTGTCTCTCTTTTCTAATTAAACTATGACTAAGTTCCCGTTAGGTTCTGAGTTCACTAGAGCTTATGTACATATTCATTTTTAATCATTTATTCATATTACTTTGTTTTCTTATAAAACACGCTTTTATTCAATTCAATTATCTTTATAACTTTTACATTAAAAAAAAAAACGTATAGGTAAATGTTTCAGTTTACTTTACTTTTTTTCATTATAATTAAACTGTCACGATCTTCTTTTTAATCCTCGTAGTTATATCTTAAGTTGTCTTTTGAGAAAGATCAGGATATTTCTAGGTTTGTTAAAAAGATTGTTCTAGTTTTCCTTATATTGGGTTTCGTTTTAGATAGAAGCTTTTGCAACGGCGCGGCAGATCCAGAAGGTGTTTGATAAAAAAAAGCGGAGAAACCGTTATTCGCACAGAAAAAAATGTTTAATCAAACTAAAACACTTGTAAATTTTTGATTGAATATACAAAAATCTAACGTATAAGAAGTCTTTTGGCATAGAAATCGTTATAAATCGAATACGGAGAGAAAACTAGAAAATTACCTCTTTAGTTTTTCGAATTAATTTCATTATTATTTTTTATTTACATGTCATCAACTTTAACATTGTGAACGATAAATCTAGCTCAATTATTAAAAAGCTATGCAGGACAAACTTGATGAGATTCTGTTCAGGATTTGCCAAATACAAACTTCCAGTCAGTTACAATGTAAAGTCAACGAGTCAACACTTATATTGACGACTTGTTTCTCTTCTCTTTTTTGCGAAATATAATAGATAACCGTATTCACAAAAAAGACTGACCAACAAAAGTCATGCTCAAGCAGTTATTTTTGTCAAATCATAATAAAGTTTTTTCATACAGTCAATCCCTATTCCCAAGAACTGCAAACGACTATTCGCGAACGGATTTCAGTAAAAAAATATCAAAAACCAATCCAATAAGAGTTTTACTTTTTGTAGTTCTTCTATCGTAGCAATTGCATTTGGGAATTTAGAGTTTTTTTTTTTTATTTTTACTTCTTGATTCACTTCTCCACTTGTGTCCTACATTTTTCTGTGGTAATTTCGAGGTCAGTTTTGGAAGGGTAAAAAATTTCTGCGAGGTTTTCATCAGTTTTCAAATAAATTGAAAACAACAAAATCCATTTTTTAAACATGAGTTTTAATTTGGTATTTGTGTTGTTTAGATCAGATTTACTTTTTCTAAATACATTGCTGACCAACTGCAATTGAACACTTAGTAAGTTTATGCGACCTAGTCGTGTCCTTTATTCGAAAAGGAATTCATTTAAAAACTTATCGATAAATGAAATAAAATGATGCAATCGAATCGTACATAAACTTTCTCCTCGTTTTCTTTTCTTGTTTGTATTTTTCTGACCTCAATCAGAGTCCTAGTTTGAGGGTGCAAAGCCATAGGACACATCTGATTCCAAAAATAAAGGTAAAGTATAAAAGTCTTCGAGTGTTGACTGCATCACTTGTGATACAGTTTGGTTGATGTGGTTTGTGGATTCTTTGCAAGTCGAGGTCAAACCCTTCACCACCAACTGAGGATTTTCTTCAATTCACTTGTGGTTCCAAGGATTGAAAGTTTTTTTTTTGTTTTCATTCTATTTTATTTTCAGTATTTCTCTCTTTTTATTTTGGCAACAGAGAAACTCTCTCGAGGATTAGAAAGAAATCACTTTTTAAAGTTCCCTCAATCGAGCGTGTCAAATTCCAGTGGTGTTTTGAAGTATTGATAAAGTTTAGCTAATTGAAAGCTTAATCTCGTTAATTTGCAGAGGTTCATTGACTTTTCGAGAGATTAGCGTTTTCAGTATTTGCCTTGGTTGAGAGAAGTATTGTGTGTAATGTTATCATTTTTGTAGTATGAAATCCTTGGAGTGGTTTTGCCTGTAAGTGGTCCAGTGTGGTAGGTACCTACTATACACAAAAGTTCATAACAAGTAGCGCATGCACGAGTGAACACAGCCATTGGGGAAAATAGATGTTCTATCTAATTAACAGTAAAAGCACTTAAGGTACGGTATATATGGGAAAAGACTGCACGGGAACAGTGTGTGTTGGTCTTAATATGTAATAGTGTAAAAGGGAATTCAAGAGTCTTGCCACCTAAAACACTTATGATATGGGAGTGATTGGGGGAAGTCAACTTTTGTTTTAGAATGATGCATGGGTGCCATTAATGTAATTACAAAAACTTAGTTATGGTGGCTTTTTGAGAAATTTAATATTCAAGTAGGTATTGTGTTCCTTACTAAACGAGTATGTTAAAAGATTTATTTTGAAACATGTCTGTCGTCAAACATGTGGAACTATACACCTGCAGTATTATCATCATATCTTAAAAAAGTCACGCTTCTGTTTTTATTTTATAACTTTGTTAAAATTTATGGTCAGCAAACTAAGTGACACAAAATCACTAACAAAATACAGTTAAAATTGACGGATCGCTTAAATTTTAATCAAGCATGTGGTACCTATATGTACCTACATTTAACGGGTAACAGTAACCGATTGTTTTTTTTTTTGATACATTTTTTTATGCTGTTTTACATTTCAAATATGTAGTTACATTTTTTGTTAATTTCTTTTAAAATTGAAATTACGAAGAGTTGTAAAAATGTGACTGTTATCGTTCCTTACCGCGAACCTTCATTTGTATTATGATATGATGTTTGCTTAAATCTGAGGTCTTGCTCGTCGGATCACCGGGGTCGTTTCTGAGGAAAAAAACAAACCTTAAGTGGCAAATGTCTATATATCCTTCCAACAAATTCTTAAAATTAACACAACAATGGGTTTTTAATTGATTTATTCGTTTCTTGATCCTGGTATCGTGAGTCAGAAAACTACTTCGGTTGAAATAAAACTGTGATACCATTTACTGCAAAAGCTTAGTAAATGTAAAACAGTAAAGCTTGATCACAACTTACGTAGTCTCACCCAGAACCCTTGGGAGGCTTAAGAAATCCATAACTCATTATTCTTGAAAAGTTTGTTAAGTAATTAAAACAAGAACAATAATTCGTGAAGTAAAAATAAAAATAAAAACAGGCTAAAATCTTCATTTTTTATAGAATGATTTTGTCAAATCATTTACTAAGCTATAAGATGCCAAAAGGCTTTCTTAATGGGAAATATAGTGGCTGATCGTATGAGAAATGTTTAATAAAAATCACTTTCATCTAATATATTATTTAGTAGCTGATCAAATATTTGATGCACTGATTAATAATGTCAATATGATCGATACAGGCTGATCAAAAGTATGGTAACTTGCTTGTTCCCTTTTTGTATTTGTTTTTTATTGACTTTAAAATAACTTATTTATTTTTAGCAGGCAGGATGCAGATACAGGACTCTAGTTTTCACATTCTGATCTTTATTCGAAGCTATGAAGCAATGTGTTTTACTATCCTACTCTTTCAACTTGACGAATGCAATAAAAGTTGAAGGGTCCAGGGGAAAAACGGCACATGTCCACTTTTTGTAAAAATTAAACTAATGATGAGGTCTCGTTGTATGTATTGACTACTATCTGAGGGTATTCCTACTTTTAATTCTTCCTAAGAAAACTTTGTGCCTTTAATACAAAGTTGCTTGTAAAATAAAATTTTACATTGCATCTTTCTCAAAATTTGTTTAAATGGACTTATGCCGTTTTTTCCCTGGACCCTTCAGTTTTTACTCCATAAAATCTCATACGCGTTTAAGAAAATTTAAAGTCATAACATGAAACAAAAGCACCAAATTTTATCAAAATTGTACAACACGCAAATAGCAAACTAAGGACCAGATGGACGAGCAATACCACATTCGATATATGTATTCATTTTAAAATCATCATAACTGTTTAGATTACTCCTTTGCTTGTCTTTAATTTAAATATTTAGAATCATCTCTGTTTGTATCCCTTGTAATTGATATGAATACAAAACCAGATACATACGAGTACTTATGTATATGCTCGTAGATTTCGTTCAATTCAAATTCTAAATTTCAATTGTTTCCCTTTACGATTCGCATGATTTTTTTATGATCTTTCAAGTCGTAAAATTTAGCACTTCTCTTAAGTGCCTAAACGTGAAAATACTTTGTAGGAGTAACGTATAAATTCAAATAAATTTATTCATATCCTGATCTATTTTCGAAACCGTACATCCTTCATCCGCTACTTCGAATTTTTATGTTAACTTGTGCCATAAATTTCTTGTCAACACAATGGACCCGTTTCGAAACACTTTCCAAATTGGATTTTCAAAAATATTTCATATTCATAAATTTTTTGTACTCTCTTTTTTTCTGTGACAAAATCCACAAAATCAATGCCTCACGTCAAACAATGTGACATTGTGTCCCTGGCTGTGTGTGTCTGTATGATGATGATGTTTTGTATTTTATATGTGTTTTATTTGTACCTATGTATGTACTATATCTATAATGTATAGTTTATCGTTGATATCGTTTTTAAGCCCCATCAATGATGATGTTGCATTGCATATACACAAACCTGGTGACAGAAAATTTGTACAACTTGAACTGAAAATTGCTTCATTCAATTTAGTATCCCGAGGGAAATGCCAGAACACGTTGTGAAACTGCCACTTCTTGTGTGTCTGTGTGTAATTTTTGCACATGGAAAAGTGCTCATTCACCTTCTTCCGGTACGTTTCCATCGGTTCCATATGATGCTAAAAATAATTGACTTTGAAAATTGTTGCTATATATTGAGTTGACAGCAAATTGTCATCATGCCCGTGTGTGTATCGGAACTATGCAGAAGACCCTCAGTTGTTGGGTTTGGTTCTTCCATTTCTGCCATTTCCAATTTGCTTAACTTCCAATTAGCATGAGAAGAGGTTCTCCATACAATCTAAATTCACCATATAGAAAGAGAGAGATTGGCTGTATACAGTTTACTAGCACTTTGCATTGAGATATCATTCTTTGATAGATTGGTACACATAGTACGTTGGATGCATTTGTAAGGATGTCAACTACTTTTGGTGCAATCTAATATCGAAGAGGGACATATTTCAAAGGAGTTGCAGAATTGTAAAAGATAGCATCTGAGTAGAAAATATTCTCTTTTCTGTTGAGTGATGAAAAAATGTTCATACAAATATGTCGAAAAAGCAAATATTTTTTAATTTTACCCGAACGGAAATAACATCTTTGTAGGGACTTCATTTGCACCAAAAAAAAATCAGTATGATTCAAATAACTTAATCAATCCATTTAAGTAATATCCGTTTGTGTAACCACCCTTCTTCATTTTAAGAACAAACCGTTCTCACTCATTTTAAATTCTCATTATTTTCTTTCTCTCAAATTACATACAAATTCATCTTTCTAAATTAATGTCTATCGTCCTATATTCATACTATTTCATACACACTAATCGCATCATTAATTTAGCATGTGTAGCTTACTGCATTTGACACGATCAGTGTTCATTTTTTTCTTTTCTTCGGAATACCAATGTGTTTTTGTAACGTTTGGTGTGGAGTCGATCTTTAAAGCTTTGTTTAATCCTAGAGGCAAGTGGGTGCGATTTAGTTGCACATTTCTTTTAAACTATTTCAAGTTCAACAGAATGGATTTTTTAGATTAATCTTCAAGTCAATAGAAATAAATATTACGTATACGCCACAGTGACCCACCTCAATAATAGCTTACGTAATAGATTGTACCTTTCACAATTAGTTATCGATGTTTAAAATTGATGTATTAAATCGAATATGTACATATATTTATTATTTTTATTATAAAGTGTAAGAAGTTATTTTTAAAATGTATTTTACTATTTGTTTTATTTTATTTTTTATTTTATTTTATTATTTTATTTTTTATTTTTTTTTTTTTGTTTTAGTTTACACTTTTAGTAAAGGGATACCTCTCGCAATATTTTAATTTTCTTAATGAATATTCTTGACGATACTAAAAATGAATATTTTAAACGTAGACTTTTGGCTTCTCTTAAAAGTAAAATAGTCTAATTTTTAGTAACCCAATGTCTGTAATATTTATTAGTTGTCGAATAAAACTCAATAAAGCCTCTATGAAGGTGGATCGTTGAGTAGATAGATAATGTTGAAAGGTATTAACCCAGATTAAGAAGGTAGCAGAGTTTTAAAATAAGGTAGATAGCTTCAGTAAGCTGATTTAATATTAATATTAGGTATTTATTTACATGCATACACATAATATTAACTAATAAATGTTTTCCATTCGAATTTTATTACTTGGAGTTTCTCATTAAATAGGTCTTAAAGCAAAAGTTCTTATGAGAGGGTTGCAAAAGGTTGTAGGCAAAGGCTGAAGATGGGTTTCTTAAGTAATAAAGAAAGTTCATATGTTTTCAAAATTTTTCTTTTCTGTAAGCTTGTGCCTGCACGAACTTGTATGTTTCCAAAAATTTAATCCCTTACAACTAAGCCGTTAATGTAGATAGTTTGTATACCTACATATCCCAATCAAATACGTGTTGCATAATCGTACATTTTTAAAGTTTTTATGTTTGTGACTCTTTTATGTAAACGAGTATGTGTGAAAGCCGTTAATACTAAAAAAAAAATTTCATACTTTTTTATAAACTTCAGGCCTTAAAACAAATTTTCATTCACAAAACTGAATACAGTATACACTGTGCTTACATTTACTCACATAGATAGCTAATTTCCATTGGTCTAGTTGTTCCCCGCTATATTTATGTTTATATCTGGCTTATTTGCGCGCACGTAGGGTAGGCTTAAAGACTTTTGTAGAGTTAATGACTGTTGAACTGTTTTTTTTCCCATGAAAGGCTTTCGAGAGGTAAATCATTTAAATATACCTGTGGTGTATTTTAATAGTACCATTCTAGTGTTCAACGCTATTTCTACTTGCTCTCATTCATGGGAAGAAATACTTCTACGAAAAGCTACAGTTAAAATGAAAAGCTATATTCAGCGTTCGTTGGTTAAATGGAGGGTTCAGTGAACCGTTAACATAGAAAGAAATGTGCTTGTGCTGGTATACAGACAAAACATTGAGGAGGCTCAGGCACCACACAACGTTACTTATATACACACACAGAGAGTCAAAATTTAACATAGCAAAAGGATGAACAATGAACATATTAAATGAACCGTAAGCCAGTTAATTTGATAGAATTGACTCATTAAATTCACTACAGGTTGTCTGTCAGTTAACTTGCTGACTCGGTAGGTTATGTTGGTTTATTTAAATTTTGAATTTTTTGTGGACTGAGTTGGAGTAAATGCTATGATTATAGAGACTTTATACGTTAAATGAACAATGTTTTTTAAAAATACGGTTGTTAACCGTCATTCGACAGAACTAGGTTTTCATTAGAGCTATGGACGATGAATTAGGTAATGAGATTCTTAAATTGAAATGTTACTACAGATAAGAGCTTACTATTCAAGGCCTAAATTTCCTTAAAGTATGGAATTTTTTTAATAAAACAACAATTAATTTTTTTCTGCAGAAAAAAATATGTAGGTAACATTTGCGTATTTTTTAGGTATTATACTTTTATGAAAATTTTTGTTTCTTAACCAAAGAAATAGATAATCATATTATATTCACTTACACTGACGGCAAACCCAACGTAGGTCGTAGGTTAAATGAGCATATTTTCAAAATTTTTTGGAAATTGCCTATCCTTTGCAATTCAACAGGCAGATCACAAACTGGTACCGTAGACGAAAATTGTCCCTTCAAAACAGCGTATTACAAATTACAAAGATGGGGTTAAAGGTAATTTTTCTCTTTGCGCCTAGTAAAAATGAGTGTTTGAAGCAAATACTCAAGTGTTTTGCATTAAATTAAATAAAAAGATCAACATTTTACTGTTAAAGTAGTCATTCAGAGGCATGATAAAGATAGTATTTGTGAATAGGGAAACATGATCGAATGTTCGGTAACCATACATAAGCCGAACAATATTGTTAAAACCTTTACCCAGCTTTCGTTCATTTGGAACTATCCAAACAAATTTGTTTTAGGAATACGTTTCTGTTGTTTCGAAATGATAAAGTCTCAACTGACACTTGAATATCGAATAGATAGTTGACATTATTGATGAAAAAATTAGCCTGTTCATCAACCGAGGTACATGTCACAGCATTCAATAACTTCTCAATATCAATAGCCTTGAAACTCGAATCTTAATAGTTTCACAAGTTGAGGATTGGTATAAATAAGTATCATAGAACAAACCATAGTTATGCCACATAAGCAAGAACAGAGTAGAATTTACCAAAAATTTAGGAAGCTACCCCAAAGCTTATATTTCAAAACACTCCCTGCCTTATCCTTTCAATTTATATACTCTTGTATATGCATCTCTGACATCCTTTGGAAGCAATGAATTCATTGAGTTAATTAAAGCTCTTTAAAAACAAAACACAAATGTATTTTTGTAATGGATCCAAAGAAAGAATCTTTACAAAATTTAAATAAGGTTGTAATTGCTTTAAATTTAGCAGCACATTTTTTTTTAATCTAGCTTCCGAACTAATAGTCCAATTCAAATTTGTTTCCTTACAAATACTTAAAAATGAAAGTCTGCAAAGAAAAATTCTTACCTCTCTCTAATATTAAAATTTGTTTATGTAGAAATTTATCGGCAACGGTAGGAAAAAATTGGGAATTTACCGTATCACCACTTGTTCTTAACTAATCATCATGCTTAGACATTTTGCTCGAGTATTATTGAAACAAGTTTTCCCAATATTAAATATAACAAATCAAATTTAGGTCTCAATGCACATTACGTCTGACCATTTAGGTACCTACCCAAAGTTATAACACTCTAGGGTAACAAAAAATAAACATGTTTAAGCTTTTACCTCTTCTTTGTTTGAAAACCCTAACAAAGAACGGAGGTACTCAAGGCCACAGTTAAAGTGGGAAAATTGCAAGGCAATATGAGACATCCAGTGTTTTTGACTCTGTCTGTTGACAATGCGATTGTCAGCAAAAAGAAATCGATTTTGATAGCCTTAACTACACTTGACGACAAAAATAAAGACTACCATAGAATTAAAGTATGTATTGGACTCGAGAAAAAATGATTGATGAAAAATTGCTAACCTTCAATTTCAATATAATTTTTGGATTATTTATTTGATAACATTGTAAAATGGATTGAAGTCGAAGTGCTGTATGGTTTAAAATTCGGTTTTCAAAACATGAAATATTGTATATACGTCAAAATACCGTATTTCAAAACTCTATATAAAATAAGTTTGTATATATTTTAGATATTAGTTGTTTCTTACCTCACTCAAGGACAGTTGTTTTTATCTCAGATTATCTTAGAAGTACATATTATGTTTCAAGCAATAATATTTGTATTTATATTCGAATACGTCGTATTTTCAAGTAAGATATAAAGCAATTAAAATCAATTAAATTGTGTGGCACAACTAGCTCAAGGCTTAGGACTGACACACTCAACCATTTCCTCTGTACGTGTTGCAGGAATGGGATGCTTTTCAATTTTCTGTCGGTTTCAACTGCACTTTTCTTAAAAGCCAGGGGGTTTTGTCGCAAAAGGCAGTAGGTACTCCTGAAAAATGCAAAGTTGCATAGGCTGTGAATGAAACTCAGACCTCCTGGCGCGATAGTCTATCGCACTAACGAATACCTCAAGAATTATTACTAAGGTTATACCTACGATAAATCAAATGAGCAACAACATGAGACCCAATGGTGCATTTTATTTGATTGCAGCTATAAAAATGTTTATTTTCAAATAAAAGAGAAAATTGACATGTTTACGATTAGACGGACGACGAAGATGAGGAGCAGAGGATAGTCCAGTGCTATAGCCATGGTATTTTCTTGTAAAACGAGTGAACATCCCGCTTAAGAAGACAAAACGCACAAAAAAAAATCATTCCTTAACTGAAAAAAAATATATATCCCCAAGGAGCTGACAGAAGGTAGTAGTAAAAATGTCAATGGTTATCTTGGGTTATATTATATTTTCTATTATTAATGATAGTGAATATGTTTGCGTCAGCAAAATAATAATATCGCATAACCTTTTTTTTATTAAAATGAAAATACACAAAAAGCTTAGCAAAGTCAAATCTTCCAATACTTTTTTCTTGGGTTGGAAGAAAGAAAAAACACAACACGCTCTTTAATTTAAGAAACAGAATAATATTATTCTGATTTATATTATAACCACACAGTTAAAGTCTTATGAATAAAAACAATTACACAAAGAAGATTTGAAGAAATATTGTATAATAAGTTCAGAATACAAAGTTCAGTTTTATTGATGGAAAAGAAGATTCAACTATATACCAAAATGACCTTTGTGGAATTTTTTAGAAAAATTACGTCTACGAATGATTGAAAATGATTTTTTTTACGATGTTGACGTTATACTTCGGTTCATATATGTGCGTCTGCTCGAGACTGTCAAAGAATGCTAACTTCGTTGGGGTGAAAGCACCGATTAGCGTAATGTTAGCGTAATGTTTTATTCGGCCCTGATTTGAATTGTGAAAAAAACACTTGCTAACTAGAAAGGGCAATGCTTTTATGGAAAACTCGACTGAAAAGTACCTCGTCCATTGGTACTTAAACCATATATGTATTGAACATTTTGTTTGCAAAAAAAATATAAAACCACACTATTGTAAAATCATTTTATTAATAACAATTTCCCTATGTGTAATATGCGTTTAAGTAGACATACCAGTTCAATATATTCAAGGATGAAACCATCATACTCAAAACGCACAAATTATTCATAAATCCTTCATCTTAACCGATTTGGCTTCTTTTCAAATACGCACCCCAGATGTGGGTAGATAAAAAAATATTTAACCACTTTAATGATTTTCAATCCTTAAATCCTGCACTCAGTTTCAAATTTGAATATATGTATATGCTGATATAAAAGATTTGTTCGAGTATCAAATATGTCTCTGTCTATATCATATATAGCTCATTTTTCAAGAAACAAAAAAACACTAGGGCACAGACTCAAAAAGCTTTGTCATCATTGCTGAGTTTGATGTATTTTCTGAACGGTTACACCCTATTAGTAGAATTTCTTACAAATACTCGTACTCACATATTTACTGCCAAATGAATTTTCGGAAAATAATATACATACACACCACACATGCATGTAGGTACCCGAGCTATTTTTTGATTTGAGTACAGAATATGTTGAGAGTTTTTTTTTTTTGCTTATTTTGCCCTTAGGTTATGAGGTGTATCATGATGCTCCGTCGATGTACCGAAAAATAAAGAGTAAACGAGGGAAATATAAAACCTTGACAATCGAAAATTATTTTCTTTCCCTTATTGTGTAGGTATGTAAAATCTACATACGATACGTACATTTTTATCCTCTGTTCAAATTTGAACGAGAAATTTATTTTATTTCCATTGGGAAACTTTCTTAAATGTTGCCTTTTATTTAATAAAATCTACAATAAGAGGATATAAATACAAAACATACTACATTTGTACTCGTACGTATATACTCGTATATATTTATAAGTTCTGAGTTGATAAAAAGCTTAGTTTGCTATTTATATTTGTTGATTTGTTACAGCTTTAGGTATCATCGTGGCTCTTATTTCAATACTTATAATCTCAAGGATTTATTGACTTATTGCTGTATTTAAGCGTTTTCATTTGTGAAAATATAAATTACCTTTTCAAACTACTAATGCATATAAAATATAAGTATAACAAAGATAATTTGAGTGCAAGGATTTGATTTGGGATCTTTAGAAACTTCTAACCTTGGAAATTATAAAATAAGCTTAGGAAGAAAACTGTGGAGCATTTGTAAGTATTTCAGCAGAGGTAGTGAACACAGTTTGTATGATAATAACAGGGTTCGTAAAATACCGCTCACGGATAAAAAAATACAGATCTTCACTTCATTTTACTTTTTTCCGATTTTCTCACAAACTAAAAAATTAAATTCTCATACGGTACGGATACTGTATTAGATCTCTCAACAAATTATAAATTCTTTTCTTCTCTTGTTTTCGTTCGTGAGAGAACGAAAAAAAAAATTGAGGTAGAATTTTGTTCTCCCATGAAAAGGAATTGAAATAATCCTAAAAAATATAAAAAGACATCAAAACAAATATCTTTCATATCATAAAAGTTCATTTGTCAGCGATAGAATGTTTAGTATTAACCGTTAAAAGTCAATAAACAAAATAATACGTATACGCCACAGTGACCCTCCTCAATAATAGCTCACATAGTAGATTGTACCTTTGGCTATTATCTTTCGATCTTTAAAATTGAGGTATAAAGTGAAAGCAGATACCTTAACCAAAATATGTATATTCTTAATTATGTAAGTATAACAAAATACTTTTAAAATTTATTTTATTATTTTGTTTACATTATTTTTTATTTTAATTTTAGTGATTTATATCTTACGATGTAATATAGTATGGCATAAATTTTGATACTCATAAGTGAATAGATAAAGCTATAAAAATTCAAAATTTAAGAAATTATAAATGTTTTTTAGTCTTTTACAATTTACAACTTCCATTGTTTAAGACGCTAGGATAATTTTAAAATAGTTTAACTAAGTGTCATCAAAAATAAAGAAAAATATATAAGCACCACGCTAATGTACATTATATTATATTTGTTCGTGAACATAAATTTTAAGATCCGAAAAATAAAGTTAAGTCAGAAAGAAAAGAACACAATCCATGGAATCAAGACTATGAAAAAGTTAAACATTTTTAGTCGACTTAAGTCGAAGTTCTTTCAAAAAAAAGTTAAACATTTGTTTAAGATAACAAAACATTCAATTTATTCAATTCAAACAAATAAAAAAAGTAGTTTAAATGCGTACGTTGATAACAAGATAAAGATAAATTTAATATCGTTCACAGAATGTTGCGCACCAAAGAAATGTATCGCAAATCGAAAGGTGATTTTCAACATTCGACAATATCAATATGTATGAAACGAATATTTCTAAAACAAATATATGCGCTGTCAAATAGATTATTTTAATGAAAACAAGTTCACTGAAGCTATCAATGCAGAAGCAATATCGACAACCCCTTCAAACGCAATCCTAATGATTTCCCTCCCTAAGTATTTCAAAATAATTGCATATAAATTATAAAATTAGCACTCGTCAGATAATCATCTCATCATCATTATTTCCTTACAAGAAGAGGAAATTCTTCAACACAAAGCTGAAGCCACAAGTTGCTTTGAAATTATGGAACCTGTTTCCACCACTTGAGGATATTGCTTTAATCACTGAAAGTGGCATAATGCAATCGAAGGACATAGGTTCTCTCTCAATATGCTCTGCTGATATATCGATCCTTGGAGGAAATCAAAACACCAATCAATTATTTCTCCTACATTGGAAGGAGTATGTATAAGTTAGATAGAAAGGCATTTCGTCCATATCCGTAAAACTGTCACTTGCACTCTTTAAAAGAGGTGTAGAGAGGTAGATGATGATGATTCGTGGTGTACGTATCGTATATGTCTTTGAGTACTTTATAGCTTTATTTTTTTTATGTTTTTTTTCAGTTTTTTTTTCAACTTCAAACTGTGTAGGACTTGGAATTTTCGTTTCCCTATTATGAGATCCCACTTCAGCACCATGTTGAGACAGATTTTATTAAATTTAACAATATACAGACGACCCACCTCCCACAAAGCACCCTCGCGACCCGAAAAGTCCCCACAGCATGCATATTATCTTATTTTCCGAGTAGAGGATGTGTCACACAATTAACCATTCAAAACCCTTGGCTGCCATTGCGTGTATATAAGCGAGATCCGACCTGGGCTTCATCGTCTCCATTGCTCCTTGTGCCACCACAATAGAACGATAAATTCCTCGCGTTAGCTCAGTGCGGGTGAAGGCTGATGTGCGGTGTGCGTTCTACCTACGCTACGTTCAGTGTTCATATAGCTTAATTTATATATATGTCACATCTTAAAATGGATGCGACTTAGGTTAAATATATTTTCTAAAAATGAATGTCGTTTCCGGTTGAGCAGGTTGCGGGGTTATGCCCGTAATGCTGTAACAATAATAATTACACTCGTTACGCTGCTGTGGTAATCTGTTAAAGTATCAATTCAATAGAATTTATTTGGCTTTCTAGTGGGACTTTTGTTTTCTCATTTCACAAGCTACCGGATTGGATGTATAATGGAAAATGGGTGTGGGGGGCTTGCAAGGTCGATGCGAGGACACGTTTCCTAGATTCCATTAGATGATACCTAGAGAGATGGATTAATGATTGCTTTCAATGTGTGTGCGCCGGGTTTCACGTATTTGATTTACACCTGTCATCGTTAAATTCAATTTTCATTATATTGCTGTTGACGTTTCACCCGTTTTTCCCCACAAGGGCAGGGTCCTGAATGTGTGCGCCTGTGACATGGCAAATCGAAACTCAGGGGGTGGTACCCATTTAATTGATTCGGAATTGACAATTAATTTATTACGGTAAAATGGATATGGAATTTACGGATTGCCATTGCCATATTGATAGCAAGTGTTTTCGAAGTAGACACAGTGTTATGTTTGGTAATTATTGAAATATAATTAATTTGTCAACAGAGAATTTTGGGTCCAGGATAGAGAAGGCCGCAGAGATTGGAGAGGTGAAAGATATGGTTTGGTCTACATTAAAGAGGTGACTATTGATTATGGATATGGGTCACATGAGGACCATGAGTGTGACCGCAATGGTAGGGGCAGGTATGCCTTTAAACATAAGTGATGGGATGAGAAAGGACAGGCAATTGTGTGGTCTCCATCACATGACATAGTCGATGTCATGTGAAATCGGCCATGTGACATGGTTTTGTTATGCTATATTCCGGAACTTAAACTGGGCTGGGTAAATGGGTGTAATGAAAATATTTTGATATTGAATTTTGATAGAACAAGTGGCATGGAATGCTTGTGATATGTGATGGAAATTAATTCGTTGATTTTACAAGCCTGAAGGCATAGGTTGAGAGGTCTGGAATTATATGATAATCTGCTTTATCGCATTCATATACCAAAACCGAGAAACATCTGGGATTTTGCATATTATGATTGCTTGTGAAATATGTAATGTCTTAATCATGTTTTGAAATTGTATAAAATATTCGAAATAGCATTAAAAGCAGATGGAATGTGGATTGCATAAAGGTATACGTACATTTATTTATTTTCCTATGCAAGAATATTTTTGAAGTATGATGGTAATGGTTTTATCTATTTTTTTACATGAAGTAAAAGGGGAAGACAAATAGTATTACTAAATATCAAAAAAAAAAAAAAAATATTTTATGGTGTTTTCCAAATGGATTTTAAAACGCCAAGTGCTCCTAAAATGGATGATTGCTTATGGTTAAAGTTACTTATCGCCGATTTCATAACAGTCTTTTAAACATGAAAAAAAAGCGTGTAATATTCAAAAATATTATTTATTTAAACCTTAATAAAATTGTTTAACAAATTGTATGGTTCGTTCTTATATATTTTTAATATATTTTTTACGTAAAATGCTTGAAAATTCTAATCACCTTTGACTGTTAGAGCAAGTCATGCATTTGTATTTGTAATTTATCTTTTCAATTTATCTTTCAATCAATGCCTCGACAGTTAATCATTTTGATAGGGAATTTAAATTTTATGTTACAAGCCGACGCTTTTCTATAACCTCAATATGACAGGTATTTTAAGTGGGAAAAAAAACAATTTCACAAAACTCTTCGAAAAATAATAATAGATACCAAGCAGTTATTTTTACGAATCGTCAACTTATCCTATCATAGCGTCTGGATCCCAGGTAAGAACAATCACCATTCAGATGTGGGTGGGTTTTCATTTGCTTTTCAAACTTTTGTAAGAACTTTTCCGTATTAACCATTCCTTTAGGTACTAAATTTTGTTTGTTAAATAAAGGAAAGAATTTAAAGATTAAACCAAAGCAGAAATGAGCTAAGCTGCCTTGAAAACTCCCTCAAGCACTGCTGTCAAATTCCGGTACGAACCCACCTACATACTTCCACAAAAGAGGCCTCCCCTTCTTGACCTAATAGGTATATCCGCTAGCTAGATATATCCATTTTAATTTCTTCTTTTTTTTTTCTTCTTTTTTTCTTCTTTGGACACAACTTAATTAAAACCAAAGCAAACAAAATTATCCGCATTGAGCGCCTAAAGAATAAACAAAAAGAAAAAAGAACCTTAAATGGGAATCGTTAGCTATCTGGCTCTAAAATTTAATTTTTATTTCACCCAAAAGGTACTAAAAAAATGAGACCGCACCTAAAGATATCAGATTTAGGTAAGGCCAAACGAATTTATGTCTTTTCAACATTTTCTCAGTGAGTAGGTTTCTATCTCTCAAATGAATATACAAAAAATAAAATACAATGAAAGTAGGTATATCCACCCTAAGATATTTGAAAATAAGAAATTATTATCAGTGACTTCATCGCCATCCATGAACCTACTAAACAATATAAACCAAATAATAGCAAAAAGAAAATAATATTAAGAAGATGGTCATAATTTGGAAATATAATTAAATAATGTACAAGCATTTTTTTCAATATTTGATGTGTAGACTTTTAGGGAAAATACTAATCAATTATAAAAGTCTATGCCGAGAATAAAAGTTATTTGGTGTTTCAAATGACTTCAAATGTATTCATTAAATTACATTTTAAAAGAAAATAATTTACATGAGATTATTGCATATACTTATACAGGATGTTATCAATTTAACCGACAAATCTTTTAAAATTAAGATCGCATGCGGCGGAACTACACTCGCAGAAAACAGCGGATGTGGTAATGCACTGCTTCTCTACGTCAAATAAAAACTTAAACAACACATTTTAGTCGTGAAATTTAATCAACTTTATTAAAATAAATACATGTATGTACATTTGCATACAAAAATTAAGTTAAAATCGTTTTTATTTGGTTTCAGGGTGATATATGCATATTACACTCAGAAAAAAAACGAGATAAAATTAAGAATATTGATGTCAAATTAAGTCTAAATCCAAAATTCTTGTTTTGAGCAGGATACCCTTGAATTCTGATTTGTCATTTATAAAAAAAAAAAAACAGAAATAAAAGTACAAAAATATAAATATAAGCCTGCATTTTTTCTCAGAGTACCTAGTCAACCATTTTAGTACATCTTTCAATATCACCTATTCACATTCTTAAAGGATTTCACTTGTTTTTTGTTTTTAACAACATTTTAGAATTTAATTAGATTTTGCTTTTTTTTTTAATTATTAATTATTATTTTGTATTTACTCCAAATTATTAATAAAAATAGCAATAATATAAACCTTATCGGATTTTTGTCACAACTTTTTGAGGCCACAGTCCAAACTGTAGTCCACAGAGTTTGAAACTAATTCATTCAAATATTAGGCAACATGTCAGCCGTTTAGTTCGACTCATTTGCAATTCCCTTGCAGTCAAGTTCCACATAATGTTCTAACCAACTTGAATTTCGTGACAAAGAAAATTAGGTATGCTAAATCATTTAACGGTTCAAGGATTTTATTGCTCTAAGTTTTAGTTATGGTCAACTTTAAGTACATGAAAAAAAATACATGCATAGGTACTGATACAAATTTATAGTTTTTATTAAAATATGAAAAAGTTGATTAACATTAAAACAATTCCATGTTCAAATTTTTACTCGAACAATCTACTTACATGTTGGTTTTACCTCATAATAATTTAATTATTAAATAACTTTTTGACAAGATTTTCTGTTGAAAAAATGAAAATCGCCATCATGGTTGGTTTTCATTCTTTTAACAAAAGCGTATATTATGCATAATTTTGTTGAAAGCCAACCACAAACCTGTTGCCTTCAATATCCTTTGCAGCTTTTCACAACGCAAAAGCATTCTAAATTTAATTATATTTACTTTTGTGCAGCAGAATATTATTTTAAATTTAGAGAAAAAAAAAAACAGATATACACACACACACATTGAAATGCGAGTACCTTCCATACATCCTTATGAACGTACATACGTAATCATTAAAAAATACATCAATCTAACAGGAAATAAAAACATTACGGGTACATTGGTTGACGAGTTTTATCAAAGCAAAATTTGCTTTGAGCATTCAATTTAGTTTGTAGTGAAATAAAATATAAGGAAAATATTAATATAATTAACAAAAAAAAAAGTTTTTTTAAAAAAAAAAATCGATTTCCCCGCGGAAATATTTTTTCGTAGGTTTCCTTCATCTATTTATGTATTTTGGATGATGGCTTTCATACAACAGCAAACAAACAAGTATCCAACTAACTGACAGAAATTTTAGAAATCTCATTCTTATTTTTCAAAACCAACTAACAAACACAAACACATGAGATGCAATATAAAGGATATCGGATAACGATTTTAGTATTTTTGTGGCTGGTATAGAACAAAATAAACAAACAAAAAAATGTGCAAGTGCATATCCTGCCGACAAATGTGAATATGTTAAATCTAAAATGTGAAAACGTGTTTTTATTATTATGAGGTGGTGCGATAGAAAAATGCATAAAAGCATCCCAGGAAGCTAGGCAGCGGAATGTGCAGCACTCTAGTTGGTCTCGTGTATTTTTGTACGAGGTGTTTACTGTTTAGCACATGCATGCATTCAGGATGTCACTAGTGTTGCCGTAGTGTTATGATGGTTTAGAAAATAAGTTCATTTTTATTTGATTGCATTTGTTTATCTAGTATAGTCCAAGAAAATGTATTGTACCGAATGAATGTATTTACTATTCCTTTCCCTTAAATTTCCTATTGTTCAATATTAACCGACACCACTATGTCACACGATCTTATCCCATTAAGAATAGTAAAAATAGAAAGCAAGTGGCGTACCAGGTTTAAACCTTTCTTACTTTACTAACGTACTTTTTATGAATAATTTTATTTATCAAATAATATATAAATTAAAAAAAAAATGATAAATTACAAAGATAAACCTTTTAAAGTCTGTAATGGCAACACTGATTATCACACATACAATATTGCAAAAGTGTTTATTCAAATTGTTTTTGTTTAAATATTTGTTTGTGCTTTATTTAGAGCAAATCCTGCATGAGAATGTGAAACACATATAAAGTTTACATTTAACGATACGGATTTTTCGGATAAGCTTTGTTTGAGTGAAAATTAAAAAAAAAAAAAACAATCCGACAAGAAGAGAAATAGAATAGGTTAACGACTTCACAATCGGTTTTATAAATCGCGGACAAATGGAATAAAATATATACTTTCCTGGTACACAGGAGAGACCTAGGACGTACTCATTCAAGAACGAATTTTATAAAATAAAAGTAAAATAAAATGCACGACTGGGGCGAATGTACTTGCTCTTATAGATAAAGTTACTATTAATGCTAAGCCTTTTTAATTATAAAAATGTAAATGCAGTTTTAGAAAAAAAAAAATAAAAAAGCATAAAATTCGATTTTCAAATGCCTAAAACAGCTTGTTAAATGAATTTAACCTGAAAACGAAGTACATATGCAATTTGATTTCTTTTATAATAATATATTTTTAGAAAAAAAATTTTTAAAATCGTTAGAGCCGTTTTCTAAAAACTATTTCTTCTATATTAAATTTTGCAAGGACTTTTAATAAAAAAAACTGATACGCCATTTTTAAGATATTATTTATCAAAATCTAAAAACTAAGTTTTGAAAAAAAAAATATTGAATAGTTTTCGAAAAAATGATTTTTCAAAAATAAAAATTTAAACTTTTTCTACAAATCCAAAAAAATAATTATCAAATTTTGTTTTTATTAAATATTATTACTGGAACTTAAAAGCATAAAAATGGCTTACCAAAATTGAGTAATGAAGGAGAAAATCAGAATTAAAAAAAAAAACGGTTCTACGGCAGGTACCGTTAATAACGGTTTTTGAAATAAATGGTTTTCATTTAAAGATAGACCTTATCCAAAAAAATGACCATGATTTTTTTAATCAAAATCGTAGGAACAATTTTTGAGAAAAATGAGTTTCTCTAAAACCGGTTATTTTTGTTCAAAAAAAAAAACCCAAAAAACGTCTGCGGATAGTCTCCAAAAAAAGCCACATACCAAGTTTAGTTTCTTCAGTTGGTGGGTTTAAAACTCACGACTTGCAATAAACCCTTAAATTTACAACCCCCATCAATAAATGATTTCTTATAACAATGCCAAAAAATATACTGAATATTAAGTGCTTAAAGATTATTCAAATCAAACCCACAATTTATTGCTATTCCTTTCTTTGAATAAAATTTCCCTTTAACCACACCTCCCAAGTAAACGTTTATAAAAGTTTTGCACTTCAAATATCAATCACTGATAGTTTTCTCAATTTCACTTCAATTGAAACCTTTTACTTGCGGCAATAACGATTTCATTTTTACAAGAAAAGAAACAGAGATATACTTAGTTACAAATTGCGTCCCTTACCATCATCTAATACCTTTCTCCGCCCAAGAAATCATCCAATTTTGCATGAATCTCTTATGTAAAGCACACAGCATCCGTTTTCTTCCATTCAATTTGGCATGATGGCAGAGTCTCTATAGATAGAGTATTATAAACCCTATTTTCCCCTCTCTGAAAGTTTTGCAAAATATAAAAATAAAAAAAAAAAAAATAAAATGCCCCCCTCCGTCCGTAACCCCAGCTACAAACCCATACTCAAAATATAAAAGTTTCAAATCAAATCAAATAGTATTTTATCTCAGTCATGTATTTGATTGCCTGATGGTAGTTGTAGATCCCTACTAGGTGTATCTACATCCAACAATTCTTAAGGCAATCTATTTTTTATTAACTGCATTATCATGTGAATTACATCCAATCAAGACCAACAGTAGCTACTAGGAGATCAAATTAAATCTTTTACCCAAAGGGAGCGGCCGTATGTGTGTTTGTGTATACAAAGTGGGTGGGCTGTCTTGAATTTATATTTAAACAAAAACGCCCACGGGGATGGATGTTCATGTTGCTCAGCATCAACAACAACACAGACCAAGACTACTATTTGAAAACTTTGAATTTTCAAACTATTTAAACTTTCATACCTCAATCACCTCGAACGAGAGAGAGCTGGAGCTGGCGAGGAACATACTTCAAATTCTCTTTTTCTTCGAGAACAACATTTCAAAAGTTGACTTTGATTGAAGACAAAAGATCAGAATACTCATGCAAATGCCTCATACTCTGGTTCTGCCTTGAATCTGAATCTAAATCTGGGATTCTGGATACTGGGAATAGGAGTTCTCTTCTCTTCCATTCCATTCCATAGGGAGAACATCTTTTGTGGGCTTGCAAGGAAAATCACTGAAATGAAAAGGCATTGTTTAAATTTATCGTTCAACTTTTTGGAAGAGTATTTTGTATTTACATGAAGTTACGTTAAAGGACTTCTTCGAAAATGATGAAATAGGGAATATTAAAACACACTTGTGGCAGAGAATATAAACAATTCTGTGAGGCGGGCTGGCCCGAGCTGTCCTCGTGTGGGTAGCCCCAACCATAGGGAATTAGGGTGAATATACATAGTTTCTGACCGCTTGTTGATCTGAAATGAGTGAAATCATATATACTTATTTTTTTTCCTTCTTTCACTTTCCATCTCATTTATCTTGTATTTCAGATTCTTTTTTTTCGTATAAATTAATCTAGAGTCCTTTCTTTTTGTGTACTACATCAAATTTAAGGATATTTTCCATAACTTCGAGCTATGAGCTTATGATGAATTACAATTCTGAATATACCTACATAAAGATACATATTATAAATGTTTCTGCAAGCGACTGGTTTCAGCATGAGTGGATAAATTAGTTCACATTTGTCTCTTATGCTAAACAAGCAAAGTTGTGAATTTTAATCCGAAGCTTTTATTAATTAGAGCAAACCACTAACCAACAATTTATTAAATATTCAAAAAGAAATGTTGTAGTTTAGGCATAAACCTTGAAATATAATTTACATTTAAAAGGATTACCAACTTATGTGGGTTTTGTGGGTTTTTTGCGTTTAGAGTTTTATTGTTGCAAATAACTACCATTTGGAAATATAAATAAAATAAATTATAATAACAACACGACTGTGTCGCACGCGTAATTAATTATATTGGTCCGGGTGGTAACCGTATTGGAGATAGAAAATATCTGATTCTATAGCGGATAGTGTTTGTTGAAACATTCACAATATCACTGGTGGTTCGACTTTTTTCAGGGAATTTTGAACAGAAAAATGGAAAAACAATGCAGTTTTTCCAATAACAGTTATATCAAACAAAATGCCTAACGAAAAGATAGCCTTTCCTTGTCTTATAGAGTCCAGTCAATAAAGCGAAAAAAACAGTCAAACTCCGGGAAAAACTGTATTGTTATTTGGTTTAACTCAAAGTTCCAAAACATATCTTTCGAAGGGGGAAACGAATGATTGTCTCACTAAGAAAACAAAATTAATTTCAAACTTATCGGTGTCATTTCGATATTTTAAACTAGTTCATTAATAAGTTGTGTGACTTCAAGATGTTACCAAAACAAAGACATTATTGTTGTTGTTTAATGATATAATAATATGTTAAAGGTCTATCGATTACTGATTTTTTAAATTCAAATAGTAGATTAGTACATAAAAGATTCTGCTTGGAAGAGATATTCGTAGTGAAATATTACTTTTCTTCGGTTGTGGTGAGTGGAAACGGACACATTTATGATTTGAAATTAATTTATTTTAATCCCAATGATATTTGATTTCCCTTTTTGACTTCTGTTTCCAGTTTACAATTCCTCTTGAAGAAACAATCAAAAACTCGGCACAGCTGCTTTAAATGAATACAAACAAACCAGATATAAAGTAGGTTATATACCTATAAGCAAATTTTAATATAAATTCAAAGATTTTGTTCATTAAAAACTGAAAACTCTGTGAAATGGTTAACTGTGCAGTGTGCAAGGAGAAGAAAAAGCCTCGGTGTGTCAATTGAGTTTGGGTGGATTGAAGGAAAGTGAAAAAATAAATGTGTTGAAAGGTAGGACCAATAGTGGTCGATATATAGGCAAATGGTTGGCAAGAAAGCCTATCAATTATATACTTAACATCCATTTTTAGTCATTAGTTTTCAACAATACATCTGATTTGATAGGACATAGGATCTCTTTGGTTTTGAAATGCCTTCTAAACCAAACAAAACAGCCCAGCAGCGCAGCGTTTGGAAAGTGTAATCCTTCGTTTGGTCTCGTCACATGAGAATGTTTTTGACTACTTTTAAATTAAAAATGCCCATGGTGACGTTTTGACCTAGTCGTTGGGTTTGGGTCTATTTTCTATACTATACACATATTATACTTTGTTTCCGTGTCAATAGGAGCCATACTTAGTTTTTTTCTTTTATAATTATATCATTTACTTGTGATTGAAAATATTTTCTTTGCAAACATTGAAAATTTTGAGGCGAAGCTCAAAACACTCTGAAGTCCCGATACGAAGTCTTAAGGATAAAGTTAATAGCACATAATTCTACCTTTTGTAATTTTCCCATTGAATTTGTAATTCAGATAAGCAGAATCGACTGTGTCTACCTCTACTTCGTAAGTGAAACTATCAGATTTCCAGGAATGTTTTTTTAGAAATTGAACTTTTATTTCAACCACAAAAACTTCTTAATACACAATTCTTGTGATATGTTGACAGGACCTTTTACAACGTAATTGTCATAAATCTTATGTGACACATATTCTCGTGTGGTATTGTTTATTTATTGCCTTTCCATTCCTGATGTACCACCCCAAAGTTGCTTCGCTTACAAAAGAACTCAGAACAAATTTAGAAACAAAAATGTTTGACTTGTTTTTTTTTTTGTTCTTCCTTTTTTCCTTACACACACGTATGTACTGTACATATGTATATCCTTCCGATGTGCATTAATGTATTGTGTTCTTGTAAAAAGTAGCCAACCTAACGTATAGAGGTACCCTGCTCACAAACTGACCACTGAGCAATGTCGTTTTAATTTACAATGAAACTTATATAGGAAGACCGTACGTATATATAACTTTCCAATTTTTCCTTTGGGTATTTTATCCATTTGTAAAATGTAGTTTAGTGTTTTTAAAAGTTCTATATATCACATACTTATTTTTAACTTTTGCTTTTTAGCTTTTTTTTCACAGAGATCCTTTGAAATTTTACTTTTTTGAATTATGATGAAGCTGGAATTATTATTGCTCATCAAAGTTTCATAAGGAATTTCATAGAGCTCTTTACAAGTTTATGTGATGAATAAAATTTTTGTATTTTGATAAAGTATGTACATATTATGAATGAATAAAAGTTTTCAAATATCATGATTTTTAGATAAGTACCCTTGAACTTTTGTGAGTGTGAGCTAACAAAGCATAATAAAATATGTGTTAGATTTATTTAGATTGGTAAATAATTGCCAATATTTTGATATGAATAAAATTTAATTTACTTTTAACAAGTTAAAAACTCAAATAAAATTAGCTTATGTACATTATGCACGTTAACATGCTCTTAAATATTATACCAAGGTATACCAAACTAAGTGTTTTCTTAAGTCATCAATAACTGATATCAACTTTGGAGATAGACCTTAACTGTAGAACACCTTAAATGTTACTACACTAATTACGGGACACCCTGTACATAAAAATATTTCTAACACTCTGCTCCCTAACTCAACACGGATTTGTAACAGAAAAAAAATATTTTCTCTTTCATAAAAAAATTCTATAAATTTTATTATGAATGAATGAATTTGGTTTTTCTTAACCAAAAAAAAAAATCAATTCTTCATCAAATATTGCTCTCATGAAGCAACTGAATAAACAATATATTTGCATAAACCTTTATATGACCCAAAGGTTAAATTTAAACCATATTTGATGCGTAGATATATATGTTTTATGTTCCTTTTATATGTACCTTACATATATTTTTAGAATGATCGAAGAAAAAAAAAAAAAATAGATAAAAGTTCTTTCAAATTTCGAGGAAACAATTTATTTCTAAATAACGAAATATGTATTTTCCTAATACAACACAGAGCCAAAAAGTCCCGAGAGCCATTTTTATTAAACCTTTTTTCTGTTGTTGTTGTTGCAAATCACAATCTCAAAAGATGACTTAATGCTATGGGCAAAGTTAAAAAAAAAAAGCAGTAACAGCATGCCAGCAGACAAACAAATTGATAGATACGTAGGTATTATACCTACTTCTCCATTGCGATTTTTTAATATATTTAGCATATTCCAGATTCACCCTTTGCTGTGATGATGATGGGACTTAAGACGCGACTAGAATGATGGTTATATTTTTTTTTTTTGCTTTCAAGGACGAAGCCGAAACAAGAAATTCTTGGAAACCGCGCGTTGGTTCGCAAAGGTTCTGTAATGTCTTATTTTTTCTTATGTTTCATGCCATCGAAGGGACTCTCTCAATGGCATTATCTTGAAACACTTCAGCATTAGACTATATTCTCGGGGGCGTTGTAAATTGAGGAAAACATTGAACTACCACGGCTTATTATGATATAACAAACTCAAAGTCAAATTATGTGCCGAAGGATTTGCGAGAGGTTATCGAGGGTATATGTGCGGTGATGTTCAGGAATCAGGTCTTCTTGTTCTTAAGTACCTACACTGAAAAAAAAACATTGGTATAAAACTGAACCGTATAATGAATTCCTCCTACGACCCAGCATAAATATTGTGCTGACGTCGAGGAGTGTTTTAAAGGTGTTATTACGTTGATCTATAAAATAAGTCATTGAATCTATAACTACTCTATTTCAGCACTTTTGAAATATTTATTTTGGACATTATTTCTGAAATTTATATATTTCTGTTACTATATGTGGGCAAATTTGTCGTGAGGTTTCCCTCTACGCCATGATCTTGCCACGAAAATCACTGCGTCAAAATCAATTTTAAATACACAAAAAATAACAAAATATGTACTTGCTAGCGCGCATTTTTTTCTTTTTTTATAATAAATTTTTGTTGTTTTCTGCTAATAACTTTCCAGGTTCGACCTCTTTTGCTAAATTTGTGTCCGGTGAAGTTGGAGTGTCGTTGTCAAGAAACGTCATAACTTATTTCTCTAGTTACTTCTTCTGAGGAGAGAAGAAATAAATTTATGTCCGGAAATAAATATTTCCACAAGAAATATTGGCTACATGACACATTCTTGCAAACAATTATTTCAAGTGGAGGCCAGGGTAAGATCGTGCATGTACGTAAGTGTAGCTAAGAAGTATTTTTATTCAACACATGTATTTAGCAAAAATATAAGTTGATTGAAATTAAAAAAAAAAATAATTAAATAATAATTTCCACTAACCGTGAAGGAAGCTGTTGAAAACGCATTCCAACATCAGAAGAAATGGCTCGAAAATTCAAGACTGGAATTATTAAAATCCCCTTCCCACTTGCAACAAAATATCTGCTAACCTAATCATTTAATCATATCAATGGAACGTATACAGCCTGTTGCTGAATATTGGCTTCTTTTCCAATTAGTAATTTTAAAATTTAAACTTTCGTAGTATAAACTGAGAATTTCTTTAAGTGTATTCTGTATAGTTAATTTTGTCTCTCTATTCTATACCAGCAGGGTGTTGTGGAATTTTCTTGGTTGAACGCCGCCGCCGCCGCCCGCCATTGAATTGCAAACTGTATGCTTTACCACGTGATTGGAATTCAAAAGTTTTTTTCTAAACTTCTGCTACACACTTACAGAATTTGTATGAATTTTTGTCTTATATGTTTATTATCTTTACGCATCTTATTCTAGGGTTTTCATCAGCTGATAGTCCTGTTAAAAAAAAAAGATACAGAATCAGACAAAATCAATAAAACAAATCGTGGGTAAAATATCCAACCAAGTACACTACTTGTAGATACATACTAAATTGGTTCAATTTATCCTTAAATCAATGGAATTTTTTGTTATTTGAGAAAAAAACAAGAAAGACTGAAATAGGTAAACAGATATTAAAGATGGCAGCCGAAACATGAATTTTCTTCGCCCAACCTATTGGCGTATATACTTTTGTGTGGAAGTACATTTTGTTTATTTCTTCGAAGTTTAAAATGAGACATGAAAAAATAAACCTGTTCATTATATAAAGTAAAAAAAAGTAAATTATAAAAGAAGATGTAAAACGATGCAGCGTTATCTTATTTAGATATTTTTAACAATAAAACACTTTACAACTTAAAGAAATATTAAGAACAAACCTTTTCCTAGCCAGTTATTGATTTTTTCATGTTTTCGCTGACCAAATAATGCTATCGAAGCAGCATCTTTCAAAATAACAAGGTTTTCAAATAGTAATATAGCGCCAAGTGCGCCTATGTTCACCAAATTCTACACAAAACTTTACCTAAAGATACAACTAACTTATCGCTCCCCAGGACGTGGTAATGAAAGAAAAAAATCCCTCTTAAATAAAGAAAATATGTATAGTAAAGCATATTACAGCATTTATGTTTCAAGCCCAATGAATGTTTTCAAAACATTCTTCCTTCCAAAGGAGAATATAATAAACCAATACCTAAAAAAATAACCAGACACAATTGCACTCCAAGCCAAGAAAACTTAACCGATTAAGAAAAGCTCAGGTCCTTAAGAGACTTGATTTGGAATTCAATTAACATGAAGAGCACATCATAGATACTGTTAAATTGAGATAGTTGTTAAGAAATGTTCCCCCTTCATGATATATTTTTTTTTTAATGTAACGAAAAAGTTATTGAATTAAGCATAAAGTTTTGAAAAGAAAAAAATATAAGCTCACGAATTTAATATCCATGAACGTAGATTAAGGATTATAAATATTTCATTTTTGTTTTGGAATTTTTCTTTAACCTACTTCTTATTCATTCTTTTGGGTGAAAATGAACTTTAAGGGAAAAATTATTTTTAATTTATCAATGTTTTTGGAGTTTTTTCGTTTTGTTGAATTCAAGGTAAACTAGGTACTAAGAGGCAGTTTCTTTCACTGAGTAATTGCCATGATCGTGGCTCTTTGGTGAGACAAATGCCAATTTTTTAAGATGTATTTTTCCCAACAAATATTTTCAATGCTCGATGTTTTTGTTTGATTATATTAAAAAGAAAATAACAAGAACCACAAAACCCGACAAATTTTTATCGCAGGTAACGTATACATTTTAGTTTATATATCATATTTCTTTTTTTTTTCGGAGAGTCCACTATAGGCAAGACACTAAGTATTGAAGAATGCCAGGCTAAACTTTTGATGATTTTCTACTGTTATGACAAAAATTTATCAGAAAATAAGCACACATTTGAAAGCGCGTAAAACTCACACTATTTTTATTTTAAAGATCAATTTTTAAGATATTTTTGAACCCTGTTGTGGGGAAACTCCAACATGGGTATCGTATCCAATGACTTATCCATCATCCACTTAATAGGTCAACTTAAAGATTCCTTTCCTTCAACGAGCATTGTGCTTTGTGTTCAACATTTAATCTGCGTTCTTTTTCGAAATTTTGCTCATTATCTCTTTTCCATATATACATATGTATCTCTATGTTTTTGACCTTCTTTATCTTTTACTAGAAGAAAAAAAGGAAGAAAATAATCCTTGTAGTCTTCTTGTGGTATTTTTTTTTTCTGATGTCCCCTTCATCATAGTGTGTCATGAGACATGTTTTATTTTTTTATTAAATTCCGCCTTTGGGTTATCACGTGCTCAAGTGGGTTGATGAATGGTAGATTGATGAGTCGTAACACATCTTCTTAAGGATTCGCAAGGATTAATTTTCAATGCCACGTACACCGTATAAACCTACAGTGTTGATGCGAATTTTCTTTTCTCAGTCACAAGTGAAGTGTTAGTAAATTCTCTATTCATTCATACATATATGTTATATTATGTCGGTAAGTATCTATACAAAGGATAAAAAGATTGAACAATATTCATCTTGTCGGTGTATAGGCTATTAGGCTTTGTGGTGATCATAATTTTTGTATACACATACATAGGCAGGTACACACATATATAACTCATCAAGCAATTACCCAATCAAGGTAATTACAAGCGAAATTGCGGACTCTGTGGTTTTGCCATTTCTATTAGACATACCTACACTAAGGAAAACTTCCGAAAGCATTTTATATGCCAAGAAGACGACCAACTATCATTAGACTTTTAGTCCTTTTTGTTAAATTTTATTCCATCAGCAGAAATTAAACTCAGTTACTTTGATCCTTTTGTGATTATAGAATTACAAAGAAATAAAGACAATTCTATACTGTAGGTATACAGTACAATTTAATTTCTAGCAAAGATGAAAGCGAAATCTTATGTTTCTTTCTTTTCTACTAAACCTTGAATAACCCACAATTGCTTGACTGTAAACTTTCATGAGGTTTTTATAAAAATAAATAAAAAAAAACTTAAATATATAAAAATAAAACCCAGACAATATAAATAAGAAATAATAGACGCAACAAATTATGACCGGATGTCCTCTCTTTTTTTTTAAGAAAGGTTATACTTCTTCAGGCGCATCCATTTTGTATTCGTGTCACAACAGAACGGAAAATTCTGCTTAAAAGGCAATATCTATTCAAACCAGGACTTCCTTGTTCCACAAATCCTCTCTTTTTTCCTTGTTCCGTATTTTATCTAGGTGGTCCCCCTCTCTACCCCCATCACATTTTGTCTTTCATTGGTTGTTTGGTCGCATGGTTTTTCCCTTCCATGGAGAAATATAGGACGCTTGCAGCAAAATAAAGAAAAAAAATGAGAAGAACATCCTTACAATCCTTCCAAAAGATGCTTTCTGATAATTTTCTTTTATCGTAAATAAAGCAAAAGAAGAAATTTATTTTCTGATTTGCCGTGGCAAGGCTTTGTTATTGTGGCCTTAAGCCATAAGTAGATTTTTAACAGCAATATTACACTTTTTTTGTAGGAACCAATCAAAATATAATTACAACGAATTTGCTTAAGCTTTTCGAAGTAGAAACGAAAGCACAGGAATAGGATAATGCAGATAATTCCAACACAGAAAGAGCACGTTCAGGACATATGACTTTTTTTTATACATTTACGTGGGAATAAATTAAGTTTCCTTGTTCATATGTTTTGTTAAATTATAGGAACGCAGGAGCAACGCGTTTTGCATTTTTAGCTTTCTGAAGAAACTAAAGAAACTCAAATCTCATATCAAAGCTACTCGATCGCCAGAAAAAGTAAGTCAAAATAGGAGCAACTCCAAAGCTGTAGGTATAAGAGACACTTTTCTTTGAATTTAAATTGTGTGCTTACAATTACTGCGTGCCCAATGTCTAAATAACACTTCCCAAGCTAAAAATGAGAGTATAGTGATCACTTGCAAGATGAAAGCACTTATGAACTACAAGGCGTTATGACTCGATGGTATTCCCGGAAAGCGAAAACATCTGAAACATCTCTGAAAACATCCCCGAGGAGTGGAGAACGGGAACGATCATCAAGCTTCTTAATAAAGTAGATCTGATTCAGTGTAAAAACTGGAGAGAGATTTTGGTATTGTCTGTGGTTTTAAGTTAAAGGCAAAAATTGTATTAAAATAAAAAGTTGTATCCTAAAGTATCGACAATGTCAACACTTTGCTGATCATTATTGATATGCAAATGTTCTCGACAGTGACAACAAAGATTTAAAATTATTTTGGAATGTAGGTGCATCCCGGATAAAAATGAAAATTAAAATGTTTTGAACAAAAATATCGTTATGTATCCACTATTCAACCTCTAAACGCGTTTAGCTTATAATGTCTCTATTTAACGTTAGATAAATAATATGAACAAGGTGTTCGTGTTCAGAAGCAAAAAAAGTGAATAGCATTAAGTACTCACTATACAGAGCCATTTACTTAAACCAAAATTAAGCATTTAAGTCCAATCCTTATATGTGACAATTTAAGTAGTGGTTAACTGGTAAACCTTCTTTAGGATAACTTTATATTTTTGGAATTTTTCCATTCGCTTTTATATTCTTGTAATACTTGACAGTTTTATGTTCTGATGACCACTTAATATTTTTTTTTTAATTTGAGGAATAAGTAAAAATATTGTTCAGTTAACTGGAGTCGATTGTTACAACTTCAATAGAATTTCTTCCCATCAGCAACATTATTACTTACTTGTATCTTTGTCGAATTAAATACCATCATCCACTCGTACCCTAATAAATAAATTCCTTTCCAAAAATAGGCGTTGTAAGAATTACGTATACCGTAGGTACCGCTACATGCATATTACATAGATCGCCTTTCGAATTTCTATTTCTACCTTTTAACTCTTCCCAAACGCAATGAATTCCCACAAACACTAAACATATGCCATCTATAATGTTCATCCTTAAAGAGAATAAGGAATTCCTGAAAGCTGCAACCCACATTCCCAAAAAAAAAAATTACCATTTTCATTTTTGTACGGTTTAGTGCTTTTATATGCTTTTGTGTGTATGTGTGTGCGTAGATCGAAATTTGTTTTTTTTTTTTGCGGCTTAGTATTAGGGAAATGAAATTAAATAACCCAAGATAAATACCTAATGCTTTCACCATTTAGGTCCATGCTTCCACCTGATTCCTGTTTTTGCTCACATAGTCACCTTGAACGAAGACGCGAGGAAAGTGGTTACTTACCTATATACACAAGTATAGCTCGTTGTCAAAAGGACTCTATAGAAGACCATAGCTATAATGTTGGTTATACTTTTTTTTCGGACAATCGTATTCAGGTTGTGTGTGCGGTTGAAATACTCCCAGCATTCAGCCTTGCTTTCTTTTACAAGTTCGGGTTTCGGATCAGGGAAAGAGAAAGTGCTGTGGGATCGTGTGGGTATATAGAGGAGGGACAATTTCTGTAAATAGGGATTTTCTATTCATTTCAATGGAATATTTCAGATGCCTGTGTTGGCAAAATTAGTAATTCACCAAAATACCCATAGATAAGGACGTAGATGATTTTTCTATTTAACCATTTTTTTTTTCTCTTTTTTTTTTAGGAAATTTTTTGTTGGACGCCCAATATATGAGGTAGGGTATGTTCATGACTTTACGTTGCCTTTTAATGCCTATTACTTCTTCGTAATCTGACAGGAAAAAAAATGACAATATTTAAGCTCTTAAAAGTATCTTTTGGTTAATATTCTTTATCAATCTATAACTGCACCTACAGAAGGTTAGACATTTTTCTAAAATTCAATATTATAAGAAGATTTTAAGTCTTAGCGTTGAGCTGCTATTCAATGCATATTAAAGTTTAAGCTATTGATTGATATTAAATGCATTACATAAATTTATTAATAAAATCAAAAAATGAAATCCTGGTTTCCGAGAGATGAAAATACACTACTTCTGTTGAATAGATATCGTTGCAGAGGGCAACGAGATACCTATTAAGTATAACTTAGGGTGTAGTAACAATATTCTGTCAAAAAAAATTGTCAGTACACATCTTAGGGGAAAGCTTTTATCAAGCTTTTTACATGAAATAGATTTATGTAATAGACTGCAACCAAACTGAGATGCAAATGTCCTATGTTCTCTGCTACTGACAATCTTTGTTGGACAAAGTATAGTGTGTGATCAAACAAATATGGATAAGCACTCAATTTTTTTTGTAGCCTTAAGATATTTTCAATTAAATTATGTATCCAATTAAATTAAGCACCATTCCCAGTTCATTTTACATTATTGACATTTGTGTAACGATTTTATACTTTTTTTAAAAAATTTAATGTGAATTGCACGGATGGACGATTGCTTTTTTACTTTAGCATATTTGAATCCAAACATGAAATGGACTGTAACTAACTGTTGTGTATTTTATTATTTATTTATTTAAAATCAAAAGAAATGCATTCAAATTATAGAAAATGTTAAAACAAACTATTTTTGTTTTTATTTCTGAAAATGTAACATGTTTGAGTTGGAGGCGAAATCGGGATATTTGCCAAAAACTAAATTTTGTAAGTGTTTTCGCTACGACATGGCTGTGTTTGAACTTGGCACAATGGAGCTAAATTATTCGGAAAAATCAAGAAAATGAATTCAAATGCATAACTTTGACAAAAACAAAAATTGTCAAGTGGTACAAATTTGATTTTAAGCTTTTGAAATAACATTTATCATGAAATCTGACAGTGCCTTAGTGCCTAAGTAATAAAATTACTATGTCAGTTAAAGACTCAGCATTCTTCAAATTGAGCTTGTTGAAATGTTCCGATTTCCACTAGTTTTATACTCAATATAATAAAATATCAAGGTTATGACAACACAAACATTACAACAAAATTTAATTGAAAAAGTATGGTCCCGTGACACACAAGGGATTAAATACCTTGCATCCTACGTACTTCCCTGACAATTTATAACTTTCCTTCGTACACATAGTAGGTTTAGATAACAACGTTCATGTGACCTATTTACTACACGTAATTTAAATGCATTTTCAGTTAATTAAAAACCCTGGCTCAGCTACACAATGTTTTACATCCTTAGTCCTACGTAAGTTAGTTTGTTGCACTTTGCTCCACTCACCCGTGAGTATGTTCCAAAAAAGATATAGCCAAAAGTATCTGCCTTCCGCACAGTTTTGTCCCTTGAATAGCTCAGCTATGCAATGACACAAATAAAATATAATATCGTGCACCAGGTAACAACTACCTGCCCACGTTAACAGCATATAATCTGCATTTTTGATTGCAATTTATCTCATTTGGCACAAATGAAGCTGAAATGTCGCTGTCAGGAAAGCGCAACTAGTATTAGTAGCAGCTCATCTACTTCGCTGTTGGTGTGCTGCTGCTGACAGCCAGCTATCCCATTTGAAAATAATTGCATTGACAGGAGCACGAAACTCAAGCACGAAACTCAAGCACCAAACAAGTCCCCACGTTTGGCTGATGGCTCAACTCTGGAATCACAAATCTGGCAACGGGTTATGAATAATTTGAAAATAATTAGAATGTAATCAAAATTCTCTGATGCATGTAAATTACAATATTAGGTTAATTTTAATGACATGTTTTGTGAAAAAGAAACAAACAACATCATTATCATCGTCATCGTCGTTGTCATCGCGTCTTCATCGTAGTATTACATCAGGATTAATAGTTACCTCGAACGGCGTCGCCAGTCCTGGTAATTAAAACCGACGACGACGTGAACGGGTAATTATTACAGAACCTAGAAGAAACTAGGTTTGGATATTATATGTGGAGGTGGATTAAAAAAAAGTTCAATGAATTCTGAAACACCAACAAGATTTGATTTTAATGATTTTCATGAACTATAAACCACCAACAAATAGAACTTACATGATACTTGATTTCGATTAAAGTTTTCAAACCTACAAGAAAATTGTTAATTTCCCCAAAGCATACTCCATGTCTGCTTCAAGTTACTTTTTTCTCCTAAAGTCCTATTGAACAACATCTAACAAAGAAGTATTATCAATAGGTAGGTACTGAATTCATGGAAAATATCTAATCGCTGATTAAACTTCGTACTTTGATTTAAAGCGATTAGCTACGAAACACTACAACTCACATTTAGTTTAATTTTATTATGTATACAATTATTAATAATTTAAATCCACACACTGAACCAAGTAAATGCACAAAAACTAATACTAATTTAAACATAAGTCCTAGTAATAATTGTTGTCTTGTCGATTTGGTTCGATGGTAACTCTGGCATAAGGACTGTTTGATCCAACCTTTCTCCTCATTGAAACCCTACTGGATCTTGGACGAAGTCCTATAACAACTAAACTTATTCCGGCTGTGCAGAGTATGAGGGTCAAAAGAATGAGACAACCGTACACCCATTTTGGCCAGTGGTCACATGAGAAGTCTTTTTTTTGCACTTTGGTAAGTTTGACTCCACGTAATCTAGTTGGAGTGATACAACGTCCGTTGGTGTCAATTTTTAGTTGTTTTATCCAAACCATATCACAGTCACACCTCAGTGGCATTCCGTTGAGATCGAGTTCTTTCAATTGCTGGAATACTGTAAGAAGTGTTTCGTTGAACGAACGTACAGCAGAACCGCGAAAACTTAAAACTACAATGCTTCGATTGGTTGGTTCTTCTCCGAATGCATATTCATGGAATGACGAAAGATGTCGACAGTTTTGGAAGCTTAAAGCTCTCAATTTTGTAAGATGTGCCAAAGAATTTATTCCAACGGTTGTAAGTGATGGCATGTCTTCGACGAAGAGAACTTCTAGCAAAGTTAGTTTTTTCGTATGGTTCTCCAAAAGACTAGGTATAGGATTTCCACTTATGTCGAGTTCTTTGAGTGTTAATGGCAAAACAGATGGAACAGTCTCAAGTTCATTATCTCTCAAACTTAATGATGAAAGCAGAGCCTTTTCGGGCAAATTGATATTCTTTAAACCACATTGGTCCATTTTTAAAGCACCCAGTTTTAAAGGAACACCAAACTGTGAATAAAAGTCGTGTTTCTGAAGACCATTTGAGTTGTTTAGCTGTCGATTCCATGATATATCAAGCTTGTTCATGGAGATAAGATAACTAAACACATTGAATCCAATTTGTTTAACGTTGTTATGAGATAGATCCAATACTTGAAGATATTTTAAATCTTCAAATGCGTTCGAGGAAATTATTTGTATAGCATTCCAACTAACATAAAGTTCTCGCAACATCGTTAAATGCTGAAAGTTCTTTTCTACCAATTCCGAAATATTGTTATGCATGACATTAAGAATTTTAAGACTATCACTTTCAAAGCTCGGCACGTATTCCAGTTTATTCCAGGAGATATCAAAGGTATCTGAATAGAGAGGAAGCACATCGCCTGGAAAATCTGGAGACTTCAAGTCTTTAAAGCTGCAATCTATTTTGAGGGCTGGGAGGCCCCATGGTGACTCATTCTCATTGTAACATTCACAAGTTTTTCGCGAACGACGATCAGTTGGATGACACAATCTCTCCAAAAGTACATCTTCTTCAGCAAAACAAACCGAAACAGTGATAGTAAATAAAATAGTTAATACATATGCCCGAACCATATCAAAATTGTAATATTGTTTAATTTCTAACAAGTTGGCCGATTAATAGTAGAAACTTAAATAAAATGAAACTACTACAAGGTGCCTCAAAAGCTAGGTAAAAATGTAACGCAACAATATCATTATCTTATCGTTTGCCACAGTTTGATAAGATAAAAATTAATAACCGTTATAGGCATCAGCTATATATGTATGTACATTATTCTTTATTGAGGGTTGATTCAGAAATGTATTTATATTATCTTTCGGAATAAACTTTGCTCATGTCCATATTTTCAAAATATTGATTCAATTGCTTTTTGTTTTTTTATTGATGATAGATAAATAATTTATTTCCCATGAAAAAGCTAATGTTTAGGGTCACCATACTTCGTTTAAAGTTTTTTCGAGATTTTGCTTAGGAGAAAATAGTAGAAAATAGTAGTAGAAGTAGAAGTCAGAAGATTATTTCCATTATATTATAGTTGGCGTTTATTGACGATACAAAAATCTTCGTGCAAAAGCTGTCAAAGGTGACAAATGAACTTCAAATTTCGCCAAACTACTCCGTTTAAAAGTTCAAGAGCTAGATTTCAAATAGTAATTTAAAGTATGTTATTTTGTATTATGTTCTTATTACAAAATACTTAAAAGAATTGAATTGAATAGGAACTGAAAAATAATTAAGTACAGATTTAAAGTACAAAATTAATTAATTCCTCATGTTTAAGTACTAGAATTTTTGAGTTTTTGTACTTTAAAAGTTTCAAGCACCAGGTAATAGCACTTGTGTTTGTACTTACCTATGCTTAAAGTGTACTGTATTGCACGTATCATGTATAAGAGTAAGTGTTAATCTATAAATTATACGTTAACACGAATTTGCTATTGCTCCCTTCTTGAGTAACTTAACGACAACGGATTTAAATAGTTTTGTACTTATTTTAGAAGTAAAAAAAAAATGATCAGAACTAGTTCAGGGAACCATGAGCTGCACGCAGTGATTTTAAAGAAAACTAAAAAACACTCCACTCTCCTGCTTATGCTTAAATATTTTCCCCAAATTTCTTCAACAGATACTCAGATACAACTCAGTTTCAATTAAATTAAATATTTCACTTTAATATGACCCGTCTGGGCCTATTGAGGGGTCCAAATGTCTAATAAAAAATGCCCTCTTTTCATTATTTAATAGAAGACTTTACTTCTAAAGTCTTTAATATAATATCTTTCAAATTAAATTCCTCCCGCCATGAAGCAAACGGACGGTAAACTATTAAGGACTAAGGAGTTTATTAATATTTATGAATCTCGGAATGGATGGAAATAAATTGACTACATTTAGTAGCCCCAGTTGGCTGTCTGCAGTCCATAAAACCCCTTTTTCGTATAATTATTTTTGACCGTTCATTATTGCTTTTGTTTAATTACATTTTTTTGTTGTTATTATTGTTATTGCTGTGTTTGTTGTTATAGCTGATCCCTTGCAAAAAAAAAAGTAATCACACCACAAATGAAAGCAAGACAGTCAAATAATGGATGTTTGGTGTTTACTAACCAAACAATCTCCAGCTTAAAAAGGGTTTTTCTTGCGGTTTTCAAATATCTTAATTATCATAAAGATAAAGTACAAAGGGTAAGGGACAGCAGATATTGTAAAAAAATTATAGACTTAAGAAGTTATTAAATTATTTACTTAATATAAATATGCAAGCGCTAAAAGTACAGTTTTCTTTTAGTACATTACATATACTTAAAAATTAGTTGTGTAGTGATTCTTCGTTTGACATAGAAGTCACTTGAGTTTTTCAGGTAACCAAAATCTGTGACTAATTCGTAGTAAATTCTGTCTATAATGAGGTTTCGTCGTGGCAAATGATATTCTCTATTCTCGTCGGTATTCATTTAATTATGAGCTGTAACGGTTGTGACCCCTTTGTTTCAAATGCAACACTACAATTATAGCTCGCATGGCTTTCCCAAAGTTTTCCATATCATCAGCCATAGCGAGTTGAACAAGTTTTTGAAAAATTATGGATTTTACCGTGTAATTTATACAGTGGGTTCGTTTGTTCGTTTTGGTAGCCTTGTGGAACCCAGCAACCACCCGTTTTATTTATAATGATCCCTTGACCACACAGCTAAACCTGCGGTGATTGCTAAAGTAGATATCACAGAATTTTGCCATTGTATCATCCATAATTGAGCTTTTGGTTTGTAGTGAGAATGAGTCATGAATTTGTGTGTGGTTATAATGTTGCCCTAATGTAAAACCGCCGACTTGGAGAACTAGTTTAATGTAAGTTCAACTGCTTTTTATAGACTTAAGGCTTATGTTTGAAATAGATTGGACTTGCACATATGTTAAAATATTTTTGTTGAAGATCACTGCATGGCACTGTACTAATTGCCGTAAGCAATTCCGTGATATCGAAGCTAATCCATTTAAAGGTACGAATTTTAATAATAAAAAAAATAACTACATTATGACTTAAGAAAACCATTTTGACATAAAAGGAAGGACTTATAAAGATTTAATTCTATATTAAAACTAAGTACCAAGAAAGCCAACAATAAGCCCAGTAATCATGTGTTTGCTTCCCTTTTGAGCTGACATGAACACATTGTCAGCATCGAATCTCAGATAAAAAGTTTCATTATACCTTTATGCGATACCCTACGTATGTATGTTAGAGTCCACATACAAATCAAGGTCTTGCGGTCGACAAAGCACTTGTCTTCTAAGTAAAACGTTTTGGGCCTTTTAGTTGCACATAAATCGTTTTTCCAAATTAAATTTAACTAACCTTAGATACACATACTTAATTCCACAAGATTCTTGATAATAATGTACCCTAATAAACTTAATGGGCTTTGTACAATCGAAAAGTCCCTCTCATACACTCCACATATCTTTGTATATAATTTGCAAAAGGCTTAACCTCTCAGAAGTCGAAACCTTATAGTAGATGATAACTTCTTATGGTTTCCTTTCTTATAATATAAATGAACTTTGGTCTCCCTTCGTACATTACATGAGAAAAAAAAAAATATAAATAGGACTCCAGGTTAACAAGGGCTAAGTATGTGAAGCATATAAATTTATCTACACATCGTACACATATTAACTTTTTGTCCGGGTACTCGCACTTCTATTAATTTTATTTCATCGCTTATTTAACGCAACACCATTTCGAACGTTAACTTTTTGATTCATTTGAAACATTTATCACTTCTAAGTACTCTTTTAAGACAAGTTCTGGAAAACTCATCTGCTCTTTCTCTATTGATTGCTTGGCCGAACGAAATATCTGGAAGCTTCTGCTATGCAACTCAACTCGTCAACGCGGCGGTCGTATATCTGACAAAAAATTCTTCAGTTTGAATAAACTGCTCTATTTCCAGGGCAATTATGTAGCTTTTTATGACCTTATTAAGTTCATCCCATTCATTGGACCCCCAGAGCCAGAAACCATTCAAGTAAAATTTTCTTTGCAAAATGGTCCCCAATCGTCCCTGAGAATTATAACCTGCCTCAAAGGCAATTTATCTTTCAAATTACTGAGGTATAATATGTACTGTACACACCACCTACGAGCCACACCAAGTACCCTTCAGCAATTTTGGAGTCGAGACTCGAGTCTATGGTGTGCCATTCAGCCACAGTTGTGTTTTTGATTAATGGACCAAGAAGACTTATTCTGCTTGCATCCTTACATTTCTATTTTGTAATATATAAAAAAAAGAGCAGAAATTCTTAAAAAGTAAAAAAATATAATTTAAAAGATGGTAAAGAGAGGTAGTATAGAATTTTCCAAATGCCACTCCTGAATTAAATGAGAATTAATAAATTGGACTTCCCATGATCGTTCCTTCCTGAACGAATGGCCGGACCCAAATCATACAAAAGGAATACAAAAATATGTCACTGCCATTTATGTAGATACTGAATAAAAAAGAGAAGGAAATGAATAATCGGAAGTGGATGATGCCATAGTCAAGAAAATGTGACACCTTTCTATTTAATTGGCCAGTGTCGTGTGTATAAGGTGAGTTAATTACATATCAATAGTTGATTTTCAAAGAAATTATAGATATCAGATTTTGAATGAAATGTCAGATTTTGAATGGTTTTTTAAACTCAAGTGTAGTCTAGTTAGTGTTTTTGGTTCATAAGCGCAGCAAAAAATTTTTTTTTTTTGTTAGATTTTGAATTAAAGGTTAAATTTCAATCGTTTTTCAATAACTTTCTCAGGACCAACTAACCTTACACTCAAACATTTTTCAGAATGCAGTATTGATAAGTTTGCAATCGTTTTGAAACAACTTTCGAAAGGAATTTACATTCAGTTTGCAACAAAAAAGATTAAAACTACTTTCTAATGCATTTGAAAATTATTTGCAATTGTTTTTCAACATGTTTTGCAATTTTTGGAACTAATTGGCAACCAATATCAAACTTGTCGAAATAGAAATTTGAAATTCTAATCATAGCTCAGAACTGAATGACAATGCAATACTTACATTAAATAGCAATCGATTTGATATGAGGTAGTTTACAACTTATATTAAAATAATTAGTGATTCATCTGAAACTAGTTTCTAACTAATTTGAATATAACTTGTAATCAATTTTGATCTAGTTGAATATATTAAGAATCCTATTGAATTCGAGACTAGAAAACAAACAAGCCAATTTATTTAATTTTTTTCCTATGCCCGCCTTCACAACGTCTGTTCTTTCCTTGAAACGCCTATAATTTTTGTTTTTGGGTGTCTAATTGGTAATTTTCTCCAGACTATCACACCACGTGGAATAAAAACAAATTTTAAATTAACACCGTTAGTTATTCAATTTCTTTATTTAATCCAGCATTGATTCAACGAATTATTAATTGAATGATGATAGTTACGAAACTAAAGCAGACAGGTAGAGTTGGTGTGTACATAGTTGTAAGGGGATAAACAATATCGTTTGTACGAATTTTGAATTGCGAAGATTAATTTGCTTCGTGTCAGGCATTTAAACAATAATATTAATTGTTCTGGTAGCAGCACAGCAACTGATATGCCATAATGTCCTGCCTGTTCAGTGAAAAACAAAAAGGGTGTCCTTTTTTAGATTCAATTAGATTAAGCTAGATTTGCTTTGATCCGCTATCATTTTGGTGATTGAAGACAGGCATTTAAAATTTGTTTTGAGTTGGGTGAGTTCTGTGAAATATTGCTTATAAGAATTTGATAAATGAATGGGTAGGAGCATATTTTTTTGCTTATCAGGAATTGTTTTGTCTTTTTTTTACCGTATTGTGCTTATTGAGGATATTTTTTTATTTTCTATCAAATTTTGTTTTGGCCAGAAATGTAAAATGTTCAGTCAAACTGTAAATAAATATCTTTGAAAATTCAAATGATTGATATCACGATGAGTGCAAGAAAATTAAAGATTAAGAGATTCATACAAATTAATATTAAACGTTTCATCGAGATGGAGCTTTTGTGATATTTTTTTAACTTCTTGAAGTTTTGTGTTGTTCTCCCAACTAACATTATAAAGTGTTTTACATTTTACTTATAGTAAATACGAAAAATTTGTTGTAAATTTTCTTTTATATAAAGTTTTTGAGATTTTTTTTCAAAAGACAAAGTATTTTCTGAAAATAAAAATTAAAGAAATGAGTTTTAATTTAATTCTGATTTAGAGTACAACTTTCAAAATAATTTTCTCTCTAATTCCGAGATCATAAAGTATGAAACATTAGAAATTTAATTAATAAAAAACTCAGGAAATTGTGAACAAAAGTCAAGTTTTCTGAATAATTAGTGATCGATAGAAAAAACTGTATTAACCTTAAAAAAATGTTACACATACGCCACAGTGACCCCAAATTGTTAATTTAAACTTTAAAAATTAAAAAAAAATGCCTTAAATCATTAAGTTAATGTGCATTACAGATATAATTTTTCATTTGGTGTGCCACGATCTCCAATTCATGGAGGTGGGATAGTTTCAATGTATGAATAAATGATTAAGAAATTCACTTTGTTTAAAATATTATTAATTTTCTATTATTATTTTTTAACCCGAAGCTACTCATGAAGCATTTATTTTCAGGGAAAGATTGTTTTCAAAAAATTGGTGAGGTGCAGCGTTAAGGAAATCGACATTTTTGTCAAAATTCAAATAAATTTTGATAATTTTTGACACACAACTGTCAGAAATATTAATTCAGTTAATTAAGTTTAAACAAAATTAAGTTACTTACTGACTATCTGATTTAACTGAGCAACATATCTCAGTAATTATCTGGGGATAACCCTTTCGAAACCAAAACGGTCTCGCACTGAAAACCTAGACTATACGATATTAAAAAAAAAAAAAAAAAATATTAAATTCTCATGAGTAACTCACCAAAATTATATTATAGCAATACAATATAGTATATATATATGTATTCCAATGTATTCCAAAAAAAGGCTTATATCCCAAAGGTACAAAAATAAATTTTATAACTGCATTCAACCCCTATCCTAAATTCTATATCTCATTAAAGCTTCTTGTCGGTTAGATAAATGTCCTTGAAAAACATAAACCTCCTTCAAAACGTGTCTTATGCTTTTATTTTCACAAAAAGTTTAAGTACGTGTGCTTCCCAGAGTCATGCATTTTATTGAGGTACTTAACCTATGCCATACCTTAACAGAGAAAGACATCTTCAACAAGCACATCAAAAGGTCACATTTAATCAGATGCTAAAATTCAAAATTTAATTTAAAATAATGTCAAAAGCATTGTTAAATCTCAATTTACAAGTAATTGTCGGTGTCGGTGGTAAGCATAATTTTGCAAAATTTATACACAAAGAAAAACATAAAAAAAAAACAAAATACAAGCAAAATATTTTATAACTCGGAAATGGAAATGAATATGAATAGGACATACAAAAATATATTATGTACCAATAGGTATATCGCTTGAAGAATAATACAAAGAGAAAAAAAAATGCAGAACAACATCAGACATGAAGCAAAAGTGTTGTCAAAATATTTACACAATAATGCTCTCTGATGAGTATGAATAGATAAAGCTTCTCATATGTCACTCTCTATTTAGCCACCCACACATAATCATGTCTTCAAAAAAAAAAAAAAAATGTTTACAAGTACATATAAACCACAAAGTGACATTAAGACTTGTCAAAAAAGGACATCTTTGAAAGGAAGATAACTCCAAAGATTTATATTATGACTTCTAGTGCGTCTGCAAGTCTTTGTATATGTATGTATTCAGCTGGTTTGTGTTACATATTAAAGACGAGGCAACTAAACTGTCAACTTATCAATTTTCAGATTGAATATAATTAGACCTTCTATTAATAAATAAAACTTTCTAAAAAGGTCTCCGCAATAAAAAAAAAATCCCCCTTTCAATATTCAATTTGTTGTTTTTTATTTTTCATAAATTTATAGGCAATATCCAGAATTTTTAACGCACACGCATTGTGGCAATGGCACTTAAAAATTCAACAATTTTGTGTCGTGTTGCCCTATATTGTTGTTATCATAAAAAGGGGCACTAACACTACCTACTCAGCAGAAGGACCTTTTCACTAAGGGATTTTAAGTGAACCAGAAGCTCGACGCCAATGATGCAAACACCGACAACGTATTGTAGGGACCGAATGCCGCCACACAGTGGTCAATGATGCAAACAAAAATTAAGTTAAAAAGTTTCTTTTTTTGTACTACGGTCGAAATTAGAAAAGAACTTGCTTAGTAAGCTTTCTATAATTTTTTCATTTAAAAGCCTTTTTTATTATAAAAATCATAGCAGACTTAATCGATTTTAATGAATTGGTGTGTTTAAAAATGTATATGTTTTTTTTCTTGATAATGCAGTTCACATTCACTTTTCTAGAATATCGTCATTGATATGAGGGTTGCTCTTCCCAAAAAAATCTATTCGACTTTTTCCATACTATATTGAAGTTCAAATTAGTCGATTTGGCTAACATTGGTAGAAAAGCGAAAGCTTTTTGATTGAAATGTAAAATTTTGAATAGAAAAGTAGGTCTATAACAACCGAAACTCACAATAGCGATTAGAGAATCAAATTCTATTTTGAATAGACACTTACTTCATTTTAGCCACCCCCATTCGAAATGGTCCACTGTTGCCACAGTTAGAACAAGTCTCAGCAGGTGTCATCGAAAGAGCATTTTCATTTGGAATAGAATTTATCTTTATTGCTCCTATGACTAGCCAAAGTCTCAGAGTAAGGTATATGCCAAACAGCTCCAGCAGTAACAACAGCAAATATCTATCAGGGAAGAAATTCGAATTGCGAAAAAATTCCCCTTCTTCTAGTACCTACAATAAATTTTCCATGTGCTGCGCATGTCCTGCGAACAAAAAATAACCTTTCTCAACATCATCCGCTTAAAGTTTTGCCCTGGCTGTCAAAAAACATCTCTGTGTGTACACATGTTCGACTATGACGGTGGGATATTTTGCAAGGATACACAAAACACATCTTCAAATCGAGTCTTCTCCCTTTTGAAGTTTCCGTTCACTGGTTCAGTCATCTGGTATCTTTTGCGAGAGTTTCGTCGTTCCGTTTGATTTTTTCTCGGCCGGTTTTAAAAATTGTTGTTTGATGCTATTCGTTTTATGGAAATTTTTATTTCACACTTGAGCAAATGATGAGTTAATCCTTTTTGTGCTGAGAGATTGGTGCTGTTTTTAAATAATTGTAAATATAAAAAAAGCCGTGAAAATTAATTTCTGTTCGATTAAGATCAAATAATCTTACGAGTCCTTGCGTGTGGATTTATGATATATTAAAAAAAAAAAACTCACCCACCCCCATTTCGTTTTTGAAAACATCATCGACAGGAAAACAAGGCCTATTAAGGATTTTCTTTCTTTCTATTGCTCTGAACGCATGGGTGGCTCCTAAAGTGCCAAAATAATAAAAAAAAAGGATCAAAAAAGCTCATATATACACGGTACGGCGAATAACGGTATCTGCGTGTATACAAACAGAAGAACATATCGATGAACGGTTGATAAATGATACGATTGTGCTACTGACAGCTGTGATTTTTTCGGGTTACAGTTCAATGCTATGTTATTAACAACAAAATGTTTTAGCTTCTTCTTCCATATAGTCAAGCCGAGCCAAAACCCTTGCGTTTAAATTGTTTTAGCCTACGGAATTCGGGATTTTGGAATACGGTGTAGCTCGGAGCTTTTATGTGTGCCTTTGAATTTAACTGTGTAACAACAACCACCTTTTTTCCACATGTGCTATAAATTTAATTAAACCCTATAAGGATAATCGCTAACGCCTTCTGTTTGCGTGACACAATCGACTTGGAGAAGCAACTACGACAACAACGACAACAACGGGAGCAGAGAATCCTGGCGGCGGGTGATATCCTGTCAGATAAGAGAGCAGCAGCAGCAGCAGCTACACGAAAACAAATTTCCTCCAAGGACGGCCTCAGATAACGGCTTCAAAACGTTGTCGGATTTACTTAAAAGTAAGAAGCTAAATAATTTTGTTTGTGTTCGTTCTTCCCTTTATTACTGTTATTTCCGATTATCTGTGAGGGGTTGGCAGTGGGTGTTTGATGAACGGGTAAGCATTTTGACAGGGTGCTATCGCTATGCCCTATACCACATTCTTCTTCCAAAAAGCAAAACAACAACACAAAAAAATAAACATAAAGTCTAAAATGTAAAAAATGGAAATTAGATTTCTCAAAGCGCGAGGAATGTAATCAGCAAAATGTTAGTTTTAGGGACCTTTTCACTTGGGGGTTCATTTGATGAACCGAAGGGTATTTTCATTAGTAGATACTCTTTTGGAGAAAATTTTGATATGCAAAGTTTAAGTATGCGCGGGAGGAGTGTAGGCCCTAATTAGACATAGATGAGTGAGACAGCGTTAATTTTGTGGTTCGACAAAGCTGTAATTTCGAGGATGCGAGGTTTCAATTTGGGGGAGAGGGTAGTTGTATGAGCGTAATCTTGGGTATACGTGAGAATTTTTTCTTATTTCATCTATTTATACCTAAAACTAGACGGATGTTAGTAAACATAGGTATGTGGCATGTTTTGAGCTTGTAGAAAATAAAATGCACGACTAGATCGCACGAACTTGCTCTTGTAGTTCTATTTTTTTTTTTGAAAAACTAAATACTCAATACTTTTTAAAACGATGAGAACAACCTGGTGACAAGTTTTGAATGAAATTTGTGGATCCAGTAATCATATATTCGGAACTAAATAAAAATTATGGAAAATTTCCCGAAAAGTGTTCATCATATCTCCGCTATTCGAATAAAAAAAAAAGCAGTATTGCTACAATCACTAAGTAAATATATAACAAACACCAAGTTTAATCGAAAACGTTCGATCCGTTTTCGATAAAAATCCAACAACTCGAAACCGTTATATGGGAGGTATTCGTTCTAATCGAGATATTCAAAAACAAAAAAAAAAAAAACAACCTTGGAAATTACAAAAAAGTTTCATGCAAATCCGTCAACCCGTTTAGGCTAAGGCTCTCTGTACAGATGGACGCACAGACGAACAGACGAACAGACGCACAGACCGACGAACGGCATCGGCATGACGAAAACCACTTAAGATTGCAGTTAGTGTAGAAAATGTACCCTATGTACTATTCAATCGGGTTGAACTATTAATAAGGTTGAATTTAACCTGAGTTTTCCAAATCTTAAACTTCTGGACATTTCTGATTTCATTTATCTTGTCTCCAACAAAAGTTATCGTGTTAACACTTTCCGGGCCGGTACCACATATTTTAGTATTTGTTTAAGCTTTTTTTCCTTATATTATTTGTATTTATAAAAAAAAAGTAAAATTTATTTTTTCAAAAATATTGATAAATGTACTTTTAATTTAAGCTACATTTACAATTTCGTTCTTCATTCAGTGTACGTTTCAGTGTACGTTGTTCGTTTTTTTGTCGAACAACGAACAAAATCTCTCGGTTTTTGATTTGGTTCGTTCTTTGGCAGAAACATAAAAATCAACACTTTTTTGGCAGTACGGTGTGAAAAAAAATAATATCCCAACATAAAAGGGGTTGGTTTTTGAAATGCCGAAAGATTTTTCATTTTAATTGAAGCAGTGATTTATGAATCAGAATACTTTTGCACTTTTTTAGGATTTCTGAGAATGAGAATATAACCTAATCAATAAAGAAATAAAAACAATATGAAAAATACTTGGAGCTTTTTTGTATTCATTGCACCTTACTGCAACACCGAACACTGAGAATTACAAGTCACTTTGGGTTTGCACAGTTTTCATACGTTCTATATGCTCTATCGTTGTTTAAAAGAACGAACATCGTACACCGGGCATAAGAACGATAAAGTAAATGCAGCTTTAGAAATATTAAATGCCATAATTTTACTTTCTCTAAGCCAATGTAAATGTTTTTTTAATTGCTTAATCACCTATGGACCTTGCTACGAAAACCATTATGTCTATCACTAAGATGTTTTCGTTTCTCGAAATATTTTATTATTTTTGCTTCTCAATCTATGTAGCTCTACTAGCACCCCTAACTCTGTGGTTATACTTGGTCATTCACAGTTTTTCAAATATACTTGCAAAAGCAAAAGGTCCCCAAAAAACAAATTGAGAAATCCCCTTTTTAATCTGGTTTTGCACTTATGTAGGTCTTAATATTGACGTCAATAAAAATGGATACAGCATTCTTGATTGTGAAGTCGTTCTTCATCTGATAAGGATTTTTGACAGTTTTTTTATGTAATAATTACCTAAAAGAGAAGTTTTTATGATTCGAAAAAGAGCTTGTAAAATTTTCATCTCAACTTTGAAGGTAATAAAAAGCATCAAAAGTATTTTACGTTAAAAGCATGGGTACCTATCTCATACTTTTTCTGGCTGCTGGGTATATTTTTAGATACATTATAAATCTATAGGAAACTTCAACATCACATCCCTCCATTCAGTAAAATTTTACTTTAAAGTTTCACAAGAAAGAAGTTTTCTTTTCTGGGTCTTAGTAGATTCTTCTTATTAATTCTAAATGTTTAAAGCCCTTGCATAAGAAAGTTTATTAAACACAAATGAAAAACTATAAATCCATTTCTGCTTCTGTCCGACTCAATCTAAATAGCATCAAGAATAAACTTATGAAATTGGCGAACACCACAGAATACAAAATGCTTTCGAAAAACTTTCTTCATATACTAAATGGTAAAGGTAAGAGGAAACCATATAATGGAAAATTCATTTTTCCGTGTGACAGTAAAGTGTATCCTTATAGCGCCGTAGAGATGAAAGAAAAATATATGCACGCCAAAACCTCTTCACAACGACAATGACGATGAAGAAGACTACTAGGTACAACGAATACGTTGACGATGTGATGTGTGATGGAAAGCGGCAAAAGGAACACCGGAATGTTGAACAAACACAGGTGGTGTCACACGTTGAGCGAATCAAATATTAAAGAGCATAAACGCCTGATGGTATGTAGGTATAGAGCTGGCAGACGCATCAGCAGTTGTTGTATAGTCAAAGTGGCTTTCTCGTCCTTGTCACAGAACGGCATTCGTCACTCGTTTTTTTCCAACTTTGCAATTTAACGTTATGGAAAACAATAGTGGAAAACGAATGGGGACGCAAAACAGATAGGAGGCTTCAAATCTTGTCACACACGCACACACATGCAACATACATTAGCGTCAGCTTTTCTTATCGTTTTTTTTTTGTCACAGTCAAGCTCTAGGTCCTGCGTTTTGCTTAAAGTGTTGTCTACAGAAAATGAAGATGAAGGAAAAACAACGATATTCCATTTCGATACTCAGTTACGGCAAACTTATATTGAAACAAAGACTTCTAACAGTGATGGCAATCAAGAAAGAAAAAAAGCAAACTCTTTTCTTTCCACTTGATAGAATGGTCCTTGTAGTGGGGTTCGGAGCCTGGATGTGTTTGTGTAAAGGATATGCGTTCCATTATGGTTTCACGGTATAAAAAGACAAGTTTACTTTTTGTGGGCTGTTTGCACACCGTTAGTGGTGTTTGCAGAGAAAAAGTTAAAATAAAAACAAAAAACAAGAAAGACTTAAAAAGCAAAACAAAAACGGTGTGAAACAATAATATCGATCGAAAGTAATTGAGAATCATTTTTAGTAGCGATAATGTAGGTAGGTACTGTACAATAATCAAGTTATGCTCTTGTAGCTCAAAGTAATAATGTATTTGCTAGTCATTGAACAATTCAGTTTTTTTATATTATTATAAAAAAAATAATTTTTGTTAAAAATGTTCCTTAATTTTTTTTTTGAAAAATTGAATACCTTCACACTTTTGAAATCGTAAGAAGAACTTATTCACAAGTTATGAAAGAAAAAACGTGTTCATCTTATTTCCGTTATTCGAATTTTTTGGGACGAACAAAAATGCAGCATTGTTACAAACACTCAAGGCATAATATACACCAAGTTTAATCGAAATCGTTAAAGTCATTTTCGAGAAAATCCAATAAAAAAAAACCGTCATATGGGAGATATTTGTTCTAATCGAAATATTCAAAAACAAGAAAAGGCTACCCGGAAATTACAAAAAATTAATCTGTACCGAATTTCAAACAAATACTATAACCCGTTAAGGCTGTGGCTGTGTGACGGCAAAAAAGAGGTGAAAGAGGTTGAAGAGGTGCAAAAAAGTGTTGACTTATGTAGCTTGAAATGATTCTAATAACAATTCTAATTTTCAGACCATTTTGAGATCATTTTGTTTTTAACTAGTGACAATTAATGCATTACTTGAACTTAACTAAAATAATTTGATGCAATTTAAAAGTTCAAGTGACCTCTACTCCAAAAGGCGTTTCGCCCAGGTACAACAGTGGGCTCATCAGTTAGATGTTTTTGTACCATTTCTAATACGAAGTTTAGCGACTCAAATTAAAATTACATTTATTTATTATATATATTCTAGGACAAAAAGCATTTTGGAGTAGAGGTCACTTGAACTTTTGAAATGAATTAAATTCAGTCACTTCGCATAAAAATAAAAAATTAAAATAATTTTCATTATTTATTATTTTTTTTTATCTTCGTTTAAAATCATTTGATACACTGCCTATTGTCCCTTGTAGTAGGTCCCAAACCATACTCGAATTATATGTACCTACATAATCCGTTTCAAAAAGTAATTGGGGGCAGTGCTAAGCTCTGAACTATCCCGAAACTATTTTAATAGTGATTTTCGACAAGCTAAAAAAAGCGCAACAATAAAATCAAAAACACACATTTGCGCTTTTGTTTAGAAAAAATTAAATTCAATTGCGCGAATTCCGTTCACAAATTTGTGTAGATACATATATGTATGTGTGTAAGCTCAATTGAAAGGACATGACACAATTCCGTCTAAATCTCCAAATGTGTGTAATGTCCTTTCCCATGGCATGTTTGTTTTATTTTTGAATGCATTTCACATATCGTCATTGGCTTATAGTGGTTTGGAACTGGATTTTTTTTTTTTTTTGTAATGTTCGTCCTTTGGGTCCGGAAAAAAAATTATATAATCTACAGAGCAAAAAGTATTCTACGCAATTTAAAATCATCACAGGAAATTGAAACGGTTTGTCGGCGAACAATATAAAACAATACAGAGCGCAATTGTAGTAAAAACTAAACAACACTTTTTGTAAGTTGAAATAGGGTGGAACGAATTGCAGTGTTTAGTGTTTTGTGCTTGAATGAATTTGAAGCAGACTTGTTTTTTTTTTTGTTCCCCCGAAAGTATGTATTACGTTTTGTGTTGTGTAAGAGAACGGGTATTTCGGGTAGCAGATTAAGGTCATCTTGTCGTGTTGATTTATTTTGTTGGCTATTTTTCTTACAAAAGCAAAGATTTATTTGTTGGATTATGTTTGTACAAAAGAAGAAGTGAGTTACAATATTTGCTAGAAATTATCTAAAAACTACTGACAAATATTAAGTTTAAGCCAAAAAGCTAGTTTCTTGGTTCAGAGATCAAAGATAGATAGGTATTAAGCGTAGCTCAGTGAATTGTGAAAATAGTTTTTATTTGCAACAATTAAATTAAGTTGACAGTATAACTATTATGATATTTTGCTGTTGAGTCTTCACAATAAACACATCTCGAATAAACTGTCCAATTAGATATTGCACTACATTCTATTTTTAATTTGTTGAAAATCTGATTCAAACTTAGACATTTTTCAGTGGTTGGTATTAAAATAAAATGCACTACTGGATCGCACGAACTTGTTTATGTAGTGCAAAGCTATTTTATGTATTAACTTAACTTGAAAATTTTAGCTTTTGGTCAGCTGATGTGTGTAGGTATTGAGAGATATGCACAAATAAGAAAAAATAAATATTTTTTTAAAACGGGAACACTTTTTGGATTTTTTTTTTGAAAAATAATTTTTTTTCCATATTGGGTCAATAATAATTTGTGTTTTTTCAAAATTTGTTGGTAAATATTAGCCATCTTCAAAATGGAATACCAATTTTTTTTTTAAATAGTTTGAAATTTTTTTTTAAGAAAACGGCTCGATAGATTTTTTTGAAAAAAATCCTAAAAATTTATCGTTATTGAAGAAATCATATCAAAAAGTTTAATCAAAATCGTTAGAGCAGTTATCGATAAAATTCGAATAACTCAATAATGTTGTATGGGAGGTACTTGTTCTAGATGCGATATTCAAAAACAAAAAAAAAAAACAGATTTCGAAATTACGTAAAAATCATCTGTACCAAATTTGAAGAAAATCCGTCCATGCGTTTGGGCAGTGGAGAAGTGTACAGATGGACACACAGACGCACAGACCGAAGAACGGCATGACGAAAACCACTTTTTCGGACTTCTCCATCATCGTAATGTTGGTCTTGATTAAACCCTCAAATTTTTTTTTGACACGAATCCAATACTTGCCCTATAGAGCAAGTAAAAAAAGAGACTAAATCCCATTTAATCACACCAAATCGTGAGTTAAATTTACAGAATAGTCACATAGTTTGGAAGTCATAACATATGACAATGTAAATTACTTTTTTTTTCTCCTTTACAACAAGAAGTACATACCTACTTAGAAACCTAAAAACAATTAAGTCATCCAATCTTTTTTTCAATAAAACAATAATATTTATGCAGATTGATTCTCACAGATACATCCATCCGTATAGATAGATTGGATCTAATTTTCTTCTGCAAAATAATGTTATTATTCAAGCAAAATCATGCCTACGCACGCTGTATTCATCTACTGACTATGATACTCTTATAATAAAAAGCCAACATATAGAAATAATGTCCTATTATTATTCCACTTCTTCGTCCTTACACATTTCCTAAGAGATAAAACGACTACGGAGCTTAATAGTTTTCTTGGCGCCACCAATATTTTCACAATGTCGTCGCCAAATATATATCTTTTTACACACACATAGATAGAGTATAATCCCTACCAAAGAAAACCCCTTAGGACAAGCTTGGACTCACTTAAAACCTCCATGCACAAAATAGTAATAAAATCTGGGTCAATGAATTAACCCGTTTAAGGACTCGTGTGAATATCTTTGGCTGGGGCCGCGTTTAAACATCCCTCCATTTTGAAGTTGGACATGGGAGCAGTGAAACAGAAGAATAAATTGTTAATGTGTATAATGTTCCACTGCCACTGTGTCAGACATAGAGACAAAGTCACTTACAATCTTCTTTAATTACATAAAGGATCTACGATGCGATGGGTGATGGTGGTTTACTCTATTTTTTTTTTTGGTTCGTCCTAAGCTGCTTCGCATACGGAACTGTTAGCACCAAGGGTGTTTTATACCCTGAATATTTATTTGGCCCAAGGCCGTGAACACTGAATACAGTGGGGCATGTAAGTAGGATTGTGTAGGTAAAGAAGATAAAATTTCGTCCTTTCTTTCTTCTTCTCAGCGCAATTCCCTAGCAGAAGGTTGGATGGGCATAGAGAGGATCCTTACTTGCAGGCCTTACCCTCACCTTAAAGTACATTAAATAATCAACGTAATTAAATCCTTTTGTGCTTGGCAAAGCTGGTAGGAAAGAAAGCTTAGGCAATAAGATATGTGTTTGGTGTGGGGGGCTAGTTCTGGATGCCGGTACCAGTAGCGGTGCCGGTGCCGTTGCCAGTGTGGCATGAACGTGCATTTGAAATATATAATGTAATCCTCTTTGCAGCAATGAAAATGCAATTTAAAAGTTTCTGAAGACAGTTACGACTCCACGGTGTTACATCACAACAAGGATGACTATGATGATGATGATGCTTTTTGCTTTTGAAAATAAGAAGTGAAAAACCTGGGATTGAAATATCCTTTTTTATTTGTCTTTTCACTTATGATGTGAAACATGAATGTGTGAAAGGAATTGTGTAACATTTCAAAAGTTTTGCACAAATAAAAAGCCCACGTAGAAACAGGACACAGTTACTTTTTTGAAAGTCTAGGCTCTAAGGATGTGAAAAAATGTGTTTGATGTCCTTAAGTATGGAAGTGAATACTGAATAACCAAAAACTATATACGTAAGTGGCTTTGCTTATAATAATTCTGTGTTTTAAACCATATACATATTTTTTATTGTTGGGTTCCATATTTATTAGTCTCGTCATACTTCAAACTTTCATAAATTCTTGTGGGGGATCCTTTCACCTGCTGGGCTTTGAACTTATACACATTGACTTTCATAGAACGAACTATGGCATACTTGAGCCTCTAAGCCGTATGTGCAATTTTTTAAAATTAAAGCGATACGTATATTGACTTTGAAATAAATAAAACGGGATTGAAAACATTGTTACGGATCATTGATCAACTTTCGTGATTGTCCATCATAATCTTGAATGATTTTATATTATTTATATATTTTTTTAAAATTATTTTATGTTGAATATTTTAATGTTTATTTTATCACAGAATTTAAAAAAGACCATAGTTGTTTTTCTTCAGCTGCGTATGAAGCTTTAACTTGAACTTTCTGAACTCTCGCAAAACCCTAAACTCAATCAATTTATTATAAACTCGAAATCATTCTTCTTACTTGAACTACACTTTTTATTGTTGTTATATACTTCCAGTACTTACAAAAAAAAGAATGGTTATTTTGATTTTCGATTATTTTTTAAAAAAAGAAGGCTCGAAACATTTAACATTAACATTTTAACAGGAAATGCATTCTTCACTCCTTTGAAGCAAATCCATCCAAAAGACCTGAGGTTGTTTTAACTGCATTCCTCTACTTACTGCATTAATATCAGGAGTAGATTTAGGACTTGGGCTGAATTTGAATGCCAACACCAGTTGATATAACATGATCTTTCCCACCATCAGACCAAATCTATCACCTGCAAGTGTTTTGAATAATTCAATAACCTACAGTTACTTGCCATACAAATATAAACCTACCTATGCAACGTCTAGGACCCAATCCAAATGGAAAATATGTAAAAGGCTTTATATTGGATATGTTTTTACTGCTAAACCGCTCAGGATCAAATTCTGAAGGATTTTCAAAATTTTCCTCATCAAAATGACTTCCACAAATGGAAAAAAGAATTCCATCGCCAGGTTTAAATTCTGCAACATATTTTCCATCCGCATCTGTAAGCGTATAAGGTTTAGAACAAACCCGATCTAAAAACGGGGTAGGCCATTTTCTGAGTGCCTCAGAAACAACCATATTCAAATAATTCATATTTTTCAATATATCGTAGGTAATCTCAGAACCATTTAGCTCTTTATTCACCTGCGAAACCTCTTCGTAGAGCTTCTCTTGAATCTCCGGTTTTTTCATTAGTTCGTAAGCAGTAACACATAACATATTCGTCATGGGGCCAAGGCCGGCAAACAAAAAGAGAAGGCACTGAGCGACCATTTCGTTTTCTGTCCAGTTGGAAGGATTTTCTGTGACAGCTTCTCCGTCGTCAGTTTCTTTTTGACAGCTAGATTCTCCATGGTTCTGGGATTCCAGCATAAGGTGAATCATATCTTGTCGAATTATTTTATGCTCTTTTCGTTGTCGAATTGTGTGACTGACTACACTTTTAAGATATTGGAGTGCTTTTGTGCTTAGAAGATTGATTTTAAATATCTGAAATAACAAAGTTTTAGTCTCAGTAATTCTTTAGTAAAGCACGAAACTTACCTTCCCAATTTGTGGGCAAACTGCCAATATCAATGACTTAATAATGACTGCAAATCCTTCGGGTCTTAAAAGGGCTGCTCCCTGTTTGGAAAACTCACTTTCCTCCTTCTCGTATGAGTTGATTTTTAAACCAAATGCCGCCGAAGCGATTACATCGTTTGAATACTGATTAAAAAAATTTGCCAGATCAATTTCCGTGCCTTCTTTGGTTTTGTCCTGAAGATATTTCACAGCTTCACAACTGCTTTGTCTTATTATTTGAAAAACTCGACGCATTTTATTTCCTGTGAAAACCGGAGTTAGTGTCATTCGCATGTCTTTCCATTTTTGGTCATGCAAATTGATAAGCATACTGCCAATCGTTTCATCACTGTTAATGGATTGTGCATTATTGGTGTCATGGTTTGCAAAACTATCAAAGTCTTTAATTGCAATTTTTTTTATAAATTCGGGATCACGAATGAAAGTGTATGGATTTCGCCATCCATAAATACCATAGATTTTCCTCAAAAAAAAAAAAACAATAGTAAAAAATAACAAAGAAGTTTTCTACTTTTCAACTGTTTTTAGTTGTAATTCTCACTCACTCATTCTTAAATTGTTTATGCAGCCTATTCAGCATTTCATAAATTGATTCTTTTCCACTTAGTATTGGCAGGGCACTGCCAATAAGAAACACTGGTTTCTCGTGTGCTATGTTTCGTTGGGAAAAAAATGTATAATTTTTGGTCGCCCATTTGTAAAACAAAAGTCCAATCACAGTCAAAAATAAAAATGTTTCCACCAAGTACTCCATTGTAACTAATTGAATGATACTCAATAATTGGGACTGCACAGTTTATAGAAACTTCTGTTGAAAATTCTTAAATTAATTTTACCGACTTGTGACTTATTTCGTTACTCAATGGAATAAAAATAATATCAACTTTGACCGGTCTCTGTTGTGTTTAATTTAGAGACTGAAAAAGATTAGATAGATGTATGTAGATATAGTATGCAGTGCTGCCACTTTCGTATTTAAATGTTTAGAGACTGAAAAAAGATTAGATAAATGTAGATATCGTATGCAGTGCTGTCGCTTTCGTATTTAAATGTTACAGCAAAAGTACTGCGTAGCAATACAAGACACAAAATGGTAGCCATAAGGGCGTTTATCTGTCCAATAAAGAGTGGCGATAAAACTAGTAATCAGAAAACAAGAAAGACTCCAGGTGACCAAAATAATAATCAAATTGGACTTGTCAGTATGATGTTTTAAACAATGTCAACAGTTATTGAATTTGACACCAAATACATAGTTCAAGTCTTATCACATTTTTTTTTTTGTTATTCAAAAAACCTTCTTAACTTAGCTTATTATCTTTCTATTTCCTAAAAAAAATGCCGTTGCTGTAAAAGTACTTTCAACATCATTGGTTAAGTAGTAATGAGAGAATGAGAGGAAATAAAATTAATATATGTCATCATTTTGGATGACTTAATTTCTCGAATAATTATAAAACTGGCGTGCATCATATAGAGAGCAGATGATTAAACCACAAACTGTAAAACAAATTTGTGTAATATTCATCTGCCATTAATGTGATGCCAGCTAAAAAAAAAAAAACAATAACATATTTCATCTTTTACTCCAAAGCCACACGTTGCCCTCTGCTTCTAGCATTTTTTTGTAGGTCGTTAATGGGACAAGGAAGTTATAAGGCATATCGAAGGGGTATTTGACTTTGACAACTACATATATAATATGAATTTTTAAGTAATTTTTGCAGTAAATTTGGGAATTATTTTTGCATGACCGTTCTACAATTTAATTAAAAGCTTTTTCATACCGTTGCATTCAACAGATCTCAATTATCTTAGCTCAAACAAAAGCTGGGTTGTTTACAAATTTTCGAAACCAACGACACCAATGATGCGACAGTGACGCACCACAGTGGTCCGTTTTTGCAAAAGTAGTGGCAATATTCATATTTCGGCTGAGTCAATAATGGATATCTCTTTTGAATTCATTGAATTAAAAAAAAATTTGGTGTATGCAAATGAAAATTGATGATATTTAAATATAATTTTAACTCTTTTGCACATAATTTAATTTTTAATGTACATAAACACTGAGAAGAATGAATAACAAAACTTAAATTTTTTTTGTTTCATATACTTTTTGCTTATTATTAAAACAAAAAATAAAAAAAATAGATTTCCTTGTTTTAAAACTATTTAATTAAAAATTTGAAACACCACTTTGAGATTAGTTTTTCAACGTATATTTAGGCAAGTTCACTCCTTAATTTTAACACAAAAATTCATACACATAATATTTGTTCACACAATTCCAAAAGTTCAGATGCGTAGTACTGTGCTAGAAAGATTTTTTTGCAAAAGAACATTATTTTGTGTTTCCAAATGTAGCAGCAATTTTCAAAAATCTATTTTTTTTGTTTCCCAAGTAAGTGAATTGAATTGTCGTTAAGCTCATTGCCCTATTCAACATACTAGAAAGATCTAATAATAAAAGACCGACACAGGGTAATCATTTTTTTTTTCGAATGCCCATAACTCATAAAATGCATGACTACGATTTTTCTTTTATTTTTCTGATAACTCTCACCATCTACCCTTTCATTCGTTTTCGTTTCGACGTTGACTTTTGGGACACCCTTTGGAGGTACAGCATTTTTTTTAAGTATTGAAGAAATGTAATCTTATTAAGTAGTTTTTAATGATTCGAACCAAATTACACTATATGTATTTTTGATTTAATTTATTTGTGTAGAAGAGAAATACACATTTTTGTTTTAAATTAGGGCTAAAGCACTTATGCCTCTCAACAGGTTTATTTATAGTATTTTAAAGTCTTTCCTCTAATATAGTCAGTTCTGGTTTAGGTTCTATGCTCCTTGGTAATATTTTCATCCAAAAGAATTCTGATTGTTTTAATTGAATTCTTCTTGTTGCTGCAAATAAATCTGCCGTTGATTTAGAACCAGTCGTTATTTTGAACTCCAGTATCAAGTGGTACAGCATGATTTTTGCAACCATTATTCCAAATGTTTTGCCTAAAAGAAAAACAACAAACAATCGAAGTGTTTAGCAATAAACAATCAGAAACTAAAAGAAAACATACCCCTGCAAGCTCGAGCTCCATATCCAAATGGAAAATAAGTGTAAGGCTTATTTTTTAGTATGTTTTCATCGTTAAACCTTTCGGGATCAAAAGTGTAAGGATTTTCAAAATTATCTTCGTCGTAATGACTTCCATAGACAGAAAGGCAAACTATGTCGCCAGGCTTGAATTCCTGAACAATTTTACCATCAGCATCTTTAAGCGTATAAGGTTTTGAACAAACTCGATTCCGAAGCGGTACAGGGGGCCATTTTCTAAGTGACTCAGAAACAACCATATTTAAAAACTTCATGTCTGCTAATAACTTATAAGAAATATCAGCACCACTTAGTTCTTCATTAACTTTTAGAACTTCTTCGTAGAGTTTTTCTTGAACTTCTGGACTCTTCATCAGCTCGTAGAAAGTAGCACACAACATATTGGTCACTGGCCCAAGGCCGGAAAATATAAACATTATGCACTGGGCAATAATTTCGTTTTCTGAAAATCTGCTTTGGTTTTGGTCTTTATTTTCATTACAGAAGATGGCATCTTCTTTTTTCCAAGCCTCAAGTATTAGGTGAATCATATCTAGTCGAATTATTGAACCATTCTGTCGCTGTCGGATTGTCTGGCTGGCTGTGTCTTTCATATAACTTAGAGCTTTTGCATTGAAAGTTTTTAATTTGATGATCTGAAATTGGAAGACTGTTTTAATTAAACTTTTCTTTACATAATGAGTGATGAGTGTAAACATACTCTTGAGACTACAGGAAAATGTGTTAATATCAACAGTTTGACCACAACAATAAATCTTTCCAGTTTCAAAAGCCCCGCATCTATTTTCGATAATTTCTTTTTCTTCTGCAGAACATCTTGCTGAACAGTCTTACCTTTCATGTATTTGATGAGTGTTTTGGAATATATATACAACCGGTTAATCTATAATTCAAAAAAGTTAATTTTAAAAAAATATGAATTATGACAATGCAATTTTTATTAGTATTCTGAATAGTTCCAATTTCTTTCCAAAACTTCTGTACTTCTCACAATTTCTGTGTTATTCATCATTATTGAAAAAGTATAAAAACTTTGAAGAAATAATATCCAAATTATCATGAGATATGTTAATTGATACAAAAATATCAAAAAGTATCTGAATCGCCTTTATAGCTGACCTGGACATGCAATTATTTAATACTTAAACAAATTCAGTTAACAATAAAAAAAAAAAAAAAAATGTAGCGAATATAGGCGAATTACAAATTAACATTACATTACATATTCAAAACTTTGTTGAATCAATTCAAACTAAACACAGGCCTTATCCCTTAAGGCCATAAACTTAAGCGATTTTAAATTTTGTTGTATTTTACGAGAAATTATTTTCTTCGTCATTTATTCGAAAAAATTTATACGTACCAATAAAATTTGAGGGAAAAAGGTGAATATGAGTGATTTGAATCCACCATAAATATTTCTTAAAATAGCAGCTCCTATTCGCAAGAAATTATTTTGCCTTGCCTTTGGGGCCGTATCATCATCATCTTGTGTAGTTTTTTCTTCTTGACGTTTTTTTGGTCTAGGATTGAAAATTCTTTTCACATAGCTACGAATATTTTGAACAAAAAAGCAGAATTGGACAAGCTATAAAAATAAAATGACTTTTCTCATAAAACATACTGAAAATCTATAAAAAAATTAATACAGACAATTGAGATTTGGGGAAAAATAATCAAAACAACTGATTTGATTGCAACACTGAATTTTTTTACAAATTCTGTTATGATCTTCAAGAACTCATTTTTTTTCTTCTGTTCAGTAGAATCAACTAGATTCACAGTCTTGTTTTTCTGTCGGGGTCCAAATGTCCGACTGAATAAACTTCTCAAATATTTCAGAGTTTTTATGTAAAGCCTATTTACCCTGTAAATCTGATAAAAAAATATATAAATAATAATAAGAAAAAATCAAAAAAGCCAAAAAAAGACCTTATAAACTTGTGGAGAAATTGTTAAATAAAACGATTTAATAGCAGCACAAAGACTTCTGCATCTTAAAAGACTTGAAGCCATATTGGAGAATTCATTGTCTTTGTCTTTATAGGAATTAAGGTCTATACCAAATGCAGCCGAGGCTATAACATCATTTGAATATCGGTGAAAATAGTCTTCTAAATCGATTTCTCTTCCTTCGGACTTGATTGTTTCCTTGAGATATTTGATAGCTGCCTTATTGCACTCGCTTACTACACTTAAAACTTTGCTCATTTCGTCTTCTGCGAAAACATGAGCCAACATCAATTGCATGTCCATCCATTTTCTATCCTTCAAAGCAGGAAACATACTACTAGTTGTTTCATCGCTCAAGATTGCTTTATTTTCTGTACAATTTATGAAGCTTTCAAAATTGAGGACAAAAATATTTTCAAAAAGCTTTGGATCACGGATGATGAAGTAAGGAGTTCGGAAACCATAATAACCGTAGATTTTTCTGAAATAAAAATTGTTATTATTGTAACAGAAGTTAATTCTGAATCATACGTAGAAGTTATAGTTTATTATATTCTCCCGTAAATTTAACAAGTGAACTGGTGTTGTGCTACGTCACTCCCTATTGTACACACTGACCTGGGGTCTATTTCACCACTTCAAAAAAGCAAACAGGCACTTTATCACAAAATTTTAAAAAAATCGATAAATTGTGTTTTTATTTTGTGGTGTTATAAACAATTTACATTTTGTAAAAAAAAAAAATATTTTCCGTTTCACCAAAAGGTTTATTTGACAAGTATAGTATCAAATCTATGAGGGTTCAAATTTCTTGTGTACCTACCTATTTTTGTTTCAGCAAACTAAAACAAATATAAGTTTATTGTTGTTATAAATTTATGTTTTTTTTCACAAATTTGTTTTCAATCATGAAAAGGTTTTTTTTTATGAACTCGTCTGATTGTATTGTTTTTAATAAAATGCACGACTGGGTCGCACGTACTTGTTCTTAAAGATAAAGTTATTATATTTTATTAAAAAATTGTAAAAGCTGTTTTAGAAAAAAAAATAAAAAAGCATAAAATTCGATTTTAAAATGACTAAAACAGCTTCTTAAATGAATTTAACCCCAAACCGCGGTATGCAAGCTGATTTCTTCTATAATGATATATTTTTAGAAAAAAAAATTGAACATCGTTAAAGCCGTTTTTTTAAAAAAAACTATTTTTTCTTTATAAATTTTTCAAAACAATGACCATGATTTTTTTAATCAAAATCGTAGGAACCATTTTTGAGAAAAATGAGTTTTTCTGAAACAGGTATATTACAGGTACCGTTATTTTTGGTTCAAAAAAAAATTCAAAAAACGTCTGGGGATAGTCTCCAAAAAACTCCACATACCAAGTTTGAATTAAATCGACCCATCCGTTTAGGCTGGGGTCTGTGATACATACAGACAGACAGACAGACAGATAGACAGACAGACAGACAGACAGAATTGTCGGACCCACTTTTTTCCCATTCTCTATCATCGTATTGCCATATTTGATTGTTATCTCAACTTTTTTTTTTTGTTCGAATGCATAACTTGATATACCTATATCGCAAGTAAAAATCACATTATGTACTTGTAAAGCATTTATTTGAACTTTGTGACACCGAATTCTTTCCTACTAGTTTATACCTGCTATTGCTACAAGTCACAAATGTGTGCTTACATTTTCAATTGCACTGCCAACAAACTTGAGGTATAAAGTTCAATAAAATTATTATTTTCTTGTTTTCAGATTTTTTTTAAAGCTTTTGTTGATGAGACTTTCAAACCAAATCAACCAGCCTTACTTGCAACCAGCACTTTTGTCTGCCATAAAATCAATGGTATTAGAACTTTACAAACACAAAATTAATCAAATTTCATCGACCCATGCAATTTTATTATTTTATTTCACACAACACTATTCAACAACTTACTCATCTTTAAACTGATTGTGAAGTCTTATCAACAGTTCTTGGCTTGATTCTTTTCCTTCTAACACCGGTAGGTTGTTGCCAATTAAGAACACTGGTTTCTCATGCGCAACATTGCGTTTGGAGAAATAATCAAAATTTTTGTTTGCCCATTTATAAAAAAAGTACCCGAAGATGATTACCGAACAAAATATTTCAACCACATATTCCATTGTGGTTCAATGAGATTAGTAGACTAAATTAAAACAGCTGCGATAACAGACTTTGTTTGGTGGCTGTTTGTTATCGACTGACGGAAATTGAAAGTCCAAAATAAACCGATATGCTAACAACAAAATTAGAGCTGACTATTATATTTTTTTTGTAGCATTTTTATTCTTTACCCATTTTTGTTAAGAATTATTGTATGTTACTTAAAGCTTTAGGTTTAAAGTTTAAAGAGAAGTTTTCACGACGAGTGTATCAAATTATTATTTTTAAAATAATATTTGTTAAGTTTGTATATTCTTCGATCAATTTAAATAAATAAAATACCTAGCTATTAACTCGGATTTTGATGATTTGATTTGCAAAATGTTCGTTTTATATATTATTTTAGTTCTGGAAGTCTTGCGAAGTGCCCGTAATGATAAGGATTTATAAAATTAAAACTTCGATTTTTTTGGGAAAAAATATTTTTGTATTGGGGTGAAAATACTGTATGGGTTCTGGTTGGTCAAAATTATGTATTACATAATTCTGTATCTCAAAATTCTGCGATCAAGATATATACTATTAAAGCGAACCATTTTTGGAGACATCTGTTTTATTTTTTGTTTGTTTATCTAATCAAAAAACTCTCCAAAAAAAGACCTGATATATGTGGCTTTAAAAGCTTATTTCTTGAGTTCTAATAGTCAGATCTTCAGGATTGAGATCTCCAGACTTAGGAAAAATGACAGAGCATCAGATTCAATATGCAAAATGAATTGGAGTTATCACGTTTTTCAATCCCACGAAAACCACAGAAGGCTAAAAAAGAAACCTGCCAGACTTTCGAATTTGAAATCAGGACGCGTATAATTTTTAAACTGCATACGATTTTGATTTAAAAATTCATGGTGCTTTTTTTGGATAAGGTCTATCTTTAAATGAAAACCATTTTTTTCAAAAACCGTTATTAACGGTACCTGCATAGATCCGTTTTTTTTTTTAAATTCTGATTTTCTCCTTCATTACTCAACCAATTATTTTTTTGGATTTTTAAAAAAAAGTTTGAAATTTGTTTTTTGAAAAATCTTTTTTTCGAAAACTACTTAATATTTTTTTAATAATAATTTTTTAAAGAATAATATCTTAAAAATGGAGTACCATTTTTTTTTTTAAAGTCCTCACAAAATTTTATATAGAAAAAATAGTTTTTTTAGAAAACAGCTCTAACGATTCTCAAAATTTTTTTTCGAAAAATGTATCATTATAGAAGAAATCAAATTGCATACATCGTTTTCAGGTTTAATTAATTTAAGAACCTGTTTTAGTCATTTGAAAATCAGCAAGTACGTGCGACCCAGTCGTGCATTTTATTTTTTTTCCACAGGTGATTAATTTTAAAACTTATGTAAATTAAGTTCGAAGAAAATATCTCGAAACAGAGATTGAATATTGAGACAAAATTGTTTTCTACTGGGTATGTGTTGTTTATGACATACATATACATATGTGCATTGTATGTGCATGTACATATCTGTGACAAATTGGCAGAACAGCCTAAGTCCCTCCTATTTTTGTTTTAAGTATATTAGGCTTTAATAAAAAAACTTTTGAACTGAAGTTTTGAAAAGGATTAAGATTTTTTGCCTGAATAAATTGTGAAAATGTGTACTTGTGTTGTTATGAAATGTGCTGATTACAGCAAAACTAAATGATGATTTGGTTCAAGATATGTAACTCATGTAATAGAGTAGGTACATATTTATGATTCATAATCTGTCCAAAACTGATTTTTGCGAAAAATGGACTTATGGTGGTCTGTCTATCTGCCACTGATATATTTAATCGTAAGTAGTACCTTTTTGATCATAAAAAATGTTTGATTGCTGATTTGTTCAACTGTTTATATAAATTCCTTATTTGTCTTATATTATATACCTACCCCTAAACCTACATGAACACCTTTATTATATCTGAAGTAAAACATAAGGTGCAAGCAATATTTAAATGTATGCAATCTTATTCATTTATAACCAAGTATTCAAAGAATAGAAAGAAAGAGCGAAAGCTTTCTAACTGCTAATGAAAAACTCATAAATTATTCCCTCAAACCCAATGAAAACTATCCCCTTAGAAACCCGTTGACAGGAACATAAATAAATATGTTTGCTATTACTTTTTTGCTTTTGGGTCACACGCATCTGGAATCTAGATCTCGGAATCTGTTGTTGTAGTTGAGTACGGTCAAAAAATAAAACTAAACCTTTTTTATTTTCTATCTCTCGAGACCGAGCCCGTATCTTTGCAAGCCTTAGCCGCCATATAGGAAGAGTTAATCTTCGAAAAATACTTAAATAAAAAACAAAACAATATCCCAAAGCACTCTTTAATGTATGTGTGGTAAGATTTATGTGATATTCTTTAAAGGACCATAATTCATTGGAATGTTCGATGTTTAGGGATTTATATTTTGCATTTAAGGGAAAAAACATTTTGCTTTATCCAAAATGAAAGCAATATGTATGTATTTTACATATTGTGATTCTTGAATGTTGAATGTTAAATACAAAAAAAACAACAACAAATTGAAAACATATTTTTAAATTGGATGGTGAGTTTGTTGACGTAGGGTGATCTGGATCTCAAAGAAAAGTCCGTGGGCTTGTTGTCAAACGAGCCGAAGCAGCCATTCGAATAAAAATTATGTTCCGTAACTAATGGAAACGGGAAGGTTTGTTGTTTTCTCAATTAAGCAACATAGTTAGAGAAATAATGAACCTTGATTTGCTTACAGCAACTCTCGTTAAGTGAAGAAGATATAATATTACACTTTGATTCCATTACTTATTTGGAAGGAAAAATTAGTGTAATTGTGTTCCTTCTATAATTTATATTTCGTTTTTGGCTCTTACGCCCAGTACGCTGCTGAAGCGAAACGAAAAAATCACACAACGAAATCGTAAACGAAAAATTTAGTTTTTGCTTTTCTTGGTGGAGACCAACGAAAAATTTCGTTTTGCATCAGCAGCGTATTAGGCTTTACAAATGGGGTGTCAAATACGAAGATTTATAAAATGAACTTTAAGCTTATGAATAACTATTTTTTTTTTTATTTTATTTTCTAAACAAGGTACTCTATTTGATTTCTTCTATAAGAATGTATTAATAAAAAAAAAATATTTATGTAAAAATCACGAGAGCAGTTTTTTCAAAAATTAATTTTTGAAAATTATAAAAACATTTTCAGAAAAAAAAATTGGTTTAATCTTCTTATAGCTTTATAAAAAACGGTGAGTGTAGAAATAAAACTAAAAAGTCGGGAGGCCACCTGCATGCAAGCGTCATCTTTAAGCAAACTATTCAAAAAAAATGATTTCTGAGATTTAAAAAAAAAACCGGTTCTCCCGGTACCAAGCACAAAAGTTTAAGTTATGCTAAAAAATGAGCATTGCGAAACATCAGCTCTTAAAATTAATGTTTAGTACGCCTGCAATGAACTTTTTGTTTTTCCATACATATTGACTGGTAATTTTTTTTGTATTACTCTAAATGCTGTAACTCACGAACGATATGTCGTCGTACAGTAAAGTTTTTGGCATAGTTTTTTTGGATTTTAAAAAATCTTTACAATTTTTTACTCAATAAAAATCTTTTTAAAATCGTTTTTTTTGTGGTTATTATATCAGATTTGTGATAATTTTTTTTTTTTTTTTAATTTTGACCCTCTACTTTTGATAGCTTAAAAGATTTTTTTTTCACAAAGTTTAAAAAAAAATAACTTTAGCTTCAAAAATAGAAACAAAAAAACAGTTAACCTAAATCTTTTTTTCTAAAAATAAAATTTCTTATTTTTAATCTTCAAAAAATTAAAGAAAAGTCTTAAGTTTTGAATATACCTTCTAAATGAACAAAACTAAAACGAATCCCTTAACCCAAAAATATCACCCAGTATGCATCTTGGGTGCACTACTTTCTCTATATAAGAGCATTCATCGACATTTTTCTTTCCTTGTTATTCAAAGGCACATCTGAAGGAGATACCTTTTGGTTTCCTTTTTTTATTTGTTTGTTTTACAAAACACCTTTTTTTCTTGCAGATTTACAATCCTTATGGATAACGAGCTGGTGTAGCTCAGATCTACACAAGAGAAAAAGTTTACCTAAGGATAATTTGAAAAAGAGGAAACAAGGCGATTTACTCTTTGGCAGGAGCACAGGCCTGGAAACATTAGAGACAAAATTCATCAACAGCTCCCTGGGTAAGTCAAAGATTATTTCTCTTTTCGTGTTTTTTTTTATAGTATAGTTTAAGGCCTTCTTTTGCTGTCGGCTCTTGTTCATTTACTACTCGTTCTACTTATTTGTTTTGAATGAAAGGGAACACACCAACTACCTTATATACCTTTACCTAAGGAGTTCCGGGTTTTTATTATATCCATTTTTTTTTTCGTTTCGTTTCGTTTTTTTCAAACGATGAGGGTTAGGAGGTTTCTGCCATCCCAACAATTTATTCTTTGTAAGTTCTGTGGATAGTTAAGACTTTCTTGACTTACTGCCGTTTCCTTTAATTTATTTTTATCTTATGTTGACATTTCCTTATGGCGCCGCCGGGCGACGAGGGTGAAGCGTGTAGGGATGTCTTGAGATGAAAGAAGTCGTCATTCGGTGGGGGATTCCCATGCACTTTGGAGCAAAGCAAAATATCATCGCTAAACTACTACAACTGAGAATCTTTCGTATAAGGATCCGTTTCTTTTGCCTCCCCTTCGAAGTGTCCAACTTGTGGATTTTTTGAGGCCATTTAGAAGCACACTTTACTGGCATCATCGTTGGGAAAAAACCCTCTTTGGCTATATGGAAATTTGTTTACTTTTTTTTTGCCCCTGTTTTTGCAGTTCAACTTTTATGTGGGGTCGACAGGATGAGGACAGGATTTGAGTTTAAGTTTGTCATATGAACGAAAACAGGCGTTCGCGTCGTCGTCGACATTTATGCCCTTTCACCCGCAAATGAATGAAATAAATGCTGCCAAAGAAAAGCGAAGGATGAACGTTTGAATGTTTTTCCCGTTGCTCTTTCATGCCACTTGTTGGTTGCCTTGCCAGTCGCCACTACGGTGGTTTCACCTTTCTTCGCTCTCCTCCTCTCGAATCCACTTTTGTCACTTTTTTTTTATTTAGGTGTTTCATCAACCAGACGGGGTTATGACTCATAGTTAAAAGGAGCGACTGCTCCGTATGTGGGGCGTTGAGAGAGGTTGAATTTACTCGTATTTTCCAAGCCTTTAATGAGGGTTGTTTTGGGGGATTTTTTCGCAGCCCTTACAGTGTGTTTGTTATGGTACTTATGAAGGACATAAAGAATAAGAAACGGCAAAAAATAATGCGGAAGCGTTGGAGTGAATGTTTTAAATTGCCGATATATATTTTTGGAAAACAGCAAAATGGGGGAAAATATATTTACACAAAATTTGTGGTCATTTGTGCCTGCCCTTAAAACTGACAATTTGTGTTGTTATAGAATACAGTAAAAAAGTTTAAGTTTTATTGAAAGATTTTAGTTTTAATGTGGTACTTGCAGGTTCAAAATATATAGACTCCATAAATTTCTGGTTTAGATCAAGCTTTTATACCTAAATATTTTTAAAATGTTAGCTATGTGTAAAAGTTTTTAACTTTAAACTTAGTTATATATTTGTGTGTTTGTCTCCATGTTGTATTATTAATTAAAATATAGAAAATGAAAGAATTTAAGTTAGTTACAAAAAACTAATTTGATAAAGCCCGAAGATTTAACAAATTTCCGAAATGCGTAGCTTTTTAATTTAATAATTTATTTATTTTAGTTTATGTTGTAAAAATTGGTTTTCAAATAAAGTTTTTATATGTTTTATGTTAAAATCTAATTAAATTCTTTTATTTTCTATATTTTAATTTAATCTTTAATTTGGTTGGAAAAATATTAGGAAAATCTAAAAATATGATCCCCCAATCCCGTGTAGCTACAAATGTATTCTTTTCATTTCCTGCTTTATATTTTTTTTCCCGAAAGGCAATTAAGTGCTGCTGAATACATATATGTACATATAACTCCCTATCTTGTATAATGTTCATTTCTATAGAATTTTGAGTGTATTCTTTAAATTAGAAAAATCACACTTTAGTATTCCTAAGTATTTTCTGTTTTTTTTTTAACAAGGATTCATCCTTTTTATGAGATTAATATTCATAAGTAAAAAAAAAAACAACTCGAAAGTAGGTACTAGACTACAATGAAATTCAAAATCTTTTGTTATAATCCCACTTTCTGGGGAAAAAAAACTTACGCCATTCCTAAACCTCTTTGTTTTATTAAAAATTTCTATGAGAAAACCCACAGCAATCAAAACACTAAGAGCACTTGCAATCACAACAATGTCCGTCAATTAATTAAAGAACAACAAAATGAAAATCAAAACAACAACAACAAAATAATTATAATATATTTTTCTATCTCGAAACTTTCAAGTTTTTGTGGTGCTATGGTTCAAACTTTAATAATTGTATGTAAACAATGATGTCCTTTTGGAGGATATCGCTTGTCCGGTCCTTCAAAGAAAATCTTTTTTAGCTCTGATTTAATTGAAATTATTTTGTATATTTGTTGTTATTTATGTTGTTTTTATCATTCTCCCCGTCCGGTTTTTTATTCTGTATACAACCACTTGCCGGAAGTGAATGTCTGCCATATTCCAATCTAACGTGTCACGGTTGTCCAAAATGACTTATCTCGTTGCAAAAATCATAACTTTTGAACGGATTGAGTTAGCGGTACCATTTTTTTTTTAATTTGAAGGAAATTTCTAGGGCTGTTATACCAATGAATTTCAATAAAATTATTTCACAGGGTGTTTCGGAATCATCGGCAGAAAACAGATTTTCTTAAAAAACGGAATTTACAGAAAAAACAATTGAAGTAAAACTTTAAAAATTGTCTTTAGTTTTGCAAATTTTGGTAAAAACAAAATGATGACCCCCTAAGTGTTTATAGGGTGTTCTAAAATAAAATTCATCACAACAGTGGATGCTAAAATTTGGCAAAGAAACTTTTTTTTTGCTTTAAGCGGTCAATAATAATGGTTTATACATTTTTAAGTGACATATTTTATGTGAAACAGTAAAGGGAAAAAATAAACGGACCAAAAAATTAAAAAAAAATCAAGTATAATAAAAAACATATGTATAGGTATATATATATAAAATAAAAATATATACATAAAATATCTTAAACAATAATTATAAATTTTCAGTAAAAAGTTCACTGCCATCATCATCACTTTTAATATTTAATAGACTAATCAGCTCTGGACAGTAGCTTTTTTTAAGCTCTTTGTGGGATCTAAAGTGTCTTAAAGATGAAACAAGTGGATCTGATGATATGGATAGCATATTAAATAAATCTTCATTTTGTCGTTTCCTTGAAACCTTGCAAGTATTAGAGTATCGATATCGCTTATAATCTTTATTCCTTGCTTCCTGTGCTTCCTCTGAAAGTTCCCCTATTGGTAGAATTTGATGGCTAATTAGTTCTCCACCGTGGTCCAGAATCTTGTGAAGTGTTGGGGTCAAGATTTTGTGACTATATTTGGATTTTAAAAGATCCGAAGTGCTTTTTGTATACTCGTTAAATTTATCTATATTTATAGATTCCATAGATGATAGTGCATTCAAAATCACTTGCAGTTTCTTCAAAAGTTCTTCGTCTACACGGGTTATAGCTGATGTAACTCCTGGATTTTCGAAAAATCTTCTTGAAGTATTTCCATCATTTGTATTACCGAATCCTTGTTTTGGGGTATCAATAATTAACCCAAGCTGCTCCCTAAATTCCTTTTGTATCTCAAGTTTTCTTCTTTTTTCGGCTTCCTTCTTGTCGGTGGCCTCGTTTTCTTGGTTAAGTCCATATGCTAGTTTAAGTACGAAGTCCATGCATCTTATTCTAGCGTGTAAAGGCGAAATTCCAAACTCGTAGTTTCTTTCATCTGCTTCAGCTAAATCGTCTGCTTCTTTTTGAAAATTTTTTTGTGTTCTTTTGCAGATTGGACATGATAGTGTAGATTTCGTGCTTGTTAGTTCATTCAAAACTTTTCCATCTATCATAGTGAGGAAGAATTCATGTCGAACCATCACATTTTTTTCTTCATTAAGTGTGATTACAGTTGGTGCTAGATTTTTAATTTGGTTCCTTATATTGCTGACAGTTGTCTGAATAATATCTCTGGACTCCTTGGCGTATTTAAACATTATCGGTCTGCAAAAGTGAACAGATGACGGCCTTGGATTCTTCCAATGTTCGTTTAAATCACCTTTTAGACGAAGTGGAACTAGTGATGCCATAAACATGTTCGCGTCAGATACTACATCACCATCTTCTGAAACTATTCTTTGTTTGTATGCACTTTGCCCAGAAGATCCATCGCATCCCCATTTACTTAACAAATTTAATTGTGTTGGTAGTGTTTGTAGTTCCCTGTTGTCTAGGCTGTTTATTATCCTCTTTGCTGTATGGTCCACCAAATCTTGAAGATTCACTTCAACAGAAGTTTCTGTTATTATAAGGTTTGATGGAGTGGCCTCTATCTTAGCTTCCATTAACACATTATAACTTGGAAATACGTCAACGTTATGGCTTCGCAATGATTTTCTCATCAATTTGTATTTTTTCTTAGAAAGTCCCATATCCAAGAACAAGGCAAGTGCAGTCGGACCATCATATTTTATTGGATCCCTTTGAGGTGTAGGAATACTCGCTTTAATCCGCTGCACTCTTATTGGGCTAGCACTCAGAACTGCTTTTGTGATGTCCGCTTTTGCCTTATTATGATCCTTGTTATATTTCATACTTAGAGCTATTGACACATTTTCCGTCGAAATATTGCTCGTAGTTTCCAGTAGTTTCCTCCTTTTCGTGTATTCCGAACATGCCTGCAAGGATTTCGAAGGCCTTCCTCTTGATGTACTTGGCACGTCACTGTCTTCAATTTCAACCTCTTGTATAGTAAATGTTCTGTTCAAAAATTCTTCATTTTTAGTGAGAAATCTTTCTTTGTGTCTACTACTTTGTATCCATTTTTGCTTAAATAAGGCATATATCCTTTGAAGTTTCTTTTTAATTTCTTCATTAACACTAATTTCTGAGTATTGATTCTGAAACAATTGCACAAATTCTTCAGAATTCGAAGCATTGTGAAAATGTTCCAAAAGGACTTTGTTTAAAATATTCATATTCAAATTTAATTAACACGATCCGGTCTTTAGTCAAACGTTTTGAAAACTAATGAAGTTTATCCATAGTCAGAGTTAATATAACAGTAAAACATGCACATGCACAAGGATTATTTTACATGTAAAATTTAAGCTACCCAAAATACATTACTTAATAGCTCTTTTATTGGGTTAGTGAAAAAACTTAATATTTCTCTCTACCTGTTTTATTGGACCATAAAATAAGGATCTATAATTAAACATATCCTTCAACCTTTAATATAATTAGTAGGTAATAAAGAAATTAATCTCTTACTTTTGGCAAGTTAACTCGTGTTTACCTAGTTTAAGATTTATAATAGGTAATCCTTTTGGCTTAGTAATAGCAGGAATCTACTTAAATAAGAAAATGAAAGTAGCAGATTATAAAAACTGGTAGATATGGTAAAAAATTTTGCAAAACCTATAACAATTTATATTCGTAATAAAATCCAAAATAATATTTTTTTTTATTCTTAGCCTTTTAAATTAAAAATTAAAATTTCATCCGTTGCTGGTTTTTACAAGTATCATACAATGTGTGGGTTTTTCGACAACCTTATGAATGACTTTTTTATTCATTATTACTATCATTATAAGAATAAAGTAAGAAAACGTTATGTTTACGACGCATTTTTCGAAAAAAAAACTGACATCAAAGTCAAAAATTATCACGGACAAGAAAAAAAAAAAATATCAAAAAATATCTGACCAATAAAAAAAGATAAAAAAAAATTGTAAACGCAGTTACAATGGATAATATTTCTTCTAAAAATTAAAACCTTAAAATCGTTGCTAGCATTACTATTAACAGAGAACTAAGCGTTTACGTGGGTCAAGGTATGCCAAAGTAAGCGTTTTCTCAAGCCTTTATTTTTTCAAAGTACAAAATCTCGGCAGTGCGCAAGCATGCGCAGCTAAATATTTTTATTTTGGGTCAACAATTGGTTGGTACACATACCCTATTCGGCTTAATGCATGGACACGAATGGATTATTAACGGTACCTGCCATAGAACCGTTTTTTTTCAAATCCGATATTCTCCGAAATGGCTTGTTCGATTTCAACGAAACTTTTTGTGAAGAAGCACTTATATAATTCAAATATAAGCCAAAAATAAAATTTCAAAAAAAATAAATTTTGGATTTTTAAAAAAAATTTGAAATTTTTTTTTGAAAAATAAAATTTTCGAAAACGGGACATTGTATTTTTTTGAAATTTTGTTTTTAGATGTGGATTAGGGATTTCTACAAAATGGCATACTAATTTTAATTTAAACTTTTTTTTTTAAGAAAATCTGTTTTCGGCGGATGATTCCGAAACACCCTGTGAAATAATTTTATTGAAATTCATTGGTATAACAGCCCTAGAAATTTCCTTCAAATTAAAAAAAAAATGGTACCGCTAACTCAATCCGTTCAAAAGTTATGATTTTTGCAACGAGATAAGTCATTTTGGACAACCGTGCGTGTAAACGAAATGAAATTGGCCAGTGTTGTTCTGCCCAAGGTCCTTTTTGACAACATAATAATATTATACACATGGTTATACATTGTTTGTTTATTTATTTATTTGTTATTTTGTTTTCTTCTCTTTTTTTTCAGATAACATGGACGACATGGTATTCCAGAATAATAATAAAAACGCCATTTATGTACTTAATACCAGCTATAACACATACGGGGTAAGTAGCTCTCACATTAATGAGAAACTGCTTATACGTTGTTATTTATATTTATACCAAATACCAATATTTGTTTTATATAAATGGGAGAGCAACACACAACACGGATGTGAAAAAAACTGAACATATATAAAAACAAGGCGCATTCGTGATAAAGCTAAATTTAATACGAATGCCTACGTTGGAACCTACTTATATATTGAAATGGCATATTATATCCCTTGGACCGTAACGACGGAGGACATGTTTATAGGAATGCGAAGCCTTTAGCGTTTTTAACTTTAATCCCTTTCATGGGTGAATTTTGACCTTTTTGTATCCTTATCGCACGTAGAAATTATATTACTTATAGAAAGATAAAACTAGTTTGATAGTATAGCCTTGGAGACACAAACCTACCTGTACCGGTGTAATCTGAAGCTTATAACATTAAATTCTTGCTTCAGAGAGTTCGTATTACGACTTGTTTTATGTATTAATCTTAAGATAATAAATGTGTTATGAGAAAGGCACTCATTTTAATTTAATTATCATTTTTTATTTTTATCAAAAACTGAAAAGGGATCGGATATTATGAAAATGAGTTTAGGTTTTCATAGCTTAAACGTGGTGGCATAATTGATACAGTTATATTAAAATGCGTCTAAACAGATACGTATTACAATGGAAAATACTATAAAATAAAATGTTCAGGCAAAGTTCTATTGTTGAGTCGAATATTCAAGACACATCACGTTATGTAATGTATATTCTTAGAACTACTATGTAAGAAAAAATCACTTTTTCTACCATAGAACGTAAATGCTTATGTTCTAACAAACTTCAACGGGAAATGGTTTACTTTCCATTGCTATTCCGTCAAAAGTGTAAAAGTAACTGTTTCATAAGCTCTTGGTTGATGCAATAGCATCTCTGTGAGAATTACGGACATTGATCTATTTTATGAACGTATATAGAGATATAGAGCAGCAATCGTCAACACGTTTACGGTTGTTCGTTTTATTTATATTCCACATACGCCACAGTCAGTTCAAACTCTAAAAAATTTCTAAAGCTCAGTAAAAATGTAAAATGGGACTATTTATGACCCACATCCTGAAAATGGATTGAATTATATCCGTTAGAGCACTTTTCTTGTTTTTTCTACAAACGAAAACGTTTGATATATGCGGGGTTGTGAATTCAATACAAGGAAAAAGTTGTTTTTACTTCTCCCTTCACATGATAACCGTATGTATACCTTTCCCCATAGGATTTGTCTCCTTGTTTTATTCGAAAATTCTACCTATAACATCTCACTTTCAATAAAATTCATCCCTCAAAATCCGCAATCACATTTAGAAAAAAAAAAGTAAATTTTTAGGACATTATATTGACATAAATTTCCACTCAAATTTAGAACAAAACTTTTTCTATCAAAATATTTTTTTTTCTTCTAGGAATTCGGTCGTCCCAACGCCTTCGGTTATCCCCAAACCACCAACTCGGATGATACATACAACAACCCCAAGAATTGTTCACTCTCAAGGAGTCTACATAAATTGAAAAGTTTACGACACCATTCCAGAGAAATGATTCCGGGCGGAGGTGCGTCAAGTGCCGCAGAGAGTAATTCATCATCAATGACATCCTGCTCGCCTGCTGCGGCAGCTTTACAAAAGCTATTCAACTGCAGCAGTAGTACGGCCCACAGCTGCAGGAGTATTAATTATAGAAACAACACACTAAACAACAGCAACTGCCACTCTCCGAATAGCCATATAAGTCCTGACTTGAACCATCATCACGGTGGCGGCGGCGGCACTAGCAATGATCCCCAGCATCAGCATTATGCTCAGAAGGATAAGGGGAAGCAGTCCCATCCGGTGCACCACCCGCAACTAGATGAATACCATCATCTGATGGAGAACCAAATGTCACTATCGTTACGTGGCAATAACAACAGCACTTCCGGCAGCGGTGGTGGGGGTGGAGGCTGTGGCGGTGGTGGCAGTTGTGGCAGTGGGAGCACAAGTTGCGTGCTTCCCTGCGTAGGTGGCGTAGGTGGCGGCAAGAAGAAACATTTCAATTCGTCTAACTCGGTTAAATCAGCGCTAATTGCCAAGAAGACAAAGTTTTGGAAATACTTAGTCGAGGAAGAGAAATGGCGGAAGCATAGTGATGAGAATTTATCAACTACCAACAACTGTGAACGCGACCGAGAAAGGTAACGATATGCTTCAGCTTGGTTCGTGTTGTTAAGGACGAAACTTTTAAATGTTGCTTCCTTTTCTCGTACTTTACAAGAATATCAAGGGATAAAGAGACTCCCGCAGGTGCATAAGGAAGAAGTTGAATAATTTGTTAGGTTTTTTCATATATATATATATTTTTTTTGTGTTGTATTATTTCTTGATTCTATGTATACTTTCTATCTTCTTTGTGTATAAGTTGCTCTTGTGAGTTTCATCCTGTAAGCAATTATCATGTAAAAAGCGTACACTAGAAAAAGGAACAACTCTGAAATTTTCAAAGAGAATAAAGGAACTTAAACTAGTGTTTTAGTTCTTCGAAAAGAGTGAAAATCTTTGAAGTCTTACGCGATTCTCAGTTTGAAGATTATACATATATATATATTCTCTAAAATGGCGGATTTTTAACTGACTTTGAAATTGATACACTCTGTTTCTCGCGTAACTTAAATAATTAGTTTTTACAGATACATAGGTACTGAAATTATTAGAAAAATTATTTCAAAAATTAAATTCCTTCGTTACATTCTCTTTGTCATAAACTGCATCGAACAAGTTAAACAAGAAAAATATTATAGAAACCACTTTAAAATAACGGTTTAGAGCTGTAATCCAAGGCTTACTGGACCTACAGAGCTGTGGTTGCACTCAATTTGTAGCAAATTTTGTCTTCTTTACCTGATGCCTGGCAGCTTTTTCTAAAAAAATCACATTTTAGAAGAAAGAAGATAAAAACTGAAAAAAAATTGCGAAAGGTTTGAAGTTTTTGGTGCACCATGCTGTTAGCACAGGTCTTTCAAAGCTACAAACTTGGTTATATACTACTGGTATTTATCCCGATTTCATACCAATATATCAGCGATGTGCAATTTTTTGCGAATGTCTTGCACTTTGTAAGCCGCCTAAATATATTTTTGTAAGAAATATTAAAAAAAAAAAGTTTTTTGATTGAAATTCTTTTTTTTTAATTATTTTTTGTGGCATTTTGCGAATCAGAGCCTCTCAAACTGATCTGAATTTCATGTTCTTTAACCCGGGAATTGTTTATAAGAACAATTTTGACTGAGCGATGAAAACAAAATGAATTTGATATTCGTCAGTTCTACTATCCACGTGTACGATTTGTATCCCTTAACTATAAATTCCACGCACCACATAGCACAGAATTAAGTTTGTTTTGATTTTTAATAGAGAAAAAAACTTCTGACTATTCTGACGATCAATTTCCAATCTGAGGATTGGTATAATTCATTTATTTTTATTTTGTTTGAAAAGCAAACTTGCTGATAGTTTGAACTTCACAAGAAGAAGTCAAGGAAAACTAGCAGTATTGAGAAACAAATTACATAATGAAGTAAATCATATTCTTTGTTATTATTATTCTTATTATAGTATCATTTACAAGTGATCTACAGGGATTGATGATAGGTAAAAAAGTGTTAGTTTATAATATAAGTAAGTAGATTTTATTTGGGAGTGTGTTTTATTCACAAATTACCATTCGCACAGCAAAAGCTAAAAAGGACTTGCCATGTTTTTTTAGATTTTACTCGATTCCATATTTTTTATTATTCACCCATAAAGATGTGTTGAGAAATTTCTGACTCGTCTTGTTCGCAACTTTAAGCCCCACATCCATTCAACCACCGTGTTTCCATATTTATGGCCAGCGTTTTATCAAGTCCCTATCCAATTTGCATTGTTGTCTCCCCAGAAACAGGAGAAGCACCGACCGTCCAGAGTAGTTTATTATGTAGATCTCTTAAAGAAAACAAAAAAAAAATATAAAAAAAAAACAAATATTCACACCTCTTAGACGACGTCGACTTTGGCCCGAACAAATTCTCAAGTACCTCGCATCGCAATACAAATTTCAAACTCTCATATAAGACGAGACGTTTCATTTTTGTCGCACCAAAAACTTTTCTCATTTTAATGAAACGGAAATCCCTGGCTGGAAAGTTTCTTTCTGTTTTCTTCTGTATACTCACATAATGCTGCGAGCTCATGGCCAGGCCGACATCCGGCTCCTTGGTTCTTATATTTCTATCTGGTTCTCGTTCCCATTCTTGTTCTCGAATTGCCATGTCATGCATGGCACATTGTTATTCTACTTTAGTATCCAGCCATTATGAGGTTTTATTTTACTTTAGATACTTTAGATACAAGAAGTACAAAGCAACTATAATGTATTCTCCATGGAAGGCCATCCACGAAAAAAAAATGTAGATATTCACGCATACGAATGTATTAAAATATGTATAAGTATTATATAGTCCAGAAACCAGTGGCAATTCTATTCACAAAGCCGGGGATGGATTTGAAATGAAAGTGGCTTTCATCGGTAAAACAAAAAAGTTCAGTCGTGTCGTATGGCTTTTTAAGCTTCTCGAAAATGCATTTTCACTGCTAATTTTTCCAAGAAAAATCATAAAGTTTTGCCAAGAGAAGCAGGTGTGGCATTGGGATTGGGTGGGGTATATCTAACTCTTGGAACATTAAAATGAACAAGGAGGAGGAGAATTTTACGTGGCTGGTTCTTTTGAGTCTTAAGTGCTAATGGTCACTGCACCTGCAGAGTCATAAACTTATTGGTGGCTGTGGCTCTTGAACGTGTTTGCTGTTCACGCTTTGTTTTACATATTTAATGACTTTCAGCATTTTGGTATGTGGATGTTGAAATATTTTTGCAATTCATAGTTTTAATAGCTACAAAAAATGAGGTAAGTTTAACATTAGTATAGGTAGCTGTTGTAAAATGGCAAGCAAGGAAGAAGGTTAAGGTAGTATTTAAAGAAGAGTTTTGTTTTATGTAAGTCTTACAAGGTTTTTGAAAAGGAAGGAGAATATGATATTGAACAATGAACTAATCATCCCTTGCAAATATTGCTAAGTTGAACAAAGTTTGAAATTACCTTAATAATTCAATTAAGTAAGTATATACTCATACATTCATATGAAGGCCTCAGAGCTGCATTAATTTATACTTTTTTGTTAAGAGGACAAGTTGAATTTTGTGGGGGCTTATGTTCATCTACTCCACATTATCCTATCTATTTAAGTAGCTTAAGAACATTCTCAGAACTATTTTTTTTTTAACCGTGCTTTGTGAAATAAGCAACAAGATCTTTTTTCCGAATTTTACCCCGAAATATGATCATAGTATGGCGTAATGGAGCAAAATTTGTGTGTTACCCTACAATATCTATTGTTGGCCAAACTTTGTGACGCATTAAAAGTAAAAACCCACAAACAAAATTATCAAATGCAATGCCGGATGAACTTTGTTTATGAGAAAGTCTCACTTTTGAATATTTTTCCATAGAATTACGTTTTAAATCTTTAATTTGAGATTTAACCAAAACCAAGCAATTATTCTTGACATAGCGTCGTAATCATGAATCTCCAAAATTGATTCCAATGGGTTTTTAGAGAGCTTCGCATTAAAAATAAGTGTAATACATTTTTAATACATTTTTAATAGCAAAGAATTAAGTACCATAAAACTATTGCCATTGCCTTGCAAAAACCCTTCAAAGCAACCTTAACAGTTTATAAATTTACGACTTTTTATATGTATTTACATTCCATTCCTTTAAATTTATTATAGCTCTCATTTTATTGCATGTTCTCTTTCAAACAACCGAATTCTTATGGGGGATTACGACAAAAGATTTATTGGAAAGATTTCACCGAACAGCAAAGGAAACACAAACGATAACCACACCTCGAATGCTGCACAAAATGATGGAAGAATTACCCAAGCTATTAATAACTATTCTAGCAAAAGTAATTCTGGAACCTGCGGAAGTGTAAGCACCCTAAATAACAGTAATTGGAGTGGAAACTGCGATACAAATAAAATAAACAACAACAATAATCAAAAATCAAGCGCTCAACTGTATAAGGAAGCAGCCCAACTCCTAGGACTTTCCTGCACCCTATGTGATAACTGCCGATGCCTCGATTGTCAAGTGAGTGTAATAAAATTGTATTAGTCCCTAACATTGCTTCATAAATGTTCACTCATCTTGATTTTTTTGTTGTTTTTGTTTTTCTATTTCAAACAAATGAAACAAACAGAGTCGTTACTTCGAATGCGATGACTCTGACAGCTATTCGGAATTTTCTTTTATGGACGAATACTTCGAAAACCTACCAGCGGAAGTTGATAGAAATTTCCATCATCGCTCATCGCCAAATTTACACCAGCAAGAGCAGCAGCACCACCGCCAACACTCACAAGACGAAGTGACTAGTATTAGCGAAGATCAGCAGCCAGTGAGTGGCGATTTCGAAAACAACGTACTTGACCATTGTGAATCCCTTAACGATTTAACTCTCAACGAGAACTGTATTGAGAACGAGAACTAATTAGTGCGCTTTCATGCCAGGAGCAAAACAACACGAACAAATAAACTAGGGGAAAAAACTACTCCAAGGACCTAGTCCCTCTCTCTCTCCATCTTAGCCAAGGTAAGTAATTTTATTTGACGTATTCAGTGTTGTTGGCTTGGCTCTAAGCCAAAACTACTTTTAACTGTTTAAAGTGCTGGCTGACCGCAAAAGCTTGCTACGGTCCAACAAATTCACTCAGCGGATGTTACGCTGCATAATGCAATTTAAGTCTTGTAGTTTCTCTTTTCTTTTCATTTATTTTTTTATTTTTCGCCATCCATTTATGTTTACTTCCCTGGTTTTTCCGTTGTAGGTATTTAAAGGTCTTTTTTTAAAGGTTTTGGTTGATGTGGGTTGCATAAAAGGAACATGGCCATATTTATGTGTGTGTGTGTGTGTATACTTTTTATTTTTGGAAATAAACCAACTTTTGTGGTTAGGGAAAAGAGCACGAGATAACGCAGTCAAAATTACATGAAGGGAAAAAGTTAATTAACTGTTAAGCTTTGTTTCAAAGTTATCTTAGCTACGCGGCCTTCAAATATTTAATGCGTACGTGTTGGACTTATTTAACTTTGCAGATTTTCTACTCTCTATACACTTGAGTGGTTCTGGATGATTTTTTTTTTTTTCATTCCTCTATATATTTTTAACAATAAAACATGATAATGTTTTGATTTTTTCAAACTTTAATAAGCTTATAATATTAACCTAAACTTAAACATTAACCTTTGGGCGATTTGAACTAATTCAGTAAGCTTGAGGATGTATGTTCTAACTTTCAAGCAAAAAAATAGTCAGGGTTTAATTTTATGCATATACAAATGTTAACTATGAATTAACTTAAATTTCTTTGGTGTTTTTGATAAACAATAAGGTTTTAGGATGTGACAATGATGGTTTGTGGCCCAGATCGGTTTTTCTACACTTTTACTTTTCACTTTTCAACTATAGTTTGAGAAATAATTGAAAAGTGGAAAGTCTTTTCACTTAGCAAACTTTGTAAGCAGTTTTATTGTTCGCAAAGAAGAAGTGTTTAGTGAAATAAGCCCCTGGACTTCTTGTTTTCGATGAATTTCATTTTGTCGTGTATCAATTTTGTCGTATGCATATCTCATACGTCTAATTTACAATTAAATAAACTAACTTAACAATTAGTATTACGATTTCAATATTTAATCTTTAAATAATTTACCTTTCATCAATCATTATGCATAACTTAGAAAAAGAACTAGCCTTGGAAAATTTCAAGATTTACAAACATAAACTAGGTTGTCCTAAGTGTTGACTGGAATGTTCCAAAGCTTCCTTATAAAATATTTCAGATCATTTACATTTGATAATAATTCAAATTAACAGCACAATAGAATTGTTATTTAACAAAAAAAATAAAATAAAAAATGTCACAATAACTTCAAAAGGCACCTGTATTGAGGTTCAAAAAATGTTTCTGTCAATGAATTCCATTTGCTATGAATAAGTTACTACAAGGTTCATCAAGATCAAAATATATTATTCCAGCCATTAATCAAACACTCCCCCACTGGCATTGATTCCGGAGTCCATTCAAACAGTAAAACCATATTTACCAACAGCCAACACTATTAATTTAACCATTTACCCACACACAGAGACACACGGAGGCCCAATGAAATGCCAATGAATTAAATGGACCACAAGGAAACCAAACGTGAAACCTTTGACTTTTGTTTTCTTGGCTTCTCTTTTTTTTTTCATTCTTATCATCCTTGTGGGGAAGGGTGGATGAATTGTAGGTTCTGGAATGCGGGACTGCTAAAATAACTTTTTTTTGTATCAACAATATACATGCACCTCATTTCCTGCATCTATTATTATTGTTTTTCTATTCTTTTGCTTTTAGCTTCTTTTATTTTCTCCATCTTCTGCTCTAAAAACAAAGTTTATATTGGGGTCGTTAAAACCTGTTGTCTATGTATCTATCGGTCTATCTATGATATCCATTGACGTAAGAATAAGGAACGGTTCATCTCAGTAGATACCTACTAAACTGATGTATGTATGTATATTGTATACATATAGGTTAGGAAGATGTATAATAAAATAAAATAGAAGATATCCGTTTCTGTCTTTTGTGGAGACTTTTTCACATCAATAATTTTGAGCCACCAATCGGAAAATTCTCAGCCATCAGTTCATAAAAAAAGATATAGGTTTTCGTTTAAAGAAATAAAAACAAACAAAAAACAAAAAGAATTGATGGAACGAAATCTTTTAGAGTGGTGGTGGCTTATTGAAGTTTTGGGTCGTTGGTTCCTAACCCAAATATGTATGCTTGAAGAGATTGAGATGGTGTATGTTAACAATTCTTCCAGTTTAACCAAACCAACCATTATTGATGTAAGAAAAATATGATATTTTTAGAAAAAACTAAAGGACGATCTTGGTTTAGGAAACAGTCATAGTTGACATATACTTTAATTTTTATTTTTTTATAAAATAATGATTGTTTTCTTACCAGGTGGTGGACTAACCCATCGAAAAATTACGGATTTATGCCTAGTTCATATTGATATTTTTTATTCTGCTAAATACATTATGGACCAGTGCCAAAAAATTTTTGAAAAAGATATGGATGGTGGGAAAATTTAGTAGAAAAAATATGTTGCCCACTTATAGTTTGGGGGAAAGTGAGTTGGTGGACGAAAATATATTTGCAGCTTAATATTAATTTGTGTATCTATGACACATTTAATTTCAAAAATAACCTAATTTATGATTTTTCTGATTTTGAAAAATAAGAATTCACTGAACATATTATTTACATAATTTTTTGCGATTTTGTTTTCGAAATCTAGTTTTTAAATAGTAACACAATATTAAAATTATGGCACGATTCCCGTCTGTGAAGATAAAAATAGTCATAGTGATAAAAATTATTAATTAATTAATCATTGATAATAATAATAGACAGTATACATTGAACAAAAAGACCGAGAGCCAGTAGCAGGTTTTGGGTATTATAGTTTATACCTACTATAGTTTTTGTTTTAAATATTAAAAATTATTAATTAATTAATCATTGATAATAATAATAGACAGTATACATTGAACAAAAAGACCGAGAGCCAGTAGCAGGTTTTGGGTATTATAGTTTATACCTACTATAGTTTTTGTTTTAAATATTTTGAGAAATTTAGACATAAGAAAATATCTTTTGAAAAAAATGTCTCTAACGATTTCCAATTTTTTTTCCAAAAATGAATTTTAAAAGAAAAATCCAATAGCGTATTTTGTGTGGAAGTCAATCAAGTTGTGCATTTTATTTTTGTTCTTTTATAACTTGAAATATGTTATATCTTTGAATCTAAGCTTGTACAAAAGTAGGCTTTGATTGTACAAAACTAGGTTAAGTAACTACATAGATTTTGCGAAATGCCGTGCTGGAAAAATGGACGTGAATAATTCTTGATTAGTAGTTAACCGTCTTAAATGTGAATTAAATTAATTGAAATTCACAATTTCCGATTTACCTTCTATGGGGAAATTAAACTAAACGTCAAGGACTTTCATAGTGAAACTGTCCACGTCCAGAAAATCAATCAATGAAAGAGAACTATCATTAAGTAAGTGTAAGTGCTGTACTGAAACAAAAATCGAAACGTAGTTTGATGTCGCTAAAAAGTGCATTTCACCGTTTTATTTGTTAAACAAAAATTACTTTTTAGACAAATGAATCGATGTAGTGAAAACAAATCGGTTAGACGTATAACTATTCAATAATTTCTAGATTCTTGAAAAGTATCAGGTGTATTGCATACTAAAACGCAAGACATAAATCATTTTGGCATGCAGTTTTTTTTTTGCAAAAGATCCAACTCTCAGTTTCTCCTTGAAAAGGTTACTCATCCCATTCCATGGAAACAGAAAACAACAATTTATTTTCTGGCACAAAAAAATTACTAATGCCACACTTTCTGAAACATTGAAACAAAAAAAACTTTACAACTTAATGCGCCGCAATACCCGTCATCATCTCTATAATCGATTTCAATTTATCTTTCCTGTTTCTTGAATACATGTAGGAGTTGTAGTAGCCTATTCGTATAACATTTATGAACGTGTCATTTTCAAACAAATGTATCTACAATTTTGCTATACATGGTTATATGCATAGCCAAATTGTATCCATGTGAGCTCCAAACACAAGCAAGGCTAAAGGGAGTTTCTCAATGTTAATGGCGTACAAGGATTCTAGGCGCATTGTGCTACATATGCCATATAGAAAACCACTTTTTCATGCAGAAGCACCACCGCTTCAGCATCGCCACCAAGCGTCCCCAAACAAGCAAAGTCGACGTTGAATCCGATGCATCTTTGAAGTTCTTGGAATCGTGCCAGCGGGATTTAAATGCACTTTGGTTCTAATAAAAATAAATTCTTTTGGGTTTGCGCTAGTTTTTCGGTCTTCTTTTTTCAATCCACAAATACATATTGATGGCAAGTTTGGTTTTTTTCCCATATCCGGAAATGTGTGGGTGGAATTTTTATTCATTCTGGCATCTAAACTCGATTGTATGGATTTTGGTGGTATTTTTTTTTTTCTTTTGGTTCGGTCTAAGAAGAAAAGACATTACAATGTCGTTTGAATGATATGCCGCAACACATTTCAAACCACCACTGACCTAGTTGCAACGATAATCTCATCCTTGGGCGGTGAAGCAACAAAAAAATTGATAACTTGAATCGAAATGCAGGGAAATATAGTGTCATTTATTTTTGTTTTGTCAAAGCGAATGTTTGATAAACACTTTTTCAATAAACATAAATATAAAAATTTATGCCTTTAGCAGCGTATTATTATAGAAACACTGAAAATTCTCCCTTTTCAGTAGCCAAAAAATATGAAGGGACACAATGAATAAGCCAAGGTGCCGCCCAACCTAATTTGTTTCTCCCAGTAAATCACAATCATTAAAAATCCCCAAATTAATTTCGGATTAAAAAAAAAAACAAATTCCAAACACACCTCCCTTCCACCCTTTAATCATAGATTTGTTTTTACTTTATTTTGTTTTTTTGTGAAAAACCATAACCTTCAAAACAAACGCCTATTATTCCTAAAATTAAATAAAGTTACCATGCACACTTTAGATGCCAGACAAGTTTTCAAATTAAAGTTTTTGGCAACCGACCCTTTTGCCCGCAACCAAAAAAAAAGACAAATCCCACAAAAAAAACCTTCCCACATCGGAGCAGGGGAAGAAAAAAATATTTGATAGAATTCATTTTCGTTTTTTTGCAGCGAAACATGTTTGCTTGTTGGTTTATCACTTTCATCTGGAAAAATATTAAAAAAAGGAAAATGAGTAAAATCACCCCACTCCTTTCCCCTCCTTTTGGGTCACCACAACACTATTTCAATGTAAAAGTTTTTTGTGTGTGGGTCCTTCCTTTTCAATGCCACCGATGCCCATTCAGTCCGTCAATGAACTGCGCGGCGCAGCGCGCTGGCAGCGGATGTTATATTAGCATCACCGGATGTGGCTTTACCCCCGCTCTTATTCCATCAGATTTGGGTGTAGACATTTTTAAACCCCTTTAGAACTTGGCCACATCAGAAAAGGTGGCTATTAATTAAATCGCTTCATTAAATTCCAGTAGCAAATAGTTCCCAACAAGGTCCTCCGCGTAGCTACCACCACTACCAACCGGATCTAACCGAAAAAAGGGAAATAAATTTTCCCCGGAAGTGGCAGTCAAAAAATATTAATACCCGCATTGTTCCAGCAATTGTATTATGGTGGATGGGGTGAATTTGAGTTCGCGATCCTAAAGTGTAGATGATGCTCTCTTCCGCGGAGGATGGTTGAATTGAAATGAAATTGGTTTTTAGAATTTGTGTGTGGATTTGCCCACAAGTTGCTGCTGCTATAGATTGTCGTTCTCGTCGTCGCAGTGCTTTTCAAGGAAGCATGTAATAAAATCAATAATTCACGATTTGAAAACGAGGAAACCAACAAAACGATTAAATGCTCTCTCTAAATACAATTGAAAATTTGTTGCTTCAGAAGAGTGTTTTGGGAAAAAATGTTAACGATAAATATTTCGACAGCAATTTAAGAGATTTTCATTAGATACTTGTATTATATATGTGCACTTGATTGCTATGAATGAAATAAAAATCATGACTGGGTCGCACGTATTTGCTTCGATTTTGTTCTAATTCTTAGGTACATAAAAAGTTGTTGAATGAATATTTTTTTACAAAAAAAAACGAAGTTCTTCTCTCTGTATTGCGATTTTTAAAACTTTAATCTCAAAAAATTGAGTTTAAAAGACTAAATTTCTTCTTATATGTAGCCTTCTGTGGAGTAAAAAAAAATTCTTATCTATATGAACTTTTGATACTCAGCTGAAATATTGGTTTTTGTAATGTTGGCCTGTTTGTATCAGAAATAGAAACTACAGCCTACGATTTTGATAAAAAAAATCATTTTCGTTTTTATGGGTAAGGTCATCGTTTTATGAAAACAGTTTTTTTTTTAAATCTTTATGAACGATACTTGCCCTAAAACCTTATTTTTCTTCATTTACGGGTTTCTCCTTAACGACTTACCTGATTTGTATGATTTTGTATGTATGTAAGCTTTAAGATACCTTAATAAAGCTTAGCAACAAAATTTTAAAAATAAGTTATTTTGGATTTAAAAAAAAAAATTTTTTTTTTTGGCCTAGGTATGTAGTTTGTAAGTATTCAATGATTTTTTTTTTTTCAAAATATGGTTTTTAGATATTAATTAATAATACATAATCTTAAACATCGCATACTTAATGAGATTTACCAGTTGTGGCAGCGATTTAAAAGTTTCGGTTACGACTTACTAGTTTCGTCGGCGATTAACCAGGTTCGTCTGCGGCTTGCCAGCTTAAGCTGCGATTTTTCAGTTTTGGCTGTGTTTATCAGTTTTTTTTTTACTAGAAATGGATATCTGTAGCGATATGTGGTTCCTATTGTATTACATGCTACATAATTGGTCAATTGATCTTTCGAATGTGAAGTTTGGCTATCGGGTTATCTTATGGACAGGTCGAATGGTAATCTAATCTCACTTCATATTGAATCATTGGTTTTTGCCAAAAAATTGGAGATCAGGAACAATATCAAAGAGTATTGAAGAGTTGTGAAAAATTGGCTACAAGGAATATCTATAATCTTTTTCTTACAAGATCGAATACCATATATAAATCGAACATGCGTAAAATTGCAGTTTATTAACCAGTGCGGCCTCACTTGCTTTTTGAATTTTTGCTCTTCTGGAATAAAAATTTTAAAAAACTAAGCAATGGATTAAAACTTTTTTTTTCAGTTACTAAACTACCCTTCTTAAGAAATCAAACCTTTAACGTTAATTTTCTTTTTTTCTTAATTTCCCTGCGGTTTATATATTTTTTCATGCACGATTTATTTAGGATATACTTTTCGTTTTCTTTCCGAAAAGTCCCTGCTGATTTGATTTTTTTTTTTTCACAAATTACTTTGGCATTAAATTTATCTCTGCTAACATTTTCATTGCGTGACTCCTTAAAGTTGTGTCAGAGGATAAATACAAATAGGAATACCACACTGCTTGATATTAGATAACAAACATCTTTTCGTGCTCCTTGTAAAAACATTCCCATTCTCAATCCTTACCCAATAAATTGTAGTCCTTAGAGTTGATTGAGTATTGTGGTATGTGTTGTGTTGTAAGTCGTATATGTATATTTTCTTTGAAAGGTAAATTTGCAAGATTATTCATTACAATTCGTTAAGCCTACGTGTTCTGGAGTTCGGTTGACAAGTCTCTCATTTGTTTGAAAAATGAGAATGAGAAAATTAACGCCGCGATGACGGCAGTTTTTATTATTTTCAATTAATATATTTTTCGTTTTGTGTGTGTAGATTAGAAGATGATGAGTGTATTTCAGAAGGTTTTTTTTATTTATGACAATACTAATGATTACAAGGAAATACAAATAGGTGTAATGTGTAATTTTTAAAGGGACAAAAACAATTCATAACGCTCAGTGAATAATGGTCCTTCCAACCCCAATTTTGCAGTAGGCCCCAGGCTGTCAACAAAAAAGTACAACCACTTCTTTTAGCTCCACGATCTAAATATATTCTATGTATAGTAAAGAATAAACTACACACTTTATAATTATTATAAGTGCTATAAATTTTTTTCAGAAAAAAGTTACTCATACGCCACAGTGACCATTCAGCTGATAATCTAAGAACTAATGAAACAATTATAAAACCATTTTTTTAAACATTCATGAGCCTTAGAATAATAAACTTAGTCATTTGATATTTTATATAATATGGTCCTCATTTCAGAGTATTGTGTTTAGATATCAATATTTATGCAATTCATTCTTTTCATCACTAAAGTTCATTGCTTGTAATAAAAGAGATAATAAAATGGTCTAAAACTTGTTAGGTTAATTTAAGAAAAACTGAGGAATGACTTTTTAAAAGGGAATAGAAATAAGAATAAATGGCAAACCAATTTTTTTTTTTTTTTTTTTTGAAAAATCTTTTGACAATTTTATATACATATACAAAATGTATAGTTTTTATTTATGGCTCTAGGGATTTTCAAAATAATTTTTCCTATAAATCATCTTTACAAAAAAAATCAAATACTGAGTTTTGAAGTCAAATTCATTTAAAAAGCTATTTTCATAATTTTAAAAGGGTATAAGATTGCCAACTCAATTTTGAGTTTTTTTTTTTGTCAAATACCAAACCCAGCCTATATGGCAGATCTTAAGACTGTAAAAAATATGATATCAAATATATTTTTATCGCTGAGTGATTTAAAAAACACACATTTTCAAATTCAATAAGATTTAATAATTGAAATAAAATTATTAAGTACAATAAGCGAAAAACAAAAACATTTAAAATAATGTTCGTACTAGTAAAATATTCAAACAAACATATTTGTATTTAACAATATTAAACATGTCTCTAGCACTTTAAGTTAAAAAAATAGTTTTATGTATGACTTTTTTTCGAAGTTTATCCATATATACACTACTGGAATTTTAAATTTCTAAGAACCCATCAAATCTATTTTTTTTTTTAAATAAAATTGATACCTTTCTAATTTCTTTAAAACTATTTCTAAAACCTTTTGCAACGGCTGTAAAACAATTTCATTTCACAAATTGCACTTTATTTGATATTGCTAGTGTATTCTTTTTTGCTGTCTTTTAAAACATAGACACTTGTTGAAGGAATTTTTATGTCTAAATAAGATGAATGAAATGGTCTTATACTCTCCTCTCTTTATACTGAGTATAACTGGTGCGTGATTAGAAGTACCTACTTTTATAATGCTCAACGCTTTCACTGTTTGTAAGATTGTAATACTTTGTGCAGTGATTTCTGTGATTTTATAGTTATTTATAGTAAAACACCACCTTTTTACACCAAATTACTTTCAAACATTTTATAAGCTCTAGGCAAATATGCCTATATTTTGTTATAATAAGTTCAACAATATAGCATTAAAACTTAAAATAACTTTTATCCTGTAAGTATTTTAATTTCAACTCTCTTTTCTAATTTCAGCCAAAAACTATCATCATTTCACAACAAAGTTATATATTAATGAAATAAAATAAATTCTATAAGGATGCTAAGCTCACACACTCATAATAGTCTCTTTTGCATAACGGATCATCACCTACTGCCCCATTTATGGAATTTCAAAAACATTCTGAAACTTTTCACATTCTATTCCTTCTTATATCCTTCAGTTTGTTAACTTGAATTCGCTACGCTACGCCCGCTGCCATCGCACATGATGTGTGTATGCAAATTTACCACTCATCAAATATTCCACGACAACGACTACAAAAGGAGAGACCTTTTGTGCAGCACACCATCCGCCATCTGGTAATTGAATTCAAAATTAAATATTGACTCTATCAGACCTTTTATTCCCATAACCATTATCCTTCGGGGTTAAATGGGGTTTCATGATATTTTTTTTTTTTTCGTTTTTAAATAAAATTGAAAAACAAAAAAACTAAATAAAAATATATTTTGGATTGCATTTAATATGACAACAATGAAGCCGAGGATTATTTTGTAAATTAATTTTCATTTAAATAAGTTTAAAATAATATTTTCTCTCGTCTTCCATGCATAAATGTTGTTTGTTTTTTTTTTTCTTGTTTAATTTATTTTTTAAATAAGTATTGATTGATTAAACAATAAACAGCGTAAATGATATATAACATTTTTTTTTATGATTTTAACATAAAAAAAATTTTGTTATTAATATTTTAATGGAGTTTGCATTTTAAATATCATAAAACATTGATTTTGTTGCTACAATTTTATATGATTGAAAATGTTTCAAAGAAAAATCATATTAAAATGAAAAAAAGCTTTATTAATAAAAATACAAACCAAACATCAATAAAGGTATTTTTGTTCAGAATAGTAAAATATTTACAAAGGATACGCTTGCAGTGCGAGTTCTTATTACTATTATACAGGCAAAGTGTTCAAATTAACAAAAATTAAAAATTAATAAATCGCATAATCTAAAAAATTAAGTTACGTTTATTTTCTTTTAATTTGTTTGTTTTTATTTATATTTGTATTTATATTTTCAATTCATTCAATGAAGATACACTCTAAAAGATTATATATTTTACTAAACGTTAAATCTTATATACAAATTTTACAGAAATACGAAAAATATTTAGAATTGTTCAAAACTAAAATTACCTCCTTGCTAAACTATAAACAAACAAAAACTAAAACTAAAAACCAACAGCATCTGCAACTTCCCAAATCCGCTACTATTTCAAAAATAAAAAAAAAAACTGCATGAAAACCTGTGCCAAAATAAAATATATGTAACGTACCTATAGATAAATTAATATAATCTCAAAACTTGTTAAGAAAAAATTGTAGTTTTAACTTAAATCATATGAATTGTTAAAAAAAATGAGATTTATTAATAAAATCTTTTAAAAAATAAAGAGCGTTGTCAAATAAATGTTTTTCTTTCCTTCTCTAATTTTCTTTACAAAAAAAATAATTCTAAATAAATTATTTCTTATGATTGTAAATAAAAAATAACAAATTTTTTTGTGTACGAAATTTAAAAAAATAAAATAAAATTGTTTCCTTTATGGAATTTATAAATAAAAAAAAGAGACAAAATACGAATTATAACCATACGTAAATCCCAAACATTGTTGTTGTTTTTTTTGTTTTTGTTTCATTTTTCAGGTGAATTTTGTATTCCCTACTTACATTGGATGAGGTATGGAGTATGGATGAGGATGAGGAAATATTTTATCTTCTCCTTCAGTCGTATCCACTCGAGTGTTTTTTTTCTGACGATAATTCTTCATACTCATTTCATAAATTCAAATTCACATAAGTAGGTACATAAAGGTGGTTAAAAGGGGTATGTATAAAAAGACTGGGCTGGATCTACACATGTGAAAGTTAAAAACCTTCTAATCCCCTAAACATGATTTCTTAAAAGAGTCGATAAATTTTGTGCAAAACGATTTTTTTGTGTTTGAATTTGATTTTGAATTTGTACTCCTCTTCCAATCCTCGATCCCAATTTTAAAATAATTTTTTTTTTTCTTTTCTAAACAAAAATTCAACACTAGTCGATTATTTTTTCAATGATGACGTTTGTGCATCACATTACACCTAGCATACTCTGGATGACAACTGCCAAATGAAAATGATGAGCTTTGAGCCCATGCTCAAACAAAATATAAAAATATATGTACCTTCCCAGGGTAAAGCTGTCTGACTTTTATATCTGATAGTAAATTATTAAAATTAATAAAATGCGTTTACTTAGGAATACAAAAATAATAAATAAAAAAAAAAAAAAACAAAGGCGCTGTAAAAAATCAATGCCGCTCTGTAGCCATTTCACCTTGTCTTGAATTCAAACTAAAAGGGATTCATCAGATTCTGAAGGGTTACGCGCGTTTATTGAAACACATGTGCCCTCACTTCAATATTCAATGACAAAAAGAAAGTAGCTTTAAATTGTTGTGAAACAAAAGGATAAGTCAAGTATGTTCTTGTGTATGTGCTTCAATAAATTAAATTTATAGCGAAAGAGAAAGAAAATAAAACCTTCATTATTGTTGCATGAAATGGTTCAGATGTTATAATGTTGATTCCCTTTTAGTAAAACCACTTTAAAGATGTACCGAGAATTTCAGTAAATCATTTTAGATGAAATGAATAGATCAATCATCCATGGGAGTATCACAAGGCTCACAATAGATCTGATTAATATATAAATCAAAATCATTTAAAAATTTTTTGTATCTACGAGTATTACATTTTTTTACAAATGCAGTATTCACCCTTTAACGTTTAACACATAAAGATAATATTATGACGAATGTGGGTTTATTGTGAGTGGGAGAAAATAAAGGATTAACAATTTCACTGAGGGTAATTCATAAAAAAAGGATATAACCATTCCAAGAATAATACTTTATATTAATGAATGTGAGAGTGACTGAGGACGAAATTCGGGTAATTAACTTTAAAAATGTCGTTTTAATGAAATTTTATGTTCGAATTATGAAGTTTAATGAGTGATGAAAATTTAATAAGTTTCCATCGTTCATAAAAAAGGTAATTAAAATGCTTCAAGTACAAAATTTTATTTGTTTTTCGCAAAACCGCTAATGGCCATGGAGCCAAAAATGACACAATAAAAGTATAATGGGTTTGACACTCATTAGTTGTGATTTGTAACACACCAACATTACGACAGTGTGCGTATCACAATCAGAACCGTATTTGGGTCCCATCATTAGTTTATTTTTATTATTTATTTCTATTTATAGTTGTTATTTAGGCAATTGGCAATATTATTCGTTTTAATCTTCATTGTCCATAGTCCGTCTATAAATCTTTAAAGATCCTTATGGTCGATATAAGTGCGTGTATGTCAATACAAAAATTTTGTCAATACGTAAATTTTGTTTATATGCAGTTCAGCTACATTAAGGTGCCTCACTTACAGTGTTAACTGATGAGTCCTAGTGAGACCCACCTGGACGAACGCCAAATTTTTGTATGGACTAAAGGCCGTTAAAAAATCTATATTAAATCAAGTGTTTTTTTGTTTTCTCTGTTATTTTGGAATAGCCAAATTACACTATTTCTAGGCATCTTTTGAGCAGAGTATACTCTAACTTAAGTACTCAAAGTCGAAGTTAGAATCATTTTGGTGTAAAATATATAATAGCTCATTTACTTGAAGACTGTCATAACTCAAAAAACGGGATTTTCTAATTAATAATAAATCAGTTGCATACTCATATTTAATAAAAATTATTTATTATTCCAAACTTTTTGTATAAGAAATAAGGTGGCTGTTTGAATTTCGTTTAGAATAAAATTGAATTTGTCAAAGTTTTTCAATTTAGCATATTGTGTCAACAAAATCCAGATGCAAGCTGCACAAAACTAAATCCATTATTTTTACCTCTGTCTACTCTCAGGCACCAGTTTAAATTTCAAAAAAAAAATATATTCACTTTCAATGATAAATGGTTCAAATTAAAACAAAAACTCTCTGCAAGACAAAACAATACAAACAAAAAAAAATTTCAATAGAAATCGAATTTCACTGTCAAGAAAAGCGTGAAAAATTATCACTGCAGTTCATTTGAAGCTCTCTGGAATTGGCCCCCCTCAAAACTTCTATTCTATACATTAGGACAGAAACGAAGATGGAATCAATGATGTGACACAGTGTATCTCCCAGGACAACACAAGCACACCTCTCTATGCCAATGCCAACTCCTCTCCCCAAAACAAAATTCAAATTGAAATCGAATCATTTTATCGCTTCATCGGACTTGGCAACAATGATTCATGGAATTGCTTCAGTGACTATATACATACTTTGAGTTCTTTGAAAAACACCCTTCAAGGACATGAAGCACAACGATCGAATAATATACATGCAAAAAAAAAAATAAAATTGCTGTGTATACCAGAATGGATGGGTCTTGAAAAAGTATAAAAAAGTAAATTCCGACCGCGTCTTCACTAACCAATGGACTGGTGTATGATGCTTGCGATTGCCAGATTGTGAGCAAAGCCATGAACAGCAAATTTTACGATATTTATAGCCTGAAATTCTTAACAACTCTGCCTTCAGAATAGGAGAAAAAAAAACACAAAATATGTATATGTATGTCGTTAGGATTTTCGTTCTTATTGAGATACACTTACAACGTGTCCACGGCAAGCGGCAGCGTGAGAGCAACACCATAAATTTGCCTTTAAAAATGTGAATTATTCTCGAGGATTAGTGTGCGCCAATTTGTAAGCAAACAAAAATCGAGCAAGTTTATTTGTTTGCTTGGGCCTGATGATGATGGACATAATTTATACATTTTCAATATCCCAATAAAGAACAATGAATATCGTATGTTGGTGCTGGATTTGTTCTGTGTTTTATTTATGGTGCTCAAATCAATCATAGTTTAAGAACCCATTACCTGATTAACAAGGAAAGTAGCTCTTTATTTCTTTGTGGGATGATATGATATAATCAACATCTCAACTCTACAAACTGAGATAACTAAACAGATTTTACAAGGGTTCATTGACTTGAGGACTAAAACATTAATTTTAGGAAACAAATAGTAACGTTTAGGTATTTAATGACGCAAACATGATTTATTAAAAGTAAAACTCTCATACTTACTCATATCGTTCAAAGATTGTGTAGAAGGATTAAGAATACAAGGATTGATAATGTAAGACATTGGTTTAATTTATTAGTGCCTTAGAAACAGTGCAAGAGAAACACAAACATTTGAAGGATCCAGGGGATGAACATCATAAGTCCATTCAAACCCATTCGAAAAAAACGCAATTTAAAAATATGTTTTTCATACAAAAGTAATTTCTTTTTTTTTTTTGTTTTTGAAAAAAGAATTTAATTGGTTTTCTAACAGCTAGTATATCCTTCGACAGTACTCAATAAATACTATGAGACCACATCACTAGTTCAGCTTTGACAAAATAATTTTTTTTTCTATTCAATGACCTCTCTTTCAAAACCTTTTAATAGACTCATTTGCTTAGCGGTAAGAGCATAGAATTGCAACGATAAATACAATTACTTATGTGTGAATGAACAAATTGGGGAGCTGTTACTTTGCTAAGTTAAATCATCGCCTGTAGAAGTTATAACTCTTCCCTTTACTTATCGTTTGTCATAAATCATAACGAAATTAAACTACCTAAAATCTTCCTTCACCATCTGATGTGTGTCATTGAAATTCTATCTGTGAAGCCACCCTTTACTCAATTCGTTCCCTTTTCCACCAGTATAGGTCTATCAACAGACACACACACACACTATCCCATCGCTCATAAACCATAACATCAGATAAAAGGGAAATTCTTCAAGCTTAACCAAAAAGTTTCTTAATGTAACACCCACACACTGATAAACCCACCTATACACACACTATAATATATACTATAGTAATGGGCTCAAGGATGGATAATACAACATCAATGTCAGAAAACTTTAGATCAAAACTGTTTATTTTTCATTTAACTTTGTGACAATAATAAAATTTTCTTATTGTTTTATTTTTTTTTTTTTAAGAGAAAATACATTAATTTTGAAATAGATAGTTTGGCTGGATTGGAAAGATAGAAATTTGGTGGTTGCATTTATATTTTTTACTCAACTCTATTAAATGGCTTTTAAATTAAGATTTATCTCGAATGAAAGTTTAGCAGATAGTTCAGCCAGCCACAGAGTACTAATTATTTAAGATACAGAAGCCCAAAAGTAAATTCGACTGAGGGTTGAACTTTTTTTTAAAAAACATAACTTAAATCTTATTGAAAGAAGACAATTCTTAGAAAGTCAAAAATAGACCGCCAAGACGTTAACTAGGAGAAATACATAAAAAGTTGAGGCTTTACCAGTACAAACTCCCTTCAGAGTGGAGTAGCAATATTGCGTGAGCACAGATCTAAAAAAAATAAAATGCACGATTGGATCGCAGGTGCTTTATCTTGCTCTTATAGATAAAGTTACTTTAGGTTGCTTACCACCGATTTCACCAAGCCTTGTTCCATACAAAAAACGTCATTTTAAAATTTAAAAACCTTTTAAATGTTCGTGCAATCGGCCATTAGACTCTTAAATTTAAGTTTTGTAAATGCAGTGTTGGTAAAAATGAATAAAAAAGATCATAAAATTCAATTTCAAATGAAGTATGCAATTTTTATAAAGTTGCATTTAATAAAAAATTAAATTCCGTAGAGCCGATATTTGACACAACTATGATAGATATATTCTTTAACAACATCTAAGAACTAACTTTGAAAAAAAAACAGAATTAAAAAAATGGTTCCTAGCAGGTACCGTTAAAAGCGTTTTTTTTTTTCAAACAAAAAAAAATAATTTTCACTTAAATAGATTTTATTATTCTAATAACGCAGCTTAGATGCACTGCTGACAAGGATTGAACAAGGCCGGCAAAACGAAACAACACTCGAACTTTTACAAGGGATTGCCGCACAACGCAATAAATTATTTTGATGACCGCTACTTTAGCGACAATCTCTACTATCTTTAAAAAGGGAGAAGAGTAACTACATTTGAATTACTGGCCATATTGTGCCAATGAAAACACAGAGTTTGTCCTATGTAACCGCAGAGTGGGAGAAGACGTATTATACTTCCTAAGGAACGTGGCCTTTACTTGCTGCAATCAGAAGAGGACACGGGGAAAAAGCGTCTTAACTTTAGATGAGGTCAAGGAAATCCTTTTAATCGTAAAAGCCAGCTCTTCGAAATGTTTATGAAAAAGATATTAAGTAAAGAAGTGTGTATCTTTTTATAACATGGTAGAATGAAACCATTCTAAATTTGGTTTAAATTTACTTAACAAGGATAACTGGTATGATGATTTTTGTTTTCTAATTGGGTGCAAATCCGAAGTCGAAGAAAGCCCGAGGTCAAAGCAATGGTTTTCAAGTTTTTTTTAATTAAATTGATTTCTGTGGAATTACATTGATTTTAACAGTGATAAATAAGCTTGGCTAAGAGAATCATGTTGATGTTTAAACTTTAACTGATTTGGGAATATAAAAAGACTTATTTTCAAATTCAGTATTTTTGACTACATCAGTTTACTGACAGGGTCTACAGGTAGACTAAATGGCATTATATTTTTCGTATACGGTTTAGCCTGCACGTATAATTTACTTGCGATAAAAACACAATTAGTTATCTATTTGCAGCTTATAGTTTGATTTATTGGCGCAGAAAAAAAAGTACTCTTCTAAGAAATCTACGGATATGTTTTAACATTATGACCATTTTTATATAAAAATACTAACGGAAGTCAATTTTTCAGATTCAGTGTCAATTTCAAAATAATGAAAAGTTGCTAAGGATATGTTTTAATTCTTTTTGGAAAATATAGTTATTTAAACTAGTAATGCCTAACATATACCTTTGCAATTCACATAAGGCTCTGTTGGTTTAAGTTAAGGTTTTAAATGGTTGCCCCTAAAACGTTGTTATACTCTCCAACTTAAAGACCTTAAAGTCCCACAGTTACATATGTAATATACTCTTAAATTCTTCTGCAATATCACTGATAGTATCCATACAACTTACGACTAATCCTAATTGCAAATATATGTTTGGCTATGTAGGTATATGTATAATCCTGACCTTTAATTTCAAGAAAAAAAAAAACACACACACAACACCAAAAAAGAGGTAAAAATGTTCTAATGGATTAGGAAATTTAACAAGGACAAACGGTTTGTAGAGGGAAAGGGTAGTTATATTACACGTTAACATTCCTCCTACGTCCTTATAAATATACATGTGGGTATGTATACACACAATAACAACAGGAAATTCCTTTTTATTCTCACCTTTTCATATTACATTAAGAGAATCTAAGGTATTTTGTTGTTTTCTTTTCTATTAAACCTGTTTCATGGTTGTGTGATGTGAATATTGAATAAGCAGGTGATGAAATTTCCTAGAATTTAATCCAAAGGAAAGTTATTCTATCATCATCTTTCTTTCATCACTACCACCAAACTGACCAAAACTTGGCCTAAGGTTGGGTTACATATTTGTATAAGAAGAAACCTATATAACTGTTTACCGTCCTATAAAATGCGTCCAGATTTACTGCCCATTATAAGAGTGTTTAAATATTTGTGTGTTTAAATAAGGACTTGGGTGGTATGTTTGTTTCTAAACATAAAAACAATTTTGTTTTATCAAAGAACATTCTTATGAATACACCAATTGCTGCCAATCCAATCCTATTCAAATTAAACATAACAATAAAAAATAAAGGGTTGAACTAATTTCTATAACGCTGGGCAAAACTATTCTTTCTGTTTAAATTGTTTCACCTATTAAGCATATTTATTACTTAACGTGGAAAGCATAGATAAACCAATACCAAGATATGAAACCAAACTGTCAAATGAATTTTGCCACCAAGCTGAAAAACAGATGATTTGCCATCAAAAACAGATTTCTCAATCAAGCTGACAACGAAATTCGTAGCCCTTATTCGAGATAACTTTTTGGCAAAAATTAATATTTGACTAAGATTTCAATTGAAAATATTTTGCTTTTTAGAAAACTGGAAATAACAAGTGCTAGATCACTATCTACATGCTAACAAACCTTGTTGTTTGAAAGTTGGATCTCTTGCCTGTAAATAGTGATGTAGATTTCGTTATTTTCAGTTTGCACAAAAAATTAAAGAAATTTTCACATTTCTGGTTTTCAGTATTTAACTAAAAATTGATACGACCAATAAAATCTAAAAAGGATACTTAATAATATATTTTTTTTTTAAATTATGGATCAGGTATTTGTTATTGTTGAAAAACAATCGCCTAAAGTAACTTTATTTAAAAGGAATAGGTATCTGGCTTTACGATAAGATACAGGATATTTTTCAAGGTGTTACCATTCTATGTGAATAGTTATTAGTTATAATAGATACATAAAATGAAAATGGTAATGTTCCCATCGGTTTTTATACCTTCACGAAAGCAAAGGAAGGCTCTAGTTCCGTTAAGAAGAACGTCATATGCAGGCTTATCTTTTATTTTGTACAGTATCAATGGAAGGTAAAAATCATGTGATAACTCTACTTTTCGGACTATTACCACCTTAAATTCATTTTCAATAATAAAAACACTTACATCTAATGTTTACGTCTCTTGAGTTCCTGAGAGTTTGTAAATAAATTTTAGGTAAACATTTCGTTCGTATATAAGGCCCTACTTAGGTCGCACGAATGCCTACCAGGTTTAAAATTAAAGAGAGATTTACAATAATTGAAAAATAAAATTATATGGGATACCAAAAACTAATTACAATTTAGAAAAAGCACTTTCATTCGTATTTGATAAAAAACAGTAATTGTATTCTTCTTAACCAAATGTTTTCATAAAACCAATATCCGACTTTAGCAATAAAATAAAACCAAATGTTTGGAAGAATAAAATTTTACTTAAAGAAAAGTTCATCGATTGCAATTGACTGCCTCGAGTTTTATTATTATTTTTTCTTCGAGCGAATTCGTGTCGCCATTATTCGCGTTATGCCTCATTTCCAAATCATTAGGCATTGAAGTAAGCGACGCTGAAGAATATACACGTTTCTTTCTAATCCGATAGATGCCACCTTCATATACATACCTATACCGCTGTCTTCGCCTAACCTGCCTCTCCTAATGGAGAAAATCTTCCAACTTGTGAATTACGTTTAAATTGAATTTTTTTAACTTTATTCACTTCCCGCCTGCCGGATGCGGGTTCTACCCTGAATAAATAGAAAGTATAAAGTTAAGGTGGAGAATAAAAACAATAATCGATTTGTGGAAGTTGTTGGCATCACCTTCACCATTCACCAACCTCCTATTGTTTGGTTGGTTTGTTGGTTGTTCCTGCTCCTGGAGTTCTTTATGAATTGTCTCGGTGCGGTGATGATGTCGTCGTCGTTGTCGTCGTGCCTATGACTTGCCTAGACTTTGAACTTTTCCCACGAATGTATTGTTCAAAACAAGAAGTAATCCTCTTTTGAGATGATTTTTTTCTGTTTTTTTTTTCTCTTGTTCTGTCAAGGCAGACCCATCCTTGTACTTCGACAAAAAAGCGAAGAAGAACCAATAACATTCTTTTTTATTTTATTTCCTTTTCTATAAAAGAATAAACTTTACAAATGATATTACCTACATTTTGCTTGTATCTAAGTTTCAATGTATAGTTAAGTAAAAAGTTCAATTCAAGTGCGTGTATGTTAGTTGTCCTGATGACTCCTCAGTTCTAAGAGAAGAGAAGGTAAATAGTTAGATAGACACAAAATATTTTCATGATAAAAGTTTTTTTTGTTTTGAGAAAGTTCTCTGAATTGATATTCAACGTTTGAAAAGTTAAAAATTCAAAATAAGGTAATTATAGGAAGATGATGTCTCAGCTTATAGAAAAGCAAATAACAATTTTGCTACAGGCAATTAATGGAACTCATAATGAGGTTGAGAGCATTCAAAGTTTGATAAAATTTAATTATTTTACCTCATCAACAAAACAAAAAAAAAAAACCGTTCAAAGCAATGAGTTTTAAATTTATGGAGGTTAAGATACATAAATTAGGAATTTATTTTAGCATTTTAATTTGCTCCAGGCAGAAAGGAAGATTCATTTTGTGTAAGCTAAAAGTTAAATACACGATTCAATTGAACTTAGTTTCTTTTAAATTTAAAAAAAAAACAATTTACTATACAAAAAAGACAATTTTGTTTAATTAGCTTGATACACATTTTTATACCTAAGTATTTTTTGAGGGTTGGGCTCGAAATTCTCCAATGAAAAAATTCTGTTTACAAAATTCTGCTTTCAAAATTGTGTTTTCAAAATTCTGCTTACAAAATTAAGTTTTTCAAAATTCTGATTTTCTAAATTCTGTTTTTCATAATTCATAATTCACAAAATTCTGAAAATAATTTAAAAAACTCGTTTGGAAAATGTTAAAGCACGCGCTTTTAACTAATGTCTTTTTTTGTAATTAATGAAGAGTTAATAACAAAAATATAAATAAGCAGAATTTTAAATAGCAGATTTTTTTTCAAAAAAAACAGAATTATGAAAAGCAGAATTTAAAACCAGAATTTTGATCCGGAGGAATTCTTTTTTTTTTTTTTAATTTCTTCAAGAACTTTTGTATGGTTTGGGACTCCAAACGGGAAACATGGCATAATACATTCTTATACTCCTTGTTTTCAACTAAAGAGATAAAAACGGAAAAATTGTTAGAGTCTTTTTTAATATTAAAGTTTTATTTTGTTAAATAAAATATTTAAAAAATATTTCATAATGCAAATAACCAACTGACATTTATTATTAATTTATAAAAAATCATCTTAAGTAATAACACACAAATCTTAACTGCAATTTGATAAGTAAAAGCAATGTCAAACACTGTCGCGTGTTGATATTGATGTATCGTCGTTGACTGAACTAGAAGCGGTTTATTTTTTAAATTCAAATCAATCAATCCAACTTTAAAAGTATATTTATGGGGACTAATTGATGTTATTTGAAAAAGATGTTTTCTTAATTTCCAAAGCAGTTTCAAAGCAAAAGTATAATTTTTCATAGGTTTCCAGGTTTTCACCTGTTTGCAGAGACCGATTTATAGGGTAGTTTTTTTTTAACCTAACATAAACCAACTTAATTAAGGATTAGAATATGGATGACATACCTACTTGATTTAAAAAAAAGTAAAAACTGATTCCCTTTTGAAGAGTCACTCCTCAATCAAGGCTGAGGTATTAAATATTTCTTACGATTGAATTCGAATATTGCGACAATGATTGGTAGAGAATTCGAAAAAAATGGTTCCACATTTCTGTCTGCCAGTATGCCTAGGTATATGTTACATCGAACCGATATTTGCACGTCTGTTTTTAATATTTTATTGATGAGTAATTGATTGGATCTCCCGTCTAAAAGAGGGCAAATAGACCATTTTTACATATGTAGGTATATGCATACGATTATTTCGTTGTCACATTGCCCACTTCAGAAACAGTTATGGTAGTTATGTATATCCACATAAAAAGTTCTCTATTTAGGTTGTAATCTTCGATAACGCGAGCTTAAAGCATTTTTCGGATGATGGGAATTTTTGTTTTTAAATGGTTTATTTTGGTCTTCTCAATACATAAGCTCTAATATAAATTTTACACAGGACACATTATTGGCTTATAAGATTGCTACCAAAATTGCGCTTAAAACTTCTTTCATATATTTCTTTATGTTAAGTACTCAAATTTAAATATAAGAACATTTAAAAACTTAGAAAATATGCAAAAAATCAATTTTTATAGCAAATAAAGTAGTTTACATATGTATAGGTAGATACATTTCTAATGACAATATTATGTGAAAAAAGGCACCCATAAAAAGTGTGAATGGGTACATTTATGAAAAGCTTATCATTAACTGTACTTTATAGTTACATACACACATGTTTTGCTATGTGAAATGTGCCTTTATTTTGAAAGATAATTAATTTAGCCGACAGCTTGGTGATTCCAAAACGTTTTTTGTTTTTTAAATTATTTTTCAAATTATCATTTAACATCTTCTCATTTCAATTTTATTAAGAAAATTTGATAGGTACAATGGCAACTCCAATATTCAAATTCGTCCCGTCCTCAAACCGAATGAAAGTTTTCTTTGAAAGAAAGCTTCAAAAAGCTTATTCTTTCTACGCCTGCGTATTTTTTTATCCTAGTAAATCCATTTTTGTGAAACAAAATTATGTACTCACCCCGATAACAGGCATTTACAAAGCACAACAACAAACCTACTTACCACCCCCTCTATAAAGGACAGCAAACTTTTTGGGGGTGAAAAGCCGACGACGGCGAAGACTATGAAGGCAACACAACATCGGCTGTTCTCCTGTGTGGCTTTTTTGTATAGGTTTCTAGCCCCAAAACGACTTCCTTCGCAAACAGTCATGAGCAGCACATCACTGTGGAAAAAATCATTCAAAATGGTGGCAGTCGTTGTTGTCGGGTCGTGTTTGTAATTTTTTGTACTTTCTTTTTCTTTTCACCAAGAAGTTATTTCAACCAAAAAGAAGAAACTTAAATATATAATGCAAACATTAAAATAGAATTCATACTTCTATTAAATCCACCGACGAGTCCTCAGTGTGTTGATTAAGTTTATAATTTACATATTTCGAGACTACATTTTCAGTGTAATTCAGGCCAAGTCCTTTCGCCCCCAACAAAAGAAAAATAAAATAAAAAGTAAGAAAGCTTTAATTAAAAAATTATATACCATCTATATGTATGCATATTTTTGACATAATAGAACATTGCTTAATCATCTGTTTGACGTGTGATAGAGCCACTTAATTCGCCCAGTGATTGGAGTGGCATATCTGAGTCATAGTTTATTTATTGGTCCTTTTTTTCGATCCTTATAACTTTCATCTATTTTTGGCTCTCCGTGAAAAGAAAGTGGTTTTTATTTTTATTTTTTTTTCACTCTTGCTTTACACAGATGAAGAAGTGTTGTGTATGTGTGTATATTTATGTTTATTCGACCTCAATCCATTAAATCAGTACAAGGGTAAGTTCTTACGAGAAGATTTAAAGTTTCCACTTCTATTTTTTTTTCATTCTTTTTTTTTTTTTTTGTTTTTGTCTATGAATGTTGCGAGATATCCTTTAAAGATTTTGAAATATATATAAGTTGTATTAGGAAATGGCTAATTGGTTCTCAAAAATCTAATCAAGCTCTTTGTTTCTTTTGCCTGAGGTGAATAAAGAATCAACACGAAGGGCTGGCTAAAAATATTGGTGAACACAAGAAGGAAGCTTTTCAGTTCTAAAAAGTTTTCAAAATCCATGTTTATTTGGCAAGTTTTTCTTAAATCGTGTGTTTATTATGAGTGCAACTTGTGTTTCTGCGAGGTGACTTAATTAACGACAAATCAAGAGAAAATAACTTTTTAAATCTGCAGGGATGTGGGATGCTGTCAACCCCATTAACGGCTTTCATTCTGATTTACTTTGTGGGAATGTCACTACTCACTCACATATCAGGTGGTGAAATACTTTTTTTCCAAACCTTTTTGAAGGATTATGACATACTTATTTGCCATTGTTTATGATTGGTTGTGTGTTATTATTTTTAAAACAAAGTTCTATTGAATGTGTCTATGACAACAGAAACTATAAGTATCCCTTACGTTTTGCACATAAATTGAAAAGTTTCACTTATAAGCTTCGTACTTCATCCTTGTAATTCCTTAGAAAGTCCCCTGCCAAATTGCAATCTACTTTTCTTTAAAGACTTCAAGTTTTAGCTCCCTGTGGATTTACTTCTTCATCAGTATTCAACCACTTAGTCTGTGATGTAGCCTTCAAAGCTGAGACTACAACGGCACGGCTACGTCTTTCAGATTGTTGAAGAGATCAGTTCCGATTACTGCATATTCCAAAAAAGGTAAAGGGTTGCCGCTGTGATGAATTTAAAAAGTCAACACAAAATATGTATAATGCAAGTGTCTCCTGAATTCAATTGATAGTTTTAATAACTTACAAAACAGAACAGGCAAAACTCCACGAACATATAGAAATGTTCTGATTTCTCGAGCTCATTGATCAAGATCCTTGGGCGGTAAAAACTAGACCGTATAAAAAAGTAAACAAACTGTCGTTTTGTGTATTTAGTATTGTATTCATTCAGGCAATATCATCTCAGCACTATCTAAGTTCCATTTTCCTTTTGTTTCGTTTAACCCCTATTATTAATAGCTCATCTTTTAATTTTTTACAGTAGCTGAGCTCAGCGTTTGAGTAAGTAGTTGTTAATGTTTACTACTCAGCAGAAATCTAAAAAATATTGCATTTGAATAGAAAATGTTTGAAGTCCTGTAATTTAGAATTTGTTTGGATGCTCGAATCAAAACTGTTCCTATCAGTACTTTAAAGTTTATTTATGTGGCGTTTTTTGGAAAATAACGGTACCTGCCATACAACGGTTTTAGAAAAACTCATTTTTATCAAAAACGGTGTCAATGATTTTGATTTAAAAAATCATGGTCCATTCTTTGGGTAAGGTCTATCTTTAAATGAGAACCATTTTTTTCAAAAACCGTTATTAAAAATACCTGCCATGGAACCGTTTTCAATTCTGATTTTCTCCTTCATAACTCAATCAATTTCAACCATTTTTTTATATGGATGCTTTTCAGTTGGCGTAATAATATTAAGTAAAAAAAATCGAAAATTATTTTTTTGGATTTTTAAAAAAGTTTGAAATTTTTTTTTGAAAAATCATTTTTTCGAAAACTGTTCAATTTTTTTTTTTTTTTTAGTTTTTAGATGTTGATAAATAATATCTTACAAATGGCGTACCAATTTTTTAAAAGTCCTTGCAAAATTTTATATGGAAAAATAGTTTTTTTTTTTTAAAACGGCTCCAACGATTTTCAAATTTTTGTTTCTAAATATGTATCATTATAGAAGAAATCAAATTGCATACTTTGTTTTGAGGTTAATTTCATTTAAGAAGCTGTTTCGTCATTCGAAATTCGAATTTTATGCTTTTTTAATTTTTTTTCTAAAACTGCATTTACAAATTTTTAATCAAAACGGCTTAACATAATTAATAACTTTATCTATAAGAGCAAGTACGTGCGACCCAGTCGTGCTTTTTATTTTTATAATTTTTATTCTACTAAAAATTAGTTTAAAAGCATTTGATTAGAAGCATGATATAGTTCTTTATATTCGTGATACCTTTTTACCTATGTATATCTCGAAATCGCGAATCAAGATATTAACCTCAAAAGATGCAGAAAGGAGTTTCAATAAAATTAAATAAGTACCTAGTTTTTTTTTTTTTTTGACTGTTACTTTTTGTTTTTTTGTTTAAACGAAAAAACTGAAAAAAGAACATAGTAAAATTTTCTTTGGTGTTTTTAGCTTCAAATATCTGGATGACGACTCATTCTTTCAATCAAAACCAAGTGACTTTTCTTTTAAATATAAATAAAACTATTGAAAATTGTTCAAAACTAAAATAGTTCAACAAAAAACGGCAAGACCAAATCTTCGATTCATTCAATACTGAACAATCACTTAGATTGTTGAGTAACCTTCAAGAAGTGTAGCGTAACCTTCAAATTTTGAATTTATATTGAGATTAAATCTGACACTACATAAGTTGCATAGTTAAGTATTGAAATTGGTAATTGAAATAGCCACTCAAAGAAAGGCCTTTGCAGACCTTCAAAAACTTCGAGGTTCAAGTATCGAAAGACTTGCCCACAGGGCATGAATAACAAATATTTCCTTCACTTAAAAAGTATGACCTTACTTTAACAAAAGTAAGCATAAACATTTTAATTAAAATCGTTAGATCCAGCTGACATAAGGTGCGATATGATATGTTTTTATGTTAAATTTTTTGTAAATAATTTTTCTCTGGTTTTTGCAAATCTTATATTCTAATTTTCTTTTCTAAAGCTATTCAAATTAATGTACCTACCAAAAATGAAATGAATTAAAAAAAAAAAAAAAAATAAACCTACTATCGCACGAGATGTTTGGGTTCTAAAAGTTTTGCCTTAACATTTTTGTGAAAAGGCGATATAAACTTCCAATTAAACTCGCACAGTGGCAACCTTTCAATAAGTAGTTAATGTGCATACATATATCTCAAAATCAGCAATAAAATGCATTATGCAGAGAGAGGGGCATGAGGCGTTAGCATCGTGGTGCATTATTGTGAAAAATTTAAGATACTTTCAAAAGCGCAATGATAATCGTAATCAATTGCTGTGCATACATACGTATAGTTTCCATTTTATCTTTGTTTTTTGTTATTATTTTTTTCTCTGTGTATTCAAGCAAAGACAATAAAGCACAAAAAAAAGCTATTTGCATCCTTTTGTGTTGCAAAACTGTGTGATGATGCCACCAACAACAACAAAAGAGCGATGATGCACTCCTCTCGTATTAAGAAAAAAACTAGAGAATTATTTTTCTCCCCTACCAACCTCGTTTAAAGCCCCGCATAGCTTCAAGGAATATGGAATATATTTGGCGGGAGTATGGGTGTGTGGGAGTTTCATTTCAACATCCATAGCCAGCAGCTTTACTCTGACTAACAACCCAACAAGATTCCGGTCTCATCCTATTCCAACCATCGCCGCCGCCCCACATCGTTCGTCGGTCGTGCCATTCCATCCTTGCATTGTGTTATAGTTCTAAACAAAGGAGCACAGAAATATGTGCGGTGAAGGGTAGGGAAGGGGGGCAGAGGGAAACAGGGATTCCTGTTATTGTTTGCACAAAAATTAACTTTATTGTTATCTATATTGTTGTTGTGTTTGTTTTTTTTTTTTTTTGTTAGTTGTTGTTGGTGTGTCCTAATTTTTGATGCTTTTTCATTATTTAAGGCCAAACATCCTTGAAATATCAAAAGGAATTACAAAAATGCAAAAAAAAAAATGAAAATAATACTAGTACGTTCTGAAAAATTAGGACTGTTACATTGTTCTAGAGTAATTATTTCAGAACAGAGACAGAGTAGTAGTTAATCTTAGTCTCACCCAACGGCAGCGTTTTTTTTTTTTAAATTACTTCAAAAATGGAATGCTTGGCAGTAGTTTTAGTGTCCTAAATACGTTTTTTTAGGACACTGAAACTACTGCTGAAAAATAAACTTATGAAACCAAAAACATGACATTGTCATCAAATGCTTAGTTTTGGTAAACAAAAAATTCCGAATTATTTATTATGCAGGAATGCACATTTGTATTTGTAGAGAATTTCGTCCCTAATATCTCATGGGCACAACAAAAGGATTTAAAAACAAGAGACTTAATGAAATGGACTTTATGTATACGCACAGCATTGTTGTTCAACAAGTTGACAAACAAAGAGAGTGATTTTTCATCAAATCACCATTTTTATGTTCTCTACATAAAATTCTAAAAGTTTTTGAGAACTTATCTCAAGCGAATTGAGTTATGATGCGCGTCTTTTGGGATTTGGACCTCACCTCAATTAAAATGTGGTGAGTCGGGCTATCTTGACACCCTTTAAATAAGCTAAGATGACTTGCTATCTTGTATTTTGCTGATAAATTAACTATTCGGTAAAATTGGTTGAGTATCAGTTGAAACATGATGACTGCAAACAAAATAATATCGTTTAGAGACTGCTTCTATGATACTTTTTGTCTATTTTCAGATATACCTGTTTATTATTTAGAAATTAAACTTTTACCGGCATCAGAGATGCATAAAAGTTGATTAATGGGTTTTAATTCGATTTTTTATGTTTTTTTCCAAGGGTATTTCTATAAAACTATTTTTTTTTATAATTTTGCTGACCAAGATCATTTGTACCAAATAAAAGTTAACATGTAAACAGAGAGTGCGATAACATAAATTCGTGTATGTAAACGCGATGTCTTCATTTTTGTTGCCTGATTTCACCCATTTTGTATTACTTATAGATATTATTATTTTTGTTTTATGCTTCATATTAGACTCAGGTCCAGTTTATTAAATTCCATTAAATTTAAAGTCGTCATTTAAAAATAAAATTTCAAATTTTGTATGAAATTTTAGAAAATTTCCGAACATCGAATTTAAATACAACGGAGAATGAAAAAATTAGGCCTTAGCCATGATTTTGTAATAATTAAATGAAGAACCTTAAATAAGCATTATGTTTATATGTAATATTTATTTTTTATTTTTTTCAATAAAATAAATAGTTGTTTAAAAGTTTAAAAGCAGTTGTTTTTAACAAGAATTTGTTATCTAAAAATCCCAAATTTTATTTTGGTAAATTTTTTTTTGGGTTTTTGTAGAAATTGGAAGGATATTTTCTTATGATAGTGGCAACCGTGCTAAACCTATAGATGCGTCAATTTATTTTTGCTAAATTCGCTAAAATTTTAAAATAATTGTATCTGGGCTGAAAATAAATTCCTCTATGAACGTGCATCACATCATAATCCCTAGGCTTACAAAAATTAATTGTCATTGCCACTCAAAGCCAACATAAAAAAGAGTACAAACAAACAAAAATAAAAATCCTGACCCAATACTGCCATTGTTATTATGAAATATCCTACATTGCACGAAATAAGGATTTCACAATTCACATGTCATCAACATCATCATCGTTCTTTTTTATTTATATAAAGAATCCACCAGCACTCCAATGTTATACATTTATCTGCAACAAATTGTAGAAATTTTAATTGTTACATCAGAAAAGGAAACAGAATACGACAACATTCTCGTACACAACAGCACAGAGCTTATGCCTTTTGGCTTTTGAAGAAAAAACAAAATGACATTTTATCTCATGCATTTGAGTTTCTGTATCTGAAGCCTTATAGTATTCAATTAAATACCAGTTGTTGGTTTCTAATGCTACGATTTGGTAAGTGCAATGAAATATGTATGTATATACACATCCCTACTTGAAAAACTAAGTTGACCAATAATTGAGCAAGGAAGAACTCATTATATTGATCAAATTGATTTATTTTAATTATAAAGATATGGGATACCTTACCTATTCAAGGGTATGTAATTAAATGTCAGTATGGCTTCCATTCCATTGCATATGGTTTATTCTAGGCTATGATTTCGGTAATTTATTTCGAAGCTAGATAGGTATTTAATAGTAGTTTTTAATATATTTAGTTCTGTGTCGAATGTACCTGCCGGAAAGCACATTGCTTTGTTTTGTAACACCGGTAAAGGGTGACAGAATGATGCGTAACTATAGTATTAAAATGATTAAGGACTAAAATGAAATAACGCCAAACATAATGTTATCAAACAAATAAAATTAATATCTACATCTAACACACATTCATGTGAATGATACAACGGCTCTGTTGATAAAAGAATATTACAAAAAAAAACTTGATTCATTCTCTTAATGTTTGTTTCATAATTTCCTTTGTCAATTCATTAACTCCTTTCTTGTGGTCGAGATAGGCGAAGGTAAAATAAGAAAAAGGAGCAGCAGAATAAACAGAAAATGCGTCAGGCTCCAGTTCATTTATTTCCTCAAAGCGCTTATTAGAGACAGACAAGAGGAGCTGTCAGCCGAATTCCTAACGCCGAATACTAATTATATTTTTTTTTTTAATTTTTTCCGCCAAAACGGAACTCGGAAACAGCCATTCTTAAAATATTTGCCTTGTTATAGAAGAAGAGTAACAAGAGACCGTTGCGTTGGTTGTTTGAACTATACAATACACACGGCACTCTATGAGTAATACTTATTCTCATTTTCTCATTGAGTATGTTATCTTATAGTGTTTTTTATTAATGTTTGTTTTGATGATATTACATATTACGATGATAAAAAGAAGCATTTTAGTTTGGATAGAAATATTACTTTGTGACACGCTTGTTTTTTTTTTTTTTGCGTTTCATCTATTAGTCGCAGAACGAAAAAAGGACAAAATAAGGAAAAAACAAAAATAAAAATATAAGAAAATATGAAATAAACGACCTTTGCCTGTTAAGGAGACATGATGTTGTGTCGTTGTGTGTTCCTAAAGGACCAAGGATATATTTTTATTTATGAGGAAATAAATATTATTTTCACATTAATAATTAACGATGACCAATGATGTAAGCCTTTATTTTTACTTCTTTTTGAGGAATGTGTATTTTTATGTGTTGGGTGTGTGTTATTCTCTTGTTTTTTTTTTTTTTTTTGTTGCAGTTCAAGGATTGTATTCCTAACGATGATGATTAAAGGTAGGATTGGTTTACAACTAGGTTCCTACGTTTCAATTTTAATGGGGTACATAATGTATATGTTATGAATTATTTTTTCTTTTTTTTTTTGTCGAAAGGGTACTCCCAGAAATACCTTACTTGCAATTGTTTCGGTACACAAAATGAACTCAATTATTCTTAAAGAATAAAGAACGCAACGGAACGAACAGCTTTTTGACAAAGGAAAAAAAGCTCCAACTTCACTTGTCTACAATCATGAGATGGGACAATGAAAATCGTAAAGGGGTTACGGAAAAGGCGAAATCTTTCAGATAGTACCTACCTGTTATCTTTAAAAAATTTACAGGAAGTTTGAGTATCGTACCCGCGCACTGTACGATCATCAAAAGCCTTCGAACTAAAATAAACTGCTGACCTTTCAACAAGAATCTACTCTCAAGCATGATTAAAAAAAAAACAAACGCCGTTATAAAAAAACGTTACAGATTTCATTTCTAAAAATAAATGGCAATTTGGAGGCTAAATTCGGTAAATTCATGCTCTACAGAATCAAAATACGTGAAGGGAAAAATGAATTCACTGTATAATTGTTTGCTCTTTTCCCTTATACATTTTATTGGCTAAAAACAATGTTCCAAAAGTCTAACTCTTACTAGTACTAGGTAGAGTAAATAAGTAGGTAGTAAATGTTTTAAAAAAAAAATCATCAAAACTGTTTACGAGAAAGTCAAAAATGATTTTAAGTCTGCAGAACAAATACAATTAAAAAGTATGACCTCTTAGGACTTCAGTAAACTCAAACATTTGAATCATAATCGTTACAGCCGATTTTGATAAAAATATGCTTTTCCTTAATATGTTAGTATGGCGCATTATTGTTGGTTTGAACCTCAAAAAATAACTTCCATTACTGCTTTAAAAAATCATACTTATTTTAATTAAATTTATTTATTATCTATTTTCAGTTTTGGATCTATTCATCTTTTGTAAAGTAAGTTGACGTGAAACACATAACGATAATCATAGCATGGCAAAAATTCATCCAGCACTTCTTTGTTTTCACATTTTCCACCCAGAATATGTTTTTTTTTAATTATTTATTTTTTTTAATATCAAGCATTTTAATTTATATAGTTGTATGTCGAAACTCTTTTTCAGGTTTGATTCTCTTCTACATCTGCTAACATCTATCACGTGCTCATAAGTGTCAATGTTTTATGTGTCTATTTTGTGTATCTCAATAGAAACAAATAATTTGCATCTCTGTAAATGTTAAGCCTCAAAAGTTTGCATTAAGAAAAAAAAAAAAAAAATTATAAGTTATAACACCAATGTTTTGAATTCATAATACAATTAGCAGTGGGTAAGCATATAAAAAATTGTAAAAATAAATTCCCAAGTGGAAGAACTAAGGCCGCGACGGGGCAGAGCTGGAGGAGGTGAAGACGTTAGACGGACAAGGAGAAGACTTTTCAATATGGCTCCTTTTAAATTAAAATTTCGAATGGGCAGCTCACGGAGCACATCCCAAGAAGTCGATTCAGATCCTCAGGTTAACGAAGCTCTCCTCAACCATTCGACTACAATTGGAGCTAGTAGTTCGACAATTGATTCGGCCGACTGCACCAGTTTGGGATCAATTGGCAACGAAAGGAAATCTTTGCTGCCAAATAAAACTAATAATTTACGATTGGGTAAGAATTTTCGCTTTTCTTTTTAAAAGCTTAAGATTTACATAATATATAACAATATCTTCTATGCATGTACCACCTGCATCATATAGTATAGATTGAAAGTATGTAGTTATCCAAATTAATTGATTGGAATTATTGGCATATATTTAATATGTGTTTAATAAATTTTGCAAATATTTTATTTTTTGTTTGAATCAACATCAAAATTATAAAAATATATCTTTTTTTATAGCTTTCCAGCTTATAATGCCTTGACTCTCTTAAATAAATTGGAATACCAATATGTTTTCATTAAAATTATTAAACTATCCAAATTGAAAACTAAATTTTAAAATTTTGAGAAATCAAATAAAACTCTTCTACAACTTTCAGACGAATGCATTGAATACGAGAATTGATAAATGGTTTGATATAAACCACTTTCTTGAATGTTTTTATTGTTAAAACCTCGAATACCTACTTATTGTGTCAAGCACTTTTTTGAATACAATATTATATCATTTCTGCAAAGAAATATACTGTGGGTACATAATGTAGAAGTACGTAAATATTGCACTTCTGTTAGTTGAAACCTCTGTTAATACTAAACTCAAAAAATATCCAAATGCAATAGCAATTTTATAGCCAAACATCCTTCAAATTATCTGTAACTAGGTGACCATCCTTTTCTTTATTGCAATAATTATAAATTGTGTATCTAAATGTAGATCATAGATAGCTCCGTTTAGTAACAAAAGGAAGATGGGAGTTGAAATTCTCTCAAAAATGTTTTAAAGTATAAAAAATGCTTTTCTTTTAAAAAAATTTCATTTCACTCAACGAAAAAAAAACTACTTGACCCAATGGTGCCACTTCATAATCTGCACCTAACCGTTAGCGCGCTAAAAGTCAATTTAAAAAGAATGTGTCGAAAATGCTTGATTTTTTCAGGAAACAATCTCAATACATGACCCATACAAAATCAATTATTGGTTTTACTTAACAGAAAAGTCTGTTGCTCTTGGATTTGAATTTTCAACAAAATTACTCGTACTGCTTTTTCAAGCTATTAATACCTATTAGTTTTATGAATGAATATAAATGGATCAAAGTATATTTTTCTTGTTAGTAAGAGGTGTATGTTCTAACAGTAATCAACATTTTCCATTGGTTGGTTATAATTCACAACATTTATTTTAATCAGTTTTTTTTCAACAATTTTTGATTAAAAAGCCCACCAAAAACCCGCAACCTCACGCAATCTATTCTGCTTACAAATTTTAGATTGGTCAAAGCCTTTCTTAATATACCCCATGAAATTCATGGCTCATTACGCCCCACACGTCTATATACATTTCGAGTTTTTGTGTTAATTGTTTTAATGGATGTTATATATCCATTAGACCGTTAGTTGTTTTTAGATCAAGCTCTACCAAGGTGGATCAAGGTGGAAAAACTAATTTTTAACAGTTCAAAAAAAAGTCCCCTAATTTTTACAGATTTTTATTGAATCCTTAATATTTGATCCTTGATCTGTAGACGCTTAAAGTTTCGAAAAATATTTAAAATTGTTGGAAATAACTTTGTAATATATCACTTTTCGAGGGCAAAAACCTTATTTGTTTTCAAATATTTAGAGGCAATAAGCTCGATTTTATCAATTAAACAGATAAATTCATCACAAACGAGTTTTAGCGCACTTAATTTCCATTTCATACCACTGTGTGTCACGCTTTTTTTAAGATGCAATATTTCTCAACGTTTTTAAAGATTAATTCATTTGGTTCTGCAGAGGTGTCGTACTGACAGACATTTAAGATTCAGAGCCATAGAAAATGCCAATATAAAAATAACTTATGATTAAAACAAACTTTAATGCTTCCCACCATTGGATGAATATAAAAATTGTACGAGAATTTTTTTAAATTCAACTCGAAAACTTTAAAAAAATATTCTTTTTTCTTCTTCAAATGGTCACCTTACTTTTAACCATCATCACCTACCGGCTATAACATCCTCCTTTTCTTTATTAAGCAAGAACTGCAAAAAGCCAAGTGTTAGGTATGTTAAAAGAAAAAACATACACCCTGCAGTTGTATCTTCAACTCCATTCGAAATTATACGTTCTTTTTATGATGAGTAGGTGTGGGTAGGTGTATAGCTGCAGAGTAATAATTGCTATAAAATTCCCCCACATTACAAGCATGACCCATTGAATACTAAAGTTGCACTTTCACATCCATATGATGGTCTTCTTCTTCTCATACTCGTAGCTTGACTTATACATGTAAATGTTGATGGTGATGGCGACGATGATGATGACACGATGAGAGTTTTGAAGTGATGTTGGTGACCTCACAAGTCAATGTGATGACAAGAACTTATTTTTTGTTTCTTTTTACATATTTTGATAATGATTTAAGGTTCAAATTTATTCATTCATATTTTTGCAGGGTATTTGAATCCCACCATAACCCAGTGCACATCAGAAAGTCCTGTGCCGAAAAGCCCACCGCCTTCATATGAACACGTTCTTGAGGAAGTGAGTTTAAGTTTTTTTTTCCATTTAAATTGATTCATATTAACATGGTAAAATTGTTGTAATGTACCAACGGTGGCAGCGGTGTTGATGCGCGAACGTTGGTGGTAGTTTATACTCAGTACTGATGTTACACTTTGTTGTCCTATTTTCTTCCTTTTCTTGATTTTATTTATGGTATAGAACACACGCCTTGCAAATAGTCTTGACTTAGGTAGTCGACTAACATTGTCCGCCGAAGACGGTTGTAGTGGTCGCGAGAGTGGGGATCATACTTCCAACATACGAAAGAGCACATCAGGAAGAACTTCATGCGAGCAGATAGCAACACAATGCACGGATCCTGATTGCACTGAAAACACTGAATCAAATGAACATATCTCTGAGGACACTCACAACAACAACAATCAGCAGAGTCAGAACCAGTGTAACGTGGAAGAAGAAGACGACGATAACGAACCTGACAATCGCAAAGAATCAATTGATTCAACTGAATATTTAATTTCTAGAATGACGGCACCTTCGTCAGAGGAGAATTTGTTAGACGATTGTAGCGGTAGTGCCTGTCATAGCTCAGATAATTCGGGATTCTGTGATCCCTTGATGCACGGTTGGTTTTGAATTTGAATTTTTGCTTACATTTGAATAACATGAAATTTGTATTCGATTAGAAACTCATCATAACCAAAATAACCAGCAACAGGACTTGGATTGTAGTAATCATGACGAGTCTCAAAATCAACCTCCGCCAGAATACTCAGAGAACCAAGAGAATCAGCAAAGTGACAGCGAAAGTGACGGTGGTTGGGACTCAAATCAAATGAGTCAAATGAGTGGAAACTACTCACAGCAACAGGAGAGATCGGAAATCATAAGTAACAAATCATCGAAAGAAATCTACAAAGCCTATTCAAAACAATGGGGTATTACATGCAAAATGTCGGATCAATGTCGCTGCATGGAGTGTCAAAGTCACTACTTCGATTGCGAGTTTGATGATGTAAGTTTTTGTTTGTTGATTTTTTTTTAACAAATTGTACTTCTATACAAAAAAATACGACTACACAGTGTATCAGAGTGAGTAATATAATCTGTTCAGTTGAGGACACTGTGGCGTATACGTACTTTTTTGTGAAAACAAAAAAATACAAGAACCGTAAATCCTTACTATCAGTCAGGGTACGAATTTACCTCACACAAACGTATAACGAGCCTTTACTTTAACACTTATGCATATATCGTCAACCGAGGATTAAAAACTGAATTTGAAACACAAAGAAAACAAAGCATTACACTTTATTAAGTGCACTTTTAGTTTTTTTTTCCTTTTCCCATATTTCAAACAAATTCAAGACTTTTTTCAAAAGCAAAGAATGTTTGCATTCTTGTCAAAGTATAAATCTGAGAACGTTTTCGAAATGACAGTTCCCGAAATTACGTTTCTCAAATTATTGCACTTTGTATGAATCACATTTTCAAATGACCTATTTTTGAGGAAATATAATATTTTACCTTCAGCATTTTATGGCCCTCATTATGAATAGCAAATCGAACTAAATAGCTTACTACTTTCGTTTTATGAATAGACCGCGTTAAGACCGCTCTAAATGTCGAAATCCTAGCAAATTTCACTATCGTGCTATTTCAAAAAGCTCGCATTGAGGCGAACGTTCGCTTTGCTATTTATAATGACGGCTTTTCATTACATTGACAGACAAAATCTAATTTTAACATAAGCTAATTCTACAATTGCGTTCCCCAAATATTTATACGAAAACTTTTTGTCTACTTTAATTTCAAAGGTACTATGGAAAGAACTGACATTTTGTTATTATTATTTAAAAAACTGCAATATTTCTTGTAGAAACTTTAAGAGTTTTCTGATCTCACGCAAGGAAGACTGTTGTCTTCTTACAGATTTTGATAAGTGGATTTTGAATCTGCTCTTTAAACTGCTATATATCAGCTCTAATTTTTGAGATATTTATATCTGAATTTTGTAAAAAAAAGTTATTTTTATTTATTCAATGTTCAATGGCATGTGGTCGCAAAATGTTTCTTAAAAAACTGCTATTGCATCTTTAAGTACCGTTTTTTATCTTTAAAATCCAATTAGAATTTTAATAATCCCTCACTTCTTTTTCGAGAAATTTTTTTTTTGAAAATAACTTGAAAATATTTTGCGAGCTTATTAAAAAAAGACCAAAAACATAACGGTTTCCTTTCCTCAGATCTAGAAGATGATTGTTTCTAAAAGTGCTGGCAAGTTTGCAAGTACTTCAATACATTTTATATGACATAATGTGTGTTTTTTATGGGAATTACTTCAACTGTGTAGCCTAAACTATAGCTTTACATATGTACGAGGCCGTGGCTCCATTAGAAAAAATTATTTCGGACATTATGCCAAATATAATTTCTCAAGTACTACATACATATATATTTCTTTATCGATATGGGCAAATTATCTCGTGAAATTTCATTCTACGCCATGATCTCGCCAAGAAAATTTAGTTTTTTTTAAGAAGACAAGAAATTAAGAATGAATTAATTATTTTGTTTTCAAAAAAGGAATTAATGTCCTTGAATTAACACAATTTTATTCAAAAGAATATGTTTTGTAAATTACGGACTTATATCTCCAAAACACATGAAGCTAATGTATTTATTTTTGTTTTAGAATGAACATCAAAAAACGGATGGTGGACTTGGCGCTGGCACACCAATGTTTATTAGTGAAGTAATGCATGGATCAGCTTGCACGATTTTGTAATTATGCTAGTATTACAAACAAACAAAAAAAAACTAAACACTTTTAAATCTGTTTACAATGAAAACCAAAAAAAAAAAAACATTTTATATCCTAGATATGAGAACAAAAAATCATTGAAATTTAACACTTAACGATGATGAAATATGTATTGCCTATTGCACGACGATTTCATTATATTATAGTAAATTAATTTAAGGTAAATTGCACTGAACAATTATTATCAAATAACTTGGGTCATTTAAAATTTTAAAAAGAAAAGAAAAAAAATTGAAAAATATTTGAATACAAAAAACTAAAAACTGGTTATTTACTTAAAGTTAAGCAGCATATAGAAGTCAATTTATAAGCTCGCATTTGTGTAAATAAACTTTATATTAGCAAGTTTTTTGTTTGTACGATTTCGAATAATGATGAATGTCCTGAACAACTGCATAAATTTACGTTTATGGTAAACTTGACTTTAAGTGAATATCCTTTGAAGTTAATATTTACCAAGTCTATATTGTAATTGAAAAAAAAACACAATCTAGTATACTTGCACAAAAACTGAAAAGATTATTTAAAAAAAAATAAAAATGCCAAAATTATATTGAAACTGATACTCGTATCTGCCCGCACAACATTAACAAAAAACCCACCTAAAACTTAAGTTGAATTGTTTTGGATCTGAGAGTTTTATTTTATACACATCTTCAATCCTCAAGATCCTGGCTTGGCTTAGCTTATTTTTTTGTTTATTTGTTAGCCAAGTTGGAACCGTATCCTGAAACACAATAAAATATCTAAGGACTGGTGGTCCGTATTCTTTTAATTATAAGTGCCTTTTCTTATAATTAATTAAAAACAAAAACATAAATAAAGATCTCATACGAAGCCCTTTTGTTTTTACTCATATTGAAAAAAATTTAATTTTTCTATGACTTAAGATGTAGCTATAACGGACGTAAGTCTAAACGGCTATATTCTTGTACCCGATAGAATAAAATTGATTGGTTTTAAATATTTTCGTCGTTTCTAATGCATTTATTCAGCATTAACTACGACCGCAGCTTTTAATTTAATTCAATGTTGCCGTACTTTGCTGAGTTTAATTTAATTTTCGAACACAAATTTTTCAAAAGAAAAACACTATAGGTTCAATATTTTTCAAAATAAATGATCAACCTGCTTAACTTTTTGTAAAAATTTGTAGAGAAGTACTTTAAGAACTACAGAAGTAATAAGGGCTCACAAAAGTTAATGGCATCAACGTCTCATCATAAATAAGGAATACAAATTTAATTTTTTTTAATTAAATTAAATTGTTATAAAAATTAATAATCCATATAATATATACATATATATTAATTTCATACCAATTTTAAAAACTAATAGCTTATAGTATTTTTGCCGGTTATTATTTCTTAAATGCAATTTTAAATATATTTTAGAATACAAAAATACATAATATCTTTCTCAGCCAAATTTATAAAAGATACAAAATAAAAACCATGTGTGTGTTTTAAATTTAAATACATACTTACATTTAAATATTTAAAATATGTTTAAGAATAAAAAAAAATTAAACAAAAATGCAAAAAGCATTTAAAATTCAAAATCAAATCATAATCGTATATATTTTTACATAATTCAAACAAACAAAAAAAACATATAAGGATTTTTCTTGTTTCTAAAAAAAATTCAATCAATTTGATCATTTTTAAACAGTTTCTCAATAAAAAAATATAAAAATTCAACTCTTTTAATTTGTTCATTAAATAAATAAAAACAAAACTTTAAACAAAAAACAATCCAGAAATGTTAAATAAGCATACAATGAATAAATAAAAATGAAAAAAAAAACAATTTAACAATTACGTAAAAAGACTTTACGACGGCCTTTTTGTAAAATTATAAGAAATACATTATATTTCTTATTTGATATTAGAAATAACAAAAAAAAATCTAGCTAAATAAGGAGAAATTCAGCTCTGTACTATAAAAATATTAAATGCAGAAATTATACAACGTTCTCTAAAACGAATTAACTATAACTACAATGTTAAGTTAACTTACAGTAAATAAAAAGTTTAAAAATACAAATATTTTGTGTTCTAAGGCAAAATAAACAAAAATAAAAATGTTAAAAAAACATCATGTATATCAATTTAAGTACGAATGCAGACACAAACACCAAATCACAAAGTTATGAAATAGAGCAGTACTAAATTTTTAGATTTAGACAGTGTACCTACTTAATAGAAAAAAAAAAAAAGAAAACCAAAAACCTTGCAACAAATAAAAATGATAAACAAATACGAATGATAATTATTGTGACACAAAGTTAGAAGTCAAATAAAATGCTGATCCTTGAACAAAATTTTAACTTTAATTTTTTAGATTTAAAGGCTTTTGGGTTTGGCTATTTGGTGTAGTTATTAAATAATTTAAGATTAGTTGGGTTCGTTTGCCCGCAAGAAATTTGTCCGCGCAATAGTACCTTTATCAAAACGCCAACGCGATTTTTTTTCAACTTTTCTGGAGATCTGTTACGTACAACGAATCGAGCCGCAAGTCAACGATACTATTAAGTAGACGACAGCCAGACAAAGAGATATTAGGGGTATTCATGAAACCTGGTAAAAACTTTTCTATCCAAATCAACTTGGTTAAATGTTTGTAAATTATGTATTGATACTTGAATTATTTGGAGAAAATTATGGTTCATTCTTTGTCTTCGTCAACTAGCTGCATATAGTGGAATGCCTGGTTATATCTAAAACGACCAATATGAAACGTTAAAAAATTTCCACAATTACCATTTTCAGATGGTAAACTTTTACCAAACAAATTTGTGTGGAAAAGTTTACCATATTCTGGTAAGGATTTCCTATAGAAAATTTGGCAGTTCAATTACCAGTTTTACCAATTTTACCACGTTTACCAAGTTTCATGAATACCCCTTTTATGTAAAACAAGAAAGGCCAAATAAAACCGATCATTTGTTTTTGGCTGTCAAAAAAACTGATCTGTCAAAAAAACTGATTTTGACAATTTTTGTCTCGAGTTTTATTAATCTTAATCAGACTTAAGAAAAATAAAAATGCATTTCTTCCAACACTACAAAAGTTAATTTAAGTGTATTAATGTTTCTCAGATGAATTAGAACTATTAAGTTCTTAAAACCATAGAATACCGCGAACAAATCTGCTGGGTTTCCGAATTTGAAATCAGGACGCTTCCGTATACATACCTACAAAGCCCAAAATTTGCTGTCGGCTCTTCTTTTCATTCATAAATCCTGAATTTTGACGTTGCCTTACTTGAAAAATATGTAGACCACAATAATTAGGTTTTATATGAAGGACATAATGTAAACACATTCTCACTTTAGAACCGTCTTAGGAGCTTTTTTTTCATCTCACTATTCTTAGACTATTAGAAAATTACTAGTTTCTCCCAGCGAGCGCCAGCGATAAAAAAACACAAGTCTTCTTTCAGTTTAATACTTTTTCATAAATATTTTTTTTTTTATTAAATTTAAAATAGCAATAAATATTTTATTGTTTAATTCTTGTGATTCGTAAGGAAGATATTTTTTATTCTTCTTCCGTTTGTCTTTAGTTTTCTTATTTTTTTTTTTTTTTTGTAAGGTTGAAATGTGTTCCAATCATCAAAAATTTAGTAATCTTATTACATTATTTTATTTTTTTTATCATCTATAAATTACAATCATTTTTTGTTTTTTTTTTTCAAATCACAATCAATGGATTTAACAGTTATAATTTTTGTTTGTTTATAATGTAGGTAAGTAGAATTTTATATTTTGTAATTATCCAAAAGTGTATTGTGTAGTATTTTTTGTATGATTTATTTTTTTCTTCTTAATATTACACATAATATTTTTTTTTTTTAATTTATTGTTTTAATTCTCATATTAATTTAATATAATTTTGTATTGATTTAATTAAAGCATTGTCATAATCATAATGATAGGGTCGTTTTTGTTGTTGTTTTTATTACATTAATCAAACCATTTTGTTTGGTGTTTTACTTGATTTTTTTTTTTTTTTTTTATTTTTTAATTATTATTTTTGTTCAATTCTATAACATATACAATGACATAAACATAAGTAAATTGTATTTAGGTACTAAATAAATAAATATCATCTTAAAACAATTTTTTTTTTCTTTACATATCTTGTATCTTTTCATTTCAAAGTATTTCGAAGTTTTAAGAATAAAGAAGGAGGCACACAAGAGAAATATTATTTCTTAATTTTTTTTTTTTTTTTTTTTTAATTTCAACAATTTAAATAAAACGTTAAAATTTATATAAGAGGTAAATATTTTTTTTACATTTATATTATGTGTTCAAAAACAAGTAAAATTAACCATATAACTTAACATGCGCTCACTTATTTAAATTGAATGCAATATAAACCGAAGTGTTTTGGGATTATATTTCATGAGAATTGGGGGTCTTAAAAGGCTTTTTTTTAATCTCTACTACAATAATCGCGTCAAACCAAATAACCGTAAAAATGAATTTTTTTGCGAATCTATAAGGCTAGAATGTAATGGTCCAACAAAAGAGCTAATAATTTTTTTTTTTAATTTTTCTGTTTCAGTTTTTTTTAATTAAAATAAAATAAAGTTTCGAATAACCATTTTTATAAAGAACGAATTGCTTTTTTCGAAATCACTCATTCATCTGCAAAAATGCAAATACATACCAGAACATACACATGTAGGGGCAAAACTAAAAAAATATATAACAACTGAAAAATGACGAATAAACGGGTGCGTTCGATATCCCACATTATGTAGTTCCGTTTTGTAAAAACACGTTTATTTTTTTTATAATACCGCTTTTATAAACACAGCTTTTTGTAGTCCCATTTCTTATAATCCCGCTTTTGCAATAAAAATACTTGTTTTATTTTTAAAAATAAAACAAATAGTTTTGATTAAGAAGAAAACATGAAAACATAAAACGTGGACGAGTTTCGAAGCTAGTGTCACACGATTTGTGTAAACAATAAATTTTGTATAATTTTTTTTTGTATTTTTGACATAAATATGCACAAAACCATATGAACCACAAATTGGATGAAAGAAAATGACACTATAAACACTATTTTTATATCATTTGGTGTCAATCGATTCATCGTTTAGATGATATTGTGTATTTTTACTGCGAAAGTACATAAATTTTTGTGTATACAAAAGTCATGTGACCTAAGCTTTCATATCTTTATTAAAAAAAATTCTATTTTGTATTCAAATTGACTTTGTTTTCAGTTTTATGAGAAATACAGAAATATTATCATCTTATATGATCTTATAACCCACATTTGTTTAGATTTTCAAACACAATAGGCCCGTCCCAGCAACTAAACAAATCTCTGAGATATCAATCCAAAAAAAATTCGTCTCATACCTCCGGAAAACAAATGAAATTGACAGCTGAGATCACTCTTTGTGGGACGCATCTAATCAATAAATGATCTTTAAGACTTTTTTGGTGCATTTCAAAGTTGTTTTGTTAAGATTCAAATAAATTCGATTAAATGCGGCAAATCATCGGATAAAACTTCAGTAATAAAGGCACTGACCAGACGAAGATAGCAGCAATGCTTGAAAACACCGAAAGTCCGATATGTATATCCAAGAGATCCGGAGATTTGACCTTATTGAAATATTCTGGAAACCAACTATGACTATTGGGGTGGTTATAGGTCAAATAAACCTTGAGTATGTAATGGTTGATAGTAGAATGCGCAAAGATTTTTACACCGATGTTTTAAGCACATAAATTGGTGTCACAAGTTGAAAAACATTTTCCACATATAAGTGACTTCTTTTTCTTTTTTCCGATCGAAAAAAATGATTCGATGAAAATGAAGAAATAGTGGATACCTATTTAGTCAAACACATACCGGCTTGGAAATTAAGGTCACATATTTATGACCGATTGATATGGAATAGATGAAACATGACATCAACTTTTCGGAATCAAGTTTTCTTCTTTGCTGAACCTATTGAATAGGTTTAAATTAACTACAGATGGTGAATTCGCATTGCAAACAAAATGACAAGAAACTCTACTATTTAAAAGAGTAGGTACAGTTTTCTTCTTTTTGTTTGAAAAACGAACAAATATGTACATATTTCACAAAAATTAATGTAATTTGTATAAGTTTTATAAAAGGATTTCGCATTAATTTTCGTTGAGACTTTTTACTTCAAACATATAGAAGAGTTTTCCCTAGTTTTTTAAACACACATGTTAAGGAATATGGAGACAAAAAAAAAAACAAACACATAAAACTTTGTTGAGTTTGCTCAGACACACAAATAACCACGCGCGTATGTAGTTTTAAAAACCAAAACAAAATTTAAACTTCAACAAATAAAAACAAATTTGTCATACGAAAAAACAATAAACATATACATAAGAGTAAATGCAATCTTCACACAAAAATATTAATCATCAAAAAATAACAAACTCTACACACTCTTCTTTCGTTTGAAGTTTGCAACTGTGGGCATTTTTTTTTAACACTCATCTTAGAGAACACATAACACCATGTTTTAAAACAATTTCAACAAGTAATATATATATATAATGTATGTATGAAAAAATACCAAATAACAATTCGAGAGAAAGAAAATATTAAAATATAGGCTGTGAGAGAAATCAAAGCGATAAATTAAATTATTTAATATTTGTATCTTTTTTTTTTTCTTAAACACAAGTCGGCGTATTAGTCGACTCTAAAATTAAATTTTTACTTTTCGAACACATCTCACAAACTCGTTTTGTGTCGGGATTCAAAAACGTACAAAATCTACAACTCCATTCGTTCGGACTCGTCACAATGACTTGTGTTGCAATTGCATTGCTCGCATTATTTGTTATAACCGAGGGCGTTCGTGATGATGAGCTACTCAATCGACTTGAAGCTACTCTGTCAACTGAGGGTTGTTGCTGCTGATGATGATTGTTGTCTTCTTCAAAATTATTGTTCAAGTGTTTGGTGTTGGATTTCAGACTCGGCTTTAAGTGCAAAACCTGTCCATTTTCGACCGGCTTTGATTGTACCTTAAGAATTGACTTTTCGGTGCCGTTTCTATTTCTCGAAACAACGGGAACCTTCTCGAGTGTTTTTGACTTTCCGATGTCACCATTTATGGGGCGCGGTTTTGTTTCCGGGTTGCGACTCACACGGCGCTTTTCCGTCCCTATATGGCTTCCCGTAGATATATTTAGGGAGTCTAAATCCAGACTTTGTACCAGCAAGTCACCCCTTTCGCCAAGGTCCTTAGAATAGCCGTGTTTTTCGAGATTCTGGAATACATAATCCCATGACTCGAATGATCCAACACCATCTTGGTTTTTATTGGCTTTTAGAGCTTTTACCGCATTCGTAGAAGATTCACCGCCTACAATGGTTTTTGGGTTTTCCACATTTACAAAATCATCGAAGCTTTCAAAGTTGTCCAAAGAGGTATGTGAGAGCTGTGTGGTTGTGTGGGTCCCACCATTGGTATGTACAGCGACTTCCAATGGAGGCTTTTTATTGTCAAGTATCTTTTCGTACTCTTGTAGGATTTCCGAATTTTTCAAGTACTTGTCAGTCGTTACCTTTCGATGTTTTCCAGGTATGGGTGTGGCATACACATAGTTTCCATCCAAATCATCAGAGCTTTCTATGTGATTATTGTGATTTCGGCTATAGATATCCTTTTGTATGGGCAAAGGTGCTTGTGTCATGCTTGAACGACTTCGCCTGTTATCGTAAACCTGCGTGGTGCGGTCGTGCAAATCGAAACTATTGTTTTGGGAACGGGAGTGAGAGTGTGGGAGTTCATGGGGCGCAGGTCGTTCCTCGAAATCGATGAGCTGATGATCTGGCGGAAAAGATCTCTGCCTGTAGTTCTGAAAGTCTTTGTTGCCTCCGCTAGTTCGTGACTGATGAGAAGGGTAGTTGCAAGGGGTAATTTTGGCATATCCGCCGTTGCAATCACCATAGGCTGCGGCATCAATAGCTGCTGGAGGAATTTTATGACCACAACCGGCAACTGGATGATACATACTTCCAGAGCCACTGTAGGCATATTGATTGTGGTTATTCAGTTGGTTGGATATATTGTACGGAAGAGGATACCGATTGCCGGACACATTGTACGGATGATTATATGCGTTGAAATTGCAAGTGTTTTGATAACTTTCGAGACAGTCGTAGGGATTGTCATAGAGATGTTGTGGCTGGTGGGATTGTGGGGGTTGGTCGAAAGAGTGTCGATGGGGCAAGGGGGGACCATCAGAATGCTCGTTGTAGTGCTCTAGACTTCTAGAGTGTGACATTTGCGAGTAGTTTGGGTGTTTACAATGCATCACGTTGTTGGTGGGATGGTGAATAGTGCAGGAGGGGTTATAACTTGATTGAGACCGCATATTACATCCATTCGGAATTTGATGAATAGGAGGCCCAGCTGATGGATGCAGATGATGAAGATAGTTTCCATGCACTGCACAATTGTCACACGATGTTCCGCCGTTTTTAGGTGCAACGGGTGGAGGTGCGACTTGAGATGCAAATTGAGCTTCTAAACAGAAATTATTCAATTTAGTTATTTTATCATGAGTGTAGTTGTTATCGGCTTACCTGTTGCAAGCTTTTTAGCTCGAAACCTTCGTTCTTGCTCTGCATATGCTATGGCCTTAATTGCTTGGGATGCACCACCTTTCGAATAAAAAGTTACAATAGTTTTTTTTTTTGTTTTGGAATTGCTAAATCAGTGATTAACTACCCAAGTGAATTTCTCTAAATTTAAAAATATCATTCCAAGAGCAAACAAGTGGAAGAGCTGTGAGGCCAGCTTTAATTTGTTTCATTATTTGGCATTCAACATAGGCGGCCATTGCATCTCGGGATACATTTGTGACTTGATCTGGGCAAATCGGTCCATCTAAGACAAGTATTTGATTTGAAATCTGCCGGTAGCCCATTGCCTCAAAAAGTTTCTCTGCATCAACCAAATTTGATTTAATTTCATGTTGATAAAAACCTGAATACATCTGAAATAATTAATTGTCAGTACATTCTATCATAATATCTTGGATATTAATATTTGTCTACCTTTATTACTCTGTACTCTTTTCTCCATGGTTTTGTGAATAAATTATTAGCATATTGACTTATTGACTCGAATCCAACCATTGCCTTGAAAGCATTAAAATCATCCAATTCTTTGACAGTCTTCTTTAGCACATGAGCTGTTTCGGGTAGGAAAAATTTCCTATCATGTGGCACAACGCAGAGAAACTCTTTTAAACATGCTACAAAATAAAAAAACAAAAACATGAGAATATGCAGTAAAATGTATAATTACTGATTTACCTTCTAGTTTTTTGCGTTCCTCTAGTTTTTGCATACTTTCTTCAGTCTCTAGAAATGTCCAATGCCTTTGGAGTATTTCTTCCCACAAATCCGGTAAAATATCACGTGGCACAAAATCAGACATTTTAACTCTCTTTTATTATCGTTTCGTTTTTATAAGATTTCTGTTTTTCCTTCTTTGGTTGTTGGTGTTATTTTCGTTTGATGAATAAAAGCTTCAAATGAAAAAGATTATAGAACTCATATTTTGAAATCTATGTATTTTTAGGTGATAAAATGTAATTTGTTGTCAGTTTAAATTTAATGAAACGGAGGATATAAAAGAATTGGAATATAGAAAATGGTATGAATGTTTCTGAATTGAGAGAAGAATTCATACTTTCTTTCGCAGAATCTTACGTTAGGAAATAGAGATTTTGTTCAAAAAGTATTAAAAATAGTATCTCCTCTCTAGAGAGAAGAACCTCGAGGCCCTATGCGGATGATTTCATAATAATTTGTGTCAAAGAAATTTGAGCCCATGATTAATGAAATTAGAATGGCGGCTATGAGAAAAGTTAGCAAGTGGGTCGTGGGTCACAAAGTATGGATAAAAGGTTAACGAAACTTATGGTTTTACTACTTAAATTTAAATACTGCCTTTTAGTGCAAAACATTTGGGCGTTGATCTAGAATCTATATTAAGACGTAAGCTAATGTCGTTTTCGATTGGAAATCCAGAAGAGCCCGATATCATTCAGAAGTCTTCTGGAACTGTTTTATTGTGTCATATCTGTCATTTTTGCACCAATAAAACAGTTTCAGAACAGTTTCTGGATGCGTTGGGACTCTTCTGGATTACCAATCAAAAACTCGATAAATATCAACAAAAAACAGGTTAGAAAGGACTGCATAGGTGAAGCAGGTTAATTAGTTGTGATATCTAGGAAGATTCGGCCTACCTAAAATAAATCCGGTATGAAATAATTAACACATCGTTTCTATTCAAGTCGCCTATAATGTAGTTTAACTTTGTTTCTTATCAGCCAGATAATAATTTACAGTCAAACAACAAGATTAATATGGTTTTAACAAAAAAATATATAAAAATACATCACTATAAATGTTTATTACTTAAAGTGACTAATTGTAAAATGCGATAAGAATACATTATTCATGTTTATAAGCATTCTCTTCAAACAGATATTGACCCCACTTCATACACAATCCAAAGTATACAAATAATGTTTCATATTTTCAGGTGGTAGCCCACTGTCAGTTCGATCGCCGTTTAATCGTACTGCAAATTCCACCAGAAACAATATGTTGAATTTTCTGACGAACAATATATAAAATGATAAATAACGACAAATTTATAATTAGGTATTACATATTTTAACAAATTATAGAACTATTGAATATTGCAAAATATTTTGGGATAATGTATGAGGAAGTGAGTAGAACATCAGTTCATTCTAAAGAATTTTTCTTCGAGAAAAATCTGTTTTTTTTTTGCTGCAAGTTATAAGTTTTCGTCTTTTTTAAAAAAAGTAAACTAAAATCAGTAAGGCTAATATGGCGACGGCTTCATATTACTATGCTATCGCCCAAAAAGAACACCTAGCACTGAGGTCATTATGGACAATTAAGGACTTTGCCTACGTAGATTCTATTATGAACCTACGATACCTTCGCTAGAAAAAACCCTCACCAATGTCCTGCTATGTCAAGAGCGGATTAGAACGCTTTATATTGTTGTGAACGAATAGTTTTTCTAGTGATTGGTAAGCGGAGAAGAACATACAACAGCGAACTGTACGAATTGTATATCAACATAGTCAAGCGAAACAAGGTGCATCGACTGCTATGCCTAGTTCATGCGGATTGTACGGACAAGAATGCCCGACTATCAAAGTTTTCGACGTAGACGACGACCGCGACTTAATTGGCACACTTAAGAGTATGTGGACCTCTACTACGAAGCTTGATGAAGCTAGTAAGGGATAGAACTGACTGGAGGAACATGTTGGTTGAGACCTAAATCTGGAATTTAGCGCCGTTTGAAAGAGCAGGTCACAATAAGTATGGTTCTTTACTTGCTTTGTAATTAATATTTGGCATTTGTGTCAAATGCGAGCAAACCATACTTTTAACCCAGAGTTCTTAAAAAAATGTTGAATGAACCGTATAAGGTTCAAAAATCTAGGTATAATAAGTAAATTACAACAATTACAGATTTTTTTTCGGTCGTTTATCATTGACAGACTTGACTCCTGTCATACTAACCTACAATGTTCATGGTAAGACCTCGGCCTCAAGCATAACTTTTTTTCTTTTTATAGCGGACATAAGAACTAAGCGAAGATTTTTCATCGACATTTTAATTGCTAAATATTCATAGAATTAACAAATTAGAATTTAATAAACCGATAATTCTCTATCCTTTCTAACTCTGATAAACCGTTAATCCTCTATCCGATAGCTCGTGAATATCAATACAAAGTGTTGTCAATAGTATTTCCATATTAAGAGATGAAAACCTAATGATCCAAGCCTTAATGATATTCCTAAAATGTCAATAATTTCAATTTTTAAACCAAGTAAACACCTTCAAGGGAATGAAAGCAAATAATAAGTCACATCGTGCTTCATACGAATCATACCCAACACACCTCGACACATGTCTCATACTCATTGTCATTTAATTATGGTCTGGAATCTCTCTTTCTTCCTGCTCACACTCTCGTCGTTCGTAGCCCTAACAAGATAATAACAAAGCAAAATAAAATGGAATGAACAAAAATTATAAAATAAACAACTTATCCGACGACGACGACGTTGTCGATTGAATATTTAACCTTGAGGGTGACTCATGCATCGAATGAGTTATCAAATGGTCGTTCCAGCGTCATCTTTTGTTTTAGTTTAAAGTACATAGTTTTATATTTTGCTGTTTTTTATAAATTTTATTTTCTTCTTCTTTTCGTTCGGTTTGATATTCTTTGCCACGAGCAGCGGGCGATGATAGTGGATCTGGATAGAAGAGTATATTATGCTGGAAGGTACACAGTAGGTAGTCGCATATTATTTTGTCACAAGTGAGTGCTTAAAAGAAATAACTTTTTTGTTTTTTTTATTTTTTATTGCAAAACTTGTTGTGCTAAAGTATGCACGCATCAACCAGAAACAATAACATGAAAGTAGAGTAACTGCTGCTCCGAAGAGTGTATGGTGCATTTCCAGAGAAGGAGTAGTGGAGTAGTACGAACTACGAAGCAACAAACAACAACAGTGGAATAGCAAACAAAATACTTTTTTGTTATTTATTTGCTATCAATGGTCATGCTCAAGGTGGTTTCTTTATTATTATTTTTTTTTTCGTTATTAACTGAGAAAAAAAAGAAAAAACACTAATGAAGTCGAATGGTATGCGACACGATAACAACTCATAATGTTGAAGAGCAGGTTGAATGACACAGAGAATAGTTTTTATTGTTATCTTTACTTCTACAAGATCAGTTCCTGCTGCGATTTCTTTGAAGAAGAACAAAATTGAATGCATCATACATGTTCGATTGCATTTCGACGTAGATCGAGTTTTAATTGTTACACAGATAAGACAATAAGTAAGTATCGTTGTCTGCCTTTAAGGGAATTATTGACAACTACGAAAAAGTATGCTTCATTGCTCACCGCCCTAAAAATTTACTGGATCAGAGCTAAGTTTTCCACGGAGATTGAAAGAAGCCTTTCAATAGTTTAAGAATAAATGTTTTTTGTGTAACAAGAGGGTATCAAGTGTAAACAAATGAGCGAAATTGGAAAAATTAGGGTTTCTGTGTAATAGCTGATCAATGATAAATTAAAACGCATTGAATGCTTAAATCTTTTTTATTTATTAAGTTTTTTGAGGGAGTTTTACATTCAGATAATGTAGATAAACTTAATTTTTTTTATATATTTTACGATATGGGAAAGATCAATTGCAAAATAAAAGAACAATATACAGTCAAAAGTGGTTATAACGACCCGGCAGTTTTTCATACAAATTGTACTGACTGAATTTGGTATCGCTTATAATGAATTAACAGTTTTAGAAAAATTAAAGGTAGCGAAATAGAAATAATTAAACTTAAAAATCTATCGGTTATAAAAATAGCAATATTCGTGCATTCCAATTGATATATTTTGGGGATTTCCCTTTTGCTGTATTTTGTCTTTTAGTCTTTAACTAAGTGTAAATTGGCGATCATCCATCGTTGAGGCTATGAGAAAATTCCGATGAATTCTACTCTTTCTTAAGATTTAAATCATTCCGTATGTCATTGACTAATTGAAGGGTGTATGAGTTTTGTAGCTCTAATCTAATCTTAGCTCGTATCTTTGACGATCAACTAGTTTTGAGAAATTTTCAATTTATTATTGTGCCTTTAAGGAGAAATAAATTGAAGGCTTTTTAGCAATCATGATCCAAGCTAGTTTTAAAATGTGCTTAAAATACAACAAACGCCTTTCTTTAAGTTATACGTGACACTGAAACCAACAAGGTCAAAAACTAACACAGCCTGAGGATGTGCGAGTGGGTTCCTAGCCAAATATATTGAGTCTTGTTTTAGCATTAAATATTCGATTAAGACAAAGATACGCATAAAGTCATTAACACCGGCTTAGCGATTCGTCAGAGAAAGCAATTTATATCCAACATAATCTACGTGTTGTGGCATTTATTTGACTTATTTACACAAACACTGACTCGGGAGATCATTAGTGCAGTTCTTACAATTTTATTACACCACACTCATGTCGTTTTTCTTTAAAAGAATGAAAAGAAATACCGGAGAATTATAATCATCTTTATAGTGTATAACGTCTGATTCTCAATAACTGCAGCAGCAAATATAAAATGCAAAAGCGAAACCACTGCACACACACTGAATACGGAAAGAAAATCAATAAAATATTTATTACCATCCCCTGTCTCATAGTAGAGCTGAATCTTTTACGTATATTCCTATATATTATGGCTTATGGCAAAAATGTAAAGAAACCAAAGTGGCGGACGTGAAAGATGTTGGTGCAGGAGCTGGCAGGGAGGCAGAGTTGCAAAGGGAGACGATTCAATTTCAAAACCAACCTACGCGCAAATTGTATGAATGAATGAATGAAAGAACAAACGAATATGCACAGGAATTTGTCCGAGCCAACGTCAGAGAATTTTTCTCCTCTGCACAAGGAGTGAAAACTGAAAAAAAAAAGTCCTTTCTCAATGAATTTCGGTGGTGGTGCAGCTAATCTGTGTGAAATTATTTATACACATCACGGCGCACTAGAGAGGTTCTTGTTTTTTTTTACTTTTTATTTTATATTTTTCACAATAATTGGGATTGAAATGCAAAAAGAAAAAAACACAAAACGAGCCGAGCGTGTGGTGCTGCAACTGTTGCTAGTAAGCGGAAGCTAATTCACCTAGTTCCCATTTTCGAAATTAAACAAATCTTGGTTGCAATCCAACAAAACAGAAAATTCACATTTTAGATACTTTTTTTTATAAATAAGGGATCCAACAATATAAGCAAAAACTACAGGAATAAAAATAGTCGAACGAAACACCACTTACTCAACAGAAAACTCAATTCTTTGCGAGAATGTAGGTAGGCTGGCTGTTTGCACTGTTTCCACAGATTTTATTTTTAGAATCGCAAAATGAGAAAATCCGATAAAAATGACGACTCGGGAAGATCGATGAAGTTCTTTTTTTACATTTTAATGCATTTTATTCGTATGCATTGAGAACTCTTTTTAAAGGATTTCACTTCCACTGTATCGCCACGAAGGAATCGTGCCTTTTTCTTGGATTTTTAAAGATTTTTTCACGCGATTTATTTTTTCAGAAACTTCATTACAACATCTCGGATATACTTTTGTTATTGAAGAAAAATCTGTCAAATATGGGTAGGCCATGTTTATTTTTTTTTTTGGTTTTCAAGTGGGTGTGCTGTCAAAATTGGTATATAACAGTTTTGATTAGTGATAGGACGCACTCTATTCGGGTAGAATTCAGTGGTATAAGGTACAATCACTGATCTCTATAAAACACTGGATAGTGGATTCATATAAAAACTATTGTTATATTGTCATGTTATAAACTATTATAATCAGTCTATCTCATCTTTTTTTTTTAAGAGAGAGAGATAGAACTCTGCTGAGGTATCTTGTCAATATAACATTTTTTAGCTGTAGAACAGTTTTATTTGTCAAAGTGACAAGCAAAACCAATTTGTCTCTCTCTTTCACGTGTATAGAGCGAGATAGAACTCTGCTTTGGTACCATAAAATGTAATCTTCAATTTGACTCAGTTAAACTGTCATACTTAGAAGGGAATCCACTATCCAGTGTTTTATAGAGATCAAAGCTTTTGCTAAAACATGCTATAACTGTTATACAAAAGAGAACAATGTGTTATAAATATGTCTTCGCTAGCAAAAACAAGTATATTTGTAGCAGATTTTGTCATAATCCAGATTACAAACAAAATTTTGAAAACTGAAATTTATTAAGTTTACGACTCTTCTAATTAACATTTCCTATACAAAATTTGACAGCTACATTACCAGATTTACCATTTTATAACGTTTACCAGGTTTATAAGGTTTCATGAATACCCCTGACTGCTCTGATTTCACGTTCCTTAGCGAGAGGTTCTCCATTTTATCGTTTAATACACAGCATATCCAAATGAATAGGTCAATCATGAAAACTTCGACGTAAACAAAATATAAACTTATTTCGTTGCATGAATACCTTCCCTTGACTTGTTTTTTTTCCTCAGAGTCTACCATTTTCTTGATTCTAATTGAAGAAGTGACAGTGTATCGTTGAATTTCAGTTCTGCAATTATTGGAATCATTTTATATGCAACGCATAAACTATTCAGTATTAAGGCTTGCCCAAACCAAAGTACGACAGTGCGTCACGACATTTGTGACAAGATCTTTTATATGAAAAACGCATTGCGGGTACTCTCATATGTAGCTGTGTAAATAATACTCGCTAATGTAAATCTCCCTATTGAAAAGTGTAGTTTCGGCATTAAACCGTACATAATTTTTCGGCAGAAGTGTACTGTGAAGTGCATGTTAGACTTGGTGCTGTCAAAAATGTGACAGAATTTTTGAAGTTTCGATCCATTTTTGGGATTTTGCAAATGTTTTGCCTGACTTCATCATACAAATCAAAGGAAGAACCTTTTTTATTCAAAGACAATGTGCTCCCACTCTGAACATCAAATAGATCTTGGCTTTGCCGAAGAATGTGAGTCCAATTTACTTCGCAATGTATATTTTCCCAGTAAGATCGGTGGAAAACCAGCCTGGTTGGATCTGGAAAAAATTCCATCTACCGATGATTTGAAATGCAAAAAATGTGCTGCTCCTCAATCTTTTCTATGCCAGGTAAATAAAAAAAGAAAAGTGTAAATTAAATTGATTACACTTGTCTGTTATAGATCTATGCACCCATAGAAGAAAGATCCGAATGCTTCCATAGAACCATATACATTTTCATTTGCCGAGAACCAAGTTGCTTAGCTCCAAACTCAGCAGAGTAAATATGCACATTATTCATCATCATCTCTTGAATTGCATATAATTGGATATTTTGTTTGTTTTCTAGAAATTTTTCGGCATTTCGATCTCAACTTTCAAGACAAAATCAATTCTATTCAGCAATCCCACCCAATGAAGACGAAGAATTAGTAAGTGAATCCTTTGGAGTCATTTTCCGTCCAATGAAAACTACTTATTTCTTTCAGCCTGCCATCGAACCGTCTTGCAGAATCTGCTCCGTTTGTGGTTGTCGTGGTAATATGGTGTGTTCGCGATGCAAAGGCATCAACTACTGCTCTGCCAAACACCAGCGGGCACATTGGCCCCAGCACAAAGTTCCTTGTCGAGCTGGCGATCAAATCCCCACTGACAACATCAATATCCCACTTGTTTCCTTCCCGGAATTCGAAGTTGTCATTGAGGCTGATAGCAGCATTGTAGAACTATCTGATCACTGCGATGATGAAGCCACTGAAAAAAGTCGCTTGGATGAATTCCAAAAACTAGTCGATCAAGGAAAAGCCGGAACTATGGATGAGATCCCCGAATCTGAGCTCAGCAAGTATGCAACCGAAGATGACGAAAACGCCGACATCTCCTTCCGAAACTTCAAAAGCCAAGTTGCAAAGAACCCATCTCAGGTTTTGCGTTACGATCTTGGTGGAGAGCCACTATGGATCGCCGACACGGTAAAAACCATCGGCAGCAATATCCAAATTCCTCCCTGTCCAAATTGTTCTGCTCCCCGACATTTCGAGTTCCAAATTATGCCCCAAATGCTAAACTACTTGAAGGATGACGTCATAGATTGGGGTGTCCTGGCAGTGTACACATGCAAGAACAGTTGCCAGCCCTCCACTGAATACGTTCGCGAATTTATAATCAAGCAAGATATCATTACCGAACAAAATAAATAATTCAATTCAATCGATTTTTTTGGTATCAATTTGTTCAGTTTATTGCTTAAAAAAAAAAAGATAAACACTCAATGGGTCTTGAGTGACAAGTCGAGGAAGATGAAGCACAATTTATAAGATGTATTGAATATTTTACTAAGTTCTTAGTTAAGTTTAATGATTGGGAAGTACCGATGTTTGCTAAAATCAAAGTCGGGTTGAGCTTTCGAATCTTTTTGATGGCCTTTGGCAAGCACGTTCATTACAACGAAGTTCACTTTGGCCACATGGATCATGTCAAGGATCTGTAAATGATAAAACCAAATTAAAAATGAACTAGCTAATAAAATAAATAGAACTGTTACTTGAATAAAATGTTTGATTTCACTTTTTGTTTAGGGTTTCAGAGTTATGTTTCGTTTTTTAAATATTTTTGCAATTTAAGAAGATAGAAGCGTTTGCGTTTAGAAGTATTCTATTTTCACCAACGCTTGTCTACAGTTGAATTAGGGGCACAAAAAAGGAACTTGTTCCTCAAACATTTCTTCGTCTTGGGAGGGATTCACAACCGGCAATGGGAGGAAAACTATATGAACCATACAAAACAAACTGAATAAACAGACTTAATACAGGACTTAGCAATCCACACTCCCTGCGGCAGTACAACGTCGTCAAATATAGCTCTTGGCCAAAACCTCCGAGCAATGGCTGATTCGATGATAATGCAATTGACGAAGGTCATACTTAATGTGGGTACCTCCAAATCGTTCGAGGTAATATTCAAGCTGTTAGGAAACCAGTTTGTTTAGATAGAAGAGCAAAAAAAAAAAAAAAAATCGAAGAGATGCAAATGCGAAACTTTTACTGAAAATTGAAACAAATCAACAACAGGATTTAATACCAGCCCATCTGCATAGGAAAGTTAAACATTTGACAACACTATTTCAACTAAAGTTGAATGAAGATCAATATTTGACCACTGATCAAACACAGTTAGTTCACATATTGGGCCGTATGATAAATCTCCAAGGGAGTTTTGTATGCCTGGAAATATTTTTTTCCCTCCGATTGTTTTTAGCGATCGTGAATTATTTTCCAGGGAACAGAAAAAATGTATGAAATGACAGATAAATTTCTCTTGAAATAATGTTCCCGGTACTAATAAATTCCGAGGGAAACATTTTCTCGGTATTTACGTTCCTAATATTTTTAGGAGGGAAATATTTTTATTCACGATATCCCTCAATGTAGATAATAATCTAGAACTCCAACTACCAACTAAATACATGACTAAAATGAGATCAAGAGAGCCAAAGGCTTAATGCTTAGATAGCCCCGCTGCTCCGTCAAATTTGGAAAAGGTTCTACTCATACATTTTTAAAGACCTGAGAATTGGGGCACAGTTGCAAAACAGACACTTTCACCAATAAAGGTTTCAACAAGTAAATAAAATTAAACAAAACCTTAAATTCAAACTTACTTCCTGTTCGGGATTCTGTATTGACTCCAATACATTTCGTGCTTGTTCGAAATACCTTGCCGCACACATATAAATCTCCGACGATGGCATTTGCATGAGTTGTGCTCTGATTTTCTTGAATTCCTGATAAGTCACCTGCGGCGGACTAGTTAGGGCTGCAAAAGGAGCAAATCTCCGATTGAATCGAATCTCCTCATTGTCGAACTTCGGCATTGGTTGTCGAATGCGTTCGTCTTTTGTGAATGCCCCCATTGCCATATGAAAACCACCGCACATATTCAACATGGCATGATAGTAGACTATCTCCTGGCGATAGGGCTTCAATTGTTTCTTCTTCTTAGGCTTCGGCTTGCGTTGCTTTGAATTTCCCGTCTTGTTCATTTGTTCCAAGAGAGCCTCTTGTTCCAGCAGAGCCGATTCGGCACGCGTCAGTGCCGATACAATGAAGCCAATAAGCAGTTCATAGGGATACCAGTAGATATAGAGAAACTCATGGACACTGTACAATTCCAGTTCGAAGCCGGACATCAGGAAGAGCATCATTGCCCTGAAGCAATTGTAAAGGACCCATGTGGCAAAATGCGAAGAGTGCTTTCCTACATTGTCAGTCTGTTCGGCTACCATATTCAAATGGGAATCAATTCGGGCGGCTTCGACTTGAATATTGGCAAACCCCTCAATCAGACGAGCCAGTTTGTCCCGTTGGCGGGCTCGATTGTAGCCACAAATTTCAATAAAGTGGGTGAAGGTGGTCATGTTGATGCAGTAAGTGAGGAAACACTCAACGTACAGTTGGATTTTTCGATCGTTGGCCAAGGGACAACGGGGATTGAGAACTGGAGGTGCATTAAAGGCCCGAATTGAGTCACGAAGGAATTCTTTCATGGGAATGACTCCAAAGACGAGATGACGATTGTAGATGAACAGAACTTGGAGAACACTGCGTGAGAGAATACATTGCCCGGATTTGCGACTGAATTCAATGAAGAAATTCTGGAAAGGGAGCAATTTTATTTAGTTTTTTTTGAGGAAATAAAAGAAGTTTCGCACTCACCAAAGCTGAATAGTAATCCCGCTGTCTTATGATTTTGCATGCGAATTTCAGCCTCTGGACTAGTTCCTCTAAAAATTGCAAACTTGAAGAACGATCACGAATTTTTGCACTTCGTGGAAATGTCGGTGGTTGATTGCGGACATGAACTCTTGGAGAGAATCCCATTGGATTGGGTGCTTCAGCTATAAGGAGGAACATTCTAAAATAAATTCATTTTTTATTGGAAAATCTAACTCACAGTCCTGCTCTGGTTGAGTACCTTTCTCAATGGTCCTCTTTATCAATGGAACCAGCTCCAAAGCGGCATTCAAATTCTTATGAATTTCTGCTAATTCTGCTTCGCCAGCTGATGGACGTCCCATGTCTGGTTGCAATTGAAGAATTGATTGAAACAGAAACCGCATAAAGCGTAGACGATGAACGACAGCCAAGGTATCCTGTAAGTATTTTCAGAAGGTGGTAGGTTTATCCAACAAAAAATTTCACTTACCTCAGGATAAGTTTCTGATTTACTGCGACGAATCATTTCATCTTCGGCTTCTTTAAGAGCGGGTGCAACATTTGCGTCGGGTATTTCCTCAATAAAGATGAAACTGGAGTTGCCATAGAGCTGAAAGTCTTCCTCTTCATTGCCACTACTTGTTATTATGATTTTCTTTACAATGGCAATCAAATTATGGATTGCATAGCAAAATGAGCGAAGAGATTTGTCCTTTATAGTATGCGGCGAATGCAAATACAAACAAGTAAATAGCACTTGATCCATTGAATTTCCTTCCAGCCAAGAGACAATGCAAGAGAAGAGTGAATCGAATATACCAATCAATTCGGCGTTTTCGAGGTCTTCCAGTTTCAGAATACCAGCCTATGCGAAGAATTAGATTACCTTTCAAATTCAACGAGTGTTTTTGAATACTTACAGCAACGGCCGTCTCAAATGTATGGGGAGGGGCATCATTCTTGTTATAGCCCATGCCAACGTCCATTTTTGGATCCATCATCTCGATTGCGGACATTGCTTCGAACAAGCCGAAAACATCATCTTGAGCCAGTTCACCAAGTGCCAGTTCTGTATATACAAACTTTTCAAATTAAGGAGTTTTATTTTACGACTAAGGCAACTCACCCGAACAAGCATCGAAAAAATCCTTGGTAATGTCAGTCCATTCGTATTGTGGGTAAATGGATCCACTTTCCATGGCCATGTTGGACATCTGCAGATCGCCGTTGAGTAGATCCTGCTTGTATCTGTAATCCCCGGAAGCAGACCATTGGGATAGATTTTCTCCTTCAGGAACACCGCCGCCGTTGCCGCTACTACCACCACCACCTCCACAAGCAGCTATAGCAGCGGATGTAGCTGCGGCCGCAGCAGCTGCAGCAGTAGCGGTTGCCGCTATCATTCGAGGGTCGCACGGACTTTAATTGCAAGGATTTCTGTTTCATTTAGTTCTTATAAAGAAAAATTAAATAACTTACTCGAGAGGTTTCATTAAATTCGATTAAATATTATTTTTTTCAAGAAATCAATCAGTATACACGAATTTTTTTTTTTTATATTTTTACTTCTGTCAAATTTTAAATGTCAAGCCAAATGTCTACGTTCAGGCTTTGAATAAGAAGTACTTCTCGAAAATAAGTGAAAGCACTTTTCTAGTAGTGTGAGTTGCACAAACCCATATGCAATGACAAAGGGTCGGAGTGCAGTTGGATGAAAAATAGGTGGGCCGCCAAAAGAAATGTTATTTAGCATTCAATTAAAAATATAAGATTGTTTCAGAAAGGATTTACATTTATCTTATCAGATAGATAAATGAATAAAACTGCAAATAAACTTACAATCTTACACAAAACATTAAAGTGACTGCAGCAAAAGTGTAAAAAAAATTCAGCGCGTTCTCGTCGCGAACAAAAATTCATACGGCTTTGAAAAACTTGGACGGAAAATGACAGATGGGACACTATTTTGACAGGTAGGGCACCATTTTGACAGATAGGGCCATAATTCAGAAAGTTTTGGTGCTTCACCCATCAGCAGGTGTAACTTACACCCCTTCCTGTTCTTCTTATTCAATGCGTTCAGGTGAAAACAGTTGCAATTTTTGTATTTTTTTTTTTGATAATAAATGGAAACATTCAACGTACCATGGAAATATTTCTTATAAGGGCTTAACTACAACGACGACTTTTTACAAAAAATGCGAAAGCGAAAATTTTCAAACTCATTAAAGGCTTAACTAAATGGCACCTTTTTGCAAAAGTGCAAAAGTAAAATAATTTTTTTTCTTTATAGGTACACTGGTTGCGGAAAAAATTACACCACTTCTTGTTTGAGAATCCAAAATCTACGGTTTTTGAAAGGTTCATTCATTCCATTTCATTGGCTGACAAAAGCTTCGTTTTACCCCGGTTGCGAGGACACATGGAGTGGTTTAAATGCTACCCCAGTGTGCGAAGGCCATAAGCTTAACTTAATTGGCCTAAAAAGGCATAAAATTGATAATTATATTGTTTAGTCGTTAACTTAAAGAGGTTGTATGGAAATACTATTAAAAATTTAAGACAGAACTTTCTCTAAAGCACCTTTATTACAATTTGGAATGCTATAAATAGTTAAGCTAGGTAGGTAACAATAAGCAACCTTAACTTGGGTGGTGTTTCTTGGTTGTCCTTCCAAGTAGCAACCGATTACGAGATGGTATTTTTTTTGTTATCGTACATTACATATTTATTTAATATTTGAAGTAATCACTGGTCTTGCCAGTTTTGGGGTGTATACAACTTCCTTTAAGAATCTTGTTTAAATTTCATTGTTTTTTAACGAGCTTTCGGTGTTTTTTTACGACCTACGCTTTACGACGTTTTCTTAGTTAATGTTGGTGTGCCTTATTTAAATTGGAATTTAATATGCACGTGAAAAGAGGTGCTCTGATTTAAAAATAGTCCTGAGTATGAATTTGAATAGAGTTACCTCAAAATCGAAAACTCTGGAAATGTGTTATATTATGTGTTCTATGAACCAGAATAATGTTGCGATTTTTACAACTTTTGGGGGTGTCTACTTACACTTTAGCACAATTTTATTGCATGTTTGTGTACTTTTAAGCCGCAGTTATTTCTCGAAGCTCTAATTTAAAGAGCCAAGGCCACCTACAATATTCCAGAGTTCCATGGCCGATAAAAGTCTTAAAAAGTTGCGAAAATCGTTTACAAACCTTATTTTTTTTGCATGTAGAACAATTATTATTAAGGGTTGGGATTGGGACACCCCATTTCTCAATTTTAGGGCGTAGCCATTCTTTGTCTAGTATTTTATGATCATTTACTAAACAATAAATTATCTCGAAAAGTGCTAAAGGTGGTAAAAATATTCGGTTGATTCCATTTAAAGTTTAAAGAGTCATTTCCAACTTCTTTAAACAAACATAATAACAAATTGACAAAAAAAAAGGTTATTTGATGTCAAAAGCTTTAAAAATGAAGAAGCTCGAATCAAGAGAACAATCTGTTTATGGCAATTTATCAGAATTTGTCAAATCAAATTAATTAAAGATAAGTAAAATCTTAAATTCTTTCTGGGCTTCCTGATCGTAACTGTCCAATATTTTCTTAGGTCAATCACCCTGACCAAATGTCATCAGTGAGGAGACTTAAAAAAGGTTTCGCATTAAATTCTCTGTAACATTTTATCTTAACAAAATAAAATTTATATAAAATGCAACTCAGATTACTATCATGCAACTATAAATACTGTTGTTTATGTTTCTGGTCGCCGAGGTCGTCTTATAAAAATTCCTGAACCAGAATCGAGGTTTAACTGAATTTCTTTATTATTTTTAATAACTCCTTACCACGGTAAAATACTTCTTAGACTACGTTTTTTTCGCATGTAAAAAAATTGTCCCAGGATAAGAAAAAAATCTGTATCCAGCGAATTCAGCAACAAATGATAATAAATGTGGCCTATTTGGAAACTGAATACATAACAAATGGGAGCCAATATCAAAACGATTTATTCACTTTGGCCATCATGGGTTACGTTAAAGGATGGTAGGAGGAAGGGGCTAAAAGACGTAATGCGCATGATAACAAATAATAGGAGTGGGGGGGGGAAAGAAACCAATTCGAAGGAGGCAACAGACTGTGTTATCAAATACTGAAACATGCAGAAGAGCCAAATGTATTTGTTGTTATTGATGCTGGCTTAATGGGATTGGAATGATTGAATGGGAGTGGGTGGCATACACATCGGGTATTGTTGAGATGGATACATTTAAGTTACATATTTTTAATACAGTAGGTCCATAATCGCTTTGAACAATTGGTACAGATATAAATTTGAAAATTTGTGTTTGGTTGATTTTTATTAGATAAAAATTAGTTTAATCAATATAGAAACCAGCTATGGCAAACAGAGTTGGACTGATGAAAAATTTTTAAGGTGCATCTGCTGACGTCCAAAGGTATTTCGATATGTTGCTTCTGTGCAAAACTGCTAAAATATTTGGAGTCAAAAAAATAGAATGCAGTACAACATTTTTATAAAGAAAAGATACTTTTAATTCTCTGAATACCTTCTTGCTCTGCTAGAATGAGTGAAAATATGAAGCAGAAACCGAAAACGATTAATGAATTTATATCATACACAGCTTGGATTCCGAAAAACAGCATAAATGGATTAATGTTTTTTACCAGGGGACAAATTCGGAGTCAAAATCCCGATGATGTTTCGATTTCGGAAAGTGGGAACCTATATTTTCTATCAAAATTTCATTTTATAAAAGTGAAAATGTATGTTTTCCTAATTGTAGGTACTGTTGTGTTTTCATTATTTGAGTTGCTTTAAAAAGTTGAATAAAACATATTTCAGAATTTTGGTAGAAAAAAGAAGTAATAGTCGTCGAAGGTCCATTAATTACCATCCACTCCAAATCCTATAATGACAATGAGACCAAGCAGTTGGGTTGCAGGGGGCAGCAATCTTCCCCAAACATATTTCACTTTTAGCTTATTAAAGTGATTTGCAGCTATGTATACGTCCTAGACCTCCTAATATAATTAGATTCAATACTGAATACTGTGCTGCCGTATTGTACTGTATTCGACGGGCAAACGTTACCCGCGCAAATGCGCCACAGGAAAATGTCTTATCCACAATTAGTACTTTTGTCGTTTCTTCAAACTGCAAAACCCTGGATTTGGGGGTTTGGCCAATTGAGACATGCCACTCTTCACTATTTGGTCGTTTTAAGAATGGCCGAACCCCGAATTTTGTGGTTTGGTCGTTTGTGAAGTGCTATTTCGGGGTTTTGTCGTTTTTTTCGGCCAATGATTTCAACCAATTGATCTTAGCATATATGTAGGTATAGTGAATATTTATAGTACACAAAATGTTTGTTAAAAATTAACTTGTGGAGATTTATAGTTTTACATTTTGTATGTAGGTATGAATTATGTATTTAAGTACCTACATACTTGGTCAATTTTTTTAAACTTATTAAGAAAAGCGATACGATGTACTAAGATATTGCAAAAGTAAACATATTAGTACGCCAATTGTGTTTCTAAAGCCCAGATAACCACCATTAAACACTTGCTTAATTTGCACCACTTAATCACAGTAGGAGCTGATATGCTTAATAAATTGCAATAACAAAAAAACATTTTGTTAACACATGAATTCTTTATTATAGCCTCTACTGTTCCCCATCATCAGCATCTAAATCCAAAATAACAGCAACAGTATTAAACTGTTGCAACAGATAATCATCCTCATAGCACACAGAGATACAATCTAACACGAGTAAGAGAGAAAGCAAAGAATACCGCAAAAAAATACAAAATAAAACTGATTTAAACCCAGTGGGTGGCTGTGCTGAAACTGAAACCCCAAATACTCAATCCTTACAATTTTATTCACCCGCTTTTGGAATCAATGGAACACTAACTCTCCCTCTCAAAGTAAACACCAACCATCTGCGTTCTGCGAACCTCATCCCCATCGCCGGCCTGCCCTCTGCCGCCGCTCTACCACCCTATTCGCTCTCTTTACGAACAAAAAGTGGCACCATGTGGATGTCACCAGCCACACCGTAAGCGTATACTGGGGCCGAACATCCACCTACACCCCATCACATTCCCATTGACTTGATTTTGTTCTCTGCTTTGGAAAATGTAAACAAAACGCTTTCCATTATCAAAAGCGCACATATAAATATCGTATAGCCCCTAGCACGCTCGCTGTTTCTCACGAGATTGAAATCAGTAATATGGCACGCGAACGATGGGGGGTAATTTCCAACCTCGCATTTAATTTCAAGAGCTAAGAGTTTGATAAACAAGTTTACCAAAAAACTATGTGTAAAGTGTAATGTTGTTGACAATTTCTCTCGCTGTGAAGCTTTCTCTATCTCACTACCAGTGGCAGTTGTAGCGGCGGCGCGCGTTTATACCTATGTCAGTGGCGTAGCATATTTTTTTATGCTTGCAAGTTTATGAAGACGAATAAGGGTAAACCTACTGAGATGGTTTGTCTCTACCAGGTAAACATGCTTCAGGAAGCGGTACAAATATTTCATCTGTAGACCTGTGATTCTTAGCATGATATATCCTTTTACTCCTTAAAAACTAGATACTAAAAAATGTTGACCCCTTTCACCTCTTAACGCCACGCCACTGTTCTAAGTGTGTAGTTATCACACCTAAAACCAAAATGCTCACCTTACTTTGTCTGTAAACTAAGGGTTGAAATCCCACACTTCGATTCTTAGTATGGATGAGCGAGAGAGCGAACGCAAGTCCCCCTGCAGATCCATTGTAGGCATCAGGGGGCTGTGCGAATAGGAAAAGCGTTGTGCCAGGAAGTCGACTCGGCACGGGATCTATGTTAGTCCATGCCAAAGGAAGGAAGTACCCACCCTTGGGGGTGGCACTGCTGGCTGATGGAGGAAACCGTAATCTATGCGACCAAAAACTGGAAAAATGTTTCAATTTGGATTCGTTTCATTTGTAGCTCATTTCTGTTTTCCTCTAGCTCTGGCTCTGGATAAGAAGGAAAACATTCTACGAGTTCGATTTTTTGTGTGCTTCCGACCCACAACGTCTACGGTTCGGTGTTTATGTTTGCGTTGATTGTGTAGGACAGAAAAAAAAGTAGCAACGGACAGGGTGAGATTCTAATATTCGACAGGGAATTCTAGTGCTGTTGTGTAGCGGATAAGAGTCGATGTTTCGCATGATGAGTGACAATAACGCCCGCCAGTGGTCGATTGTGCTGTTGTGAACGGGTCCGCCGTCGTCGTCAATGTTCTCGCCGTCGCTTATTGAAGGAAGACATATTTTCGTGAAATTTTTCTAAGGGATTCGGCGTTTTGTAAATGTCAAATCCTTAAGTAGTCTTCACTTCGACATTTGTCGGACAAGAACAACTTTTCGTTCTGCCAAATTGCTTGTGCTAAAAATTGATTAAACAGTGAAAAATTAAAATAAAAACGTTTAATAGAAAAATAAGAGAAAAACTTGAAAATCGCATCAGTGGAACACAAATCACTTATGAACTTGACTCGGCGCCGCCATCCGTTCATATAAATAAGATCTTTTTGTTTTTGTTTTAATTTAACATTAAAATTCTTTTATTTTTTTTTTGTTCAATTCGATTGTTTATTTATATGAACGACGTTTGTACGTGCCGCACCATGAGCGGGAAATAGATTTTGGCTCGAATTCATACACGAAGCACACGTTAGTGCTGATACATTTGTGGCAGGAATAGATTCTGCGAGCAATTAAACAGCTTGCGGTTTTGGTTATTTATTATTGTAATGGAATATTATTAATTTGCTCTGATGGTGGCTTGATGGGAAATGGATCTGAAATAATAAGAAAAGGTAAAATTACAAATAAAATGCATGATTTTATAATTTAATGAAACGAATTGGAATGTGAAGTATGTACGTTTTATTGAATAGTTTGTGATGTTTTTCTTATAAGTTGCATTTATCATAAAATGAACAAAATACCTACCAAGAAAAGAATAAATAATGGCATGTTATGAAAGAGTGTTTTTAGTAGTACCTACAAGTAGTAAATTAAAACACGAACTCTAATACTTTTGTGGCAAAATTGGAAATTGAAATCTGATCTCTGAGCTAAATATCTAAAATAGTGATTTTCAAAAATTGTCATTTTTTTCGAAACCAATTTTTTTGAGCATTATGTTTAAGAACTCACGCTAGTTTTGAGTGTGAATGATAACAAAGAATGATTGGTATGTATGAATAGGTTTTTACAATAATTATAACAGCAACAGCAAATTGTTGACACTAAAATAAACTTCCTTTTTGAAACTAACAAGTGTGGTCTATAAAAATCATTATTGGACCATATACCCACAATATGTTCTCGAAATATGAGTTTTTGAGTGCACCTCGACTTGAACTATATGTTTTGGTATCAAAGAAGATGAATTTCACTTAAACATAAGTTTAATTGTATGTTTAGATTTTTTTGCAAGAGTACTTTATTTTCCTTGCTATACTATAAGAAGTAGCCAAAAAACTGAACATGTTTTTAATGTTTTTACAACATTTTATTCCCTTTCTCCATACAATTTGTTTTTTGCTCAAGGCCACCTATTCATATACTCCGCAATCAACATACACGTTTTAGCTTTTTGTCGAATTATGTAAATCACTACGAGTTTTATTTAAATTTTATTTACATTACAAGAAAAATCGATAATGGTAAAAAAATTGCTTCTCAATAGATACGGCGGCAACTTTGGAAAATTTGGGCTTATTCGTCAAAATATAATGCATTCGAATGTTTATAGTAGATCACATCTCAAAATCTTACCTATTACAATTTCGTCACCTATTGGAGTGATCCAAACGAAAAAAAACTTACATAGTTTCGAGATGTTTTGATTTGGAATGTTTCAAGAATCTTCAGTCAAACAACTTTGAATAAATCTTAACTAAATAGTGGCTATTGATTTCTACTGAGGCTTAAATTTATGTTTTGATTGTTCAGCTGGTTAATTTATTATTTATGTTCTAACTTGCGATATATGAAGGTAACGGTACTGTAGGACAAGTTTAGGATTCGTGAAAAAATCGAACTCGTGATAACAACCAGATATGGAGGTCTCACAGGTGTAACGGACCAAGTCAAAAAAAATAAAAATCAAAATCTAGTGCCAAAATCTGCGCAAAGCTTACCTCTATAAAAGTATGTCATTAGTTTGGTCAAAAAGTGTTTCGTCTCAAATCGTCATTTGTTCGAAAAAAAAATTCACCATAAGGATCAATGGTAGCGTATTTACTTTAACTCATTATATCTCTGAATTCACTTCAGCTTTAAGCTTTCCATATGTCATTACGATGATAGAGAATGCGAAAAGGTCGCAATTCTGTCTGTCTGTTTGTGTATACCTCGAGCTACAGCCTAAACCACTGAAGTGATTTTCTTCAAATGTGGTCGTTTAAAAGCTTTGGTGATTCCCTAGAGAAATAAGGGAAAAGTTAACTTTTTTTTTAAGACGGCTTTAACGATTTTGATTAAAATTTGTGTGTATACTTTTGTTTGTAGGGTCATACTTTTGAAATACAAGAAAGGTTTGTGCCTCATATTGAAAAAAAATTTTGATGAATTTTCTTATACGGAAACTCCTTAACAACTTTATATTAATTTGATATCAATGTTTTCAAAAAAATAATTTTCGGATTTTTAAAAAAATCATTCATTTTTAAAAACTGTATATAAGAAGCTTTAACGTACAGCAACTTTGACCCTAAGGGCAAGTACGTGTGTCCCAGTCGTGCATCTTATTTTATTATGTTTTATTTCTAAAATAATTTGTATCTTAGAACTTTTCTATTTAAAAAAATATATAAAAATGTATAGGTTATCACTCATTTTTCATGTTTTACTGCAGTACGTGCTTTTATTTAACAAACACAACTGTGGAAAAATAAATAGAATGTAATAGAAATAATAAATATTTTCTTGGGTCATTTAAGAATACATTAATTCTCACCACCTCACCACAACTTTATTCGAGTCATATTGCCTAAAACGAACTAAATAAATAAATAAAAAAAAAAAAAAAACGCAAGGGTTGACAATAAAAAGTTTGTTTATTCTTTCTTCAAAGTATTTTTAAATTCAGACTTAGCACCACATACGGAATAATGTACGAGTAAAGTATATTGATTGATATTGATAACGATATCAAATCGCTTCTTATCATTTTGTCAGCAAAATATAGCTTTTAATCGAAATAATTTTGTACCTCTTCGTAAAGCATTTTTTTTTAAGTTTCAATCAGTCATCAGAGTGTGTTTGCTAATTATGAACGAACAATTATTATTATTTGTTTTTATTTGCGTGAGAACAAATTTTTGATAAGATTGCACATTTCAATAAAATAAATAAACCAACCACGCCAAGGTTGGAACCATTTGTTATTTAATCGCAAAAAACGAACATATTAACATTAACATCGGGAATATTTTTAAAGTGCGTTGAAATATTAATTTAATTCAAAGTGAGAAATTTGAATGTAAGTTGATTTTGTTATATTTTAGTGTTGAGAGCATTAATTTCCATTGAAAATTTTCATTCTAAGAAAAGTTTGTTTTTTATGTTCTGTTTGATCATATATTGATAAATTTACACTTAATATTACTACAGTAACTATTTGCATCAGACCTTGTGTCAAATTCGGTAAATTTGATTTTTTTTGAGTTGTTTAAGTAGATCAGAATCTTTAAAATTCTTTTAGTTATATCGCATATCTGTAACAGAAACGATATGTGTGTATGCAAATTTTTGCAAATGATTGTTTTTTTTTTCATCTATGTAATTTTGATTCATTAATTTATAAAACAATAACAGGGATAGTAATAGATCGTCTTTAAATACACTTTTTGACAAAACATAAGATAATGAAAATTTGTGAAAAAATGAAAAAAATAATACTCATACGCCCGAGTGTCCTCCTTTGGTTTTAACGAAGATCACTGCACACGAGCTCGCGATGTACATATAATAAACTAGATCGAATTTAGCACAATATCATAATTATTATGTTTTTGTAAAAAAAGGAAAAAAAGATACTCCTACGCCCGAGTGTCCTTCAACAGCTTAAACAAGTGACAGTCAAGTATATCCAAACTAGAGTGCACCATCCTTAAACAAGATTACAAAAAAAGGTGTGTGTACTCATGCACGAGCGCCAGAAGTTATACTTCCTATCATTATTGGTTTTTGTTAAGTTTTTTTGGATGTGTAAAAGTATTGAAATGCAAAAAGTTATAGATGGTAAATTTTTCCAAAGAAACATAAAATGTGCTTTTTTGTGAAATTAATTCAAATACTTCATATATGTAAGTAATTGATATTTTATCAACCATACCCTTGTAATTTGGTTTATTTTTGCGAGATTTTAATCTTTCTACTGATATCTCAACTTAAAAAATCGGTTAAGTTTTACTAAAGTTAAAAGCTAATTTGTTTACGTGAAAAGGATATTTTGATTTTTTTAACAGATTTGTGAGAGATCGATTTTTTACAATTTTTGATATTATTTCATGATATTGCGAAGCTTGTTAGTATCTTATTGAAACAAATTGTATGCCAAAATTGTTTTCAAAATTAACAAATTTTTCATTAAATTTTGTAATTTTAACGTATTTATTAAAAACATATTTTCACTTATCAACCTCTGTGGCACTGTTTATAAAAATAACTACCCAATATTTTTATGGAGAATTATATTATTCCTATCAATTATAGTGTAGAAAATGAAGCAGTCAGAATATCAAAAAACAATGGCTGACTGTAATTGAAAAATAAAAAAAAAATCCAGTATAAAATGTAAATGTGTTGTTACTCTTTCTCTACTTATAGTGTCTGTGTGGAAAAACCAGTAATAATGGGCTGAAAAAAATCTATGTGTTACTGGTTTAATATTTTTATTATCGCCGGTGCAGAAGTATAACTTCAAAAAAAGTTAATATATTTCCAATTCACTTAAGAGGAATTCATTTCCTCTGTTTGCTTGAGCATCTTTGTTTACGAGAACAACACTTTTATTCCCTCTACAAAATGGTATACATCCTAAGAGTCTCTTCAAAACAAAAGTAATCCATTAAGGTCTTCGCTAACAACTTCCACAAAAACAAAACCCTTAAAGTACAATGTTTTCCTCCTTTCGTTTTCAATGTACGTCAAGTTGTACCTTTCTTTTTGCAGGTTTTTATCTAAGGAAAAGACAAAAAAGATATAAGATTAAATGAGTGTTTTCCCTTTTTACCGCCATCATCTGTTCCACAATTTGTTTTAGAAAATTGAATCCCCCTCGAAAAAAGTGTAAGAATAGAAGTTTATAGAAAGGAAAAACGAGCTGAGGTAAATATTGTATTCTGAACTGAAAACACTCTTGACGTTGTCACTTTTGCTTTAAAAGTACTCCATAATTTAAGACTTTAAAAATAATGCGTGGATAAAAAATTTACTTTTAAAGGATTTCGAATAAATAATAATGAAAATTCATTCAATATGTATTGTATTTTTCAATCTTCAATTTCAATTAAAGTTCATTTAATTGAATTGCAGAATCAATGTGCATATTTGATTGCAAATGACCATTTCGTAAATCTATGGGTTGTCACTATGACGACAGCCAATTCGGCCGGTGACGATGACGGTGGATTTGCATAATTAAAAGCACACATGAATGACACGTCCTCTGTCATCATATCCTGCTGTCGGACAAGAATTGAGCAGATAAATAAAAGATAAACAAAGAAAAATATATTGTTAAGGACATACAATACACTAACATACTCATGCAAGAGTGTATATGTAAATATATAAAGGTGTATTAATACAATATGGCACATTGTGTGTGCGGTTACCGACTTAATTGAAAATGCATGATTGATTGATTCTTCTGTCAATTTTCAAATATGCTATCCACCCTCTGTTTTTTAAAGGATATTTTTTCTTTTTCATCAGTTTACAACTGGAGTTTGGTTTTGGATTTATTTTGTTGTTTTTGGTATTTTTTAAGAGAAATCGCTTTAAATTGCTTGAATTATTTGTATATGGAACAGACGTTTACGTTTTCCTGTTCTCCACAACGGACTTTTCTTTCTTTTTTCTTCGTTTACGCTTTTTCCCGTGGTACTAACCGCTTGAATCAATACATCCCTTGCTATTCAACGCGGTATTCCGCAGTCTATCATAAGTATTTCGCATATTTTTCTGTGACTTTCCTTGCTAATTTTATGGTATTATCGCTTTTTCAAGCTGTAGTGAATAAATGAATTTTTCGAAAACTCGAAAAAAATTGTGATAAGTCATGGTGCACGTCAGATGGTATGCAATGGAAGGAATTCGCAACTAAATAAGCAGTAAAAGGATAATAAAAACAACGATATCTACTGTCACTAATCGAGGCATGGTAATGTTTGAAATGAAAAACACAATAGAAGAATTTTATTATAATTTTTTTGAAGTTTTCCACTTAAGAATTGAATTTCCTTAAAACCTAATCAATTCTTAATTTTGTCTTTCTGTCCAGAAAGAAATTCACCCAGAACACTGATATCTTTATTGCTTCGTGAGATTTGAGAGAAAAACTATTTTCTTGTTAATTTTAGAAATTAATAATAATGGTATTTTGTGCAGTATAATCAATATCATATCTTGATACTAAGATATATGATGCAAAACTATTTTGTAACAATTTTTTGTAGTTATTTTTTTTTTATTTATAGAAAAACTGTCGTTAATTTTTTATCAATTCTGTAATATGTCAAGGTATGTAAAATAAAGTAGACTACATTATTTGTTTTCAAGATATTTGAGACGAGAGTCATTTTACAACTTTTTTCAAATGCAAATAATAAAACAAACAACACCCAATCTCATTACATATAAATTTCTCAAGAAAACACATAACACATTTTTTTTTATAACATACATTCATTACTTCATTTTTCTTTTTTAAGACGTGATATAGTGATTAATTTATCGAACTCTTATAAAGTATCATTATATCTGTTTTCCCTCATTAATATAATTGGATTCCTTCTTAATCTGAAATAAACTTCTTTGAAAAAAAATAAATTTCCTATGCAGCTCTCGTTAAATGTTACAAAAGAAAGGAAGCTTTTCTTTCGGTTTTCCTTTTCCAGTCTTCCCGACGACAAAGCACAATCAAATCTGAATCAGCGGTTTGCCATGCCCATCACGCAATAAGATTACAAAAAAAAAAAAAAAAAAAACGCATACGCCCCAGTGATTTTGTATATTATCACAATAAAATAAGCATAAAAAAAAACAATTTCCAGTTTCTGAACAGATTGAATGATTTGTATCTCGTTTATGTTTGTGCAGTAATGTTCATGAATCCGTGAGCATTCCAGATGTGAAGATAAGGATGTATGCAGAAAATCAATTTTGCCAGGGGATGATGACATAATATTATTTATATAGACAAGTCAAATAATAGGTCTATTTAGGTACTCCCAAAACAACGAATTTACACTATTTTTGAGTTCAAATCCTGTCAAGTATATTTTTTATTTCCGTGAAGTGGGTTATAAATATGATATGCAGATTTAATCACATTTCCTTTAAACGATTTGTTTGTTAGTACAATTAATTCTTATATATATATATTTGAATTTATTTAATTTCAAATATAAAACAATATTTATTAGTTCTTCATTTGAAACACATCATAAAAACTAAACTATTTCCTTCCTTCCAAGATAAAGAATTATCTCTACACTGGTACTCAAAACACTAACTATAAAAATAAATACACTTTTATCATTTTATTTATTAAATGTAAGTTTATTTGTTTTTTTTACAACACTAGTTAACTATATCGATAAGGAATAAGTCTTTGTTGCAAAATTTATTGGTCTTGAAGCTTAAGTTTTTTGTATTGCGAAGAAATTTAATTAAAGTTTTGTAAATGCAGTTTTAGAAAAAATAAAAATAAAACATTAAATTCGACTTTAAAATGACTAAAGTAGCTTCTTAAAAATATTTCATCTCCAAACGCAATATGCGATTTAATTTCCTTTTGTTTTCTTTTGGAACATTTTTAGAGCTGTTTCTTGAAATAAACTATTTCTGATTTGTTAAACTTTTGCACAGAAGTATGGAAAAAGAATTTAAGTTACTTTTTTGGTGGATATTTGTGGACTTAAGATTTTTAGCATAAAAATAAATAAATCGAAGTAGAGGAAAATTCGACGTAGAGGGAGTTCAACTTAGAGGGAGTCGACTGATTTTGGTTCAAGTAATATAACTCATATAATAGAGAACACATTAAGGTCTAATAAAGCAGTCAAAAAGTAATTTTTGCAAAAACCTGACTTATGTATGTCATTCTGCTGCAGTTGTATGTATATTTGAAAAAGAAAATTTTGTTTATTTCTATGGAAACTTTCTTAGGACCAAGGAAGAAATATTGATGTCCAAGGCATTTACTGAAAAGTATTGTGATTAATGCTTTATCTAGCTGAATACACATTATTATGTACATGTATATAGTATGTTAATTATTCCTGCTATAGTATTCCCAAAATGAAAAGCAAATGTGGTATTGAATATCATTTGATCATAATCCTATTCCTCTATAACTGTAAGTAATATCTATTAATTTCTTCTTGTGAGAAAACTTAGTAAGTCTATTCTCTATTCAATTAAAAAGCTCATATCAACCCTTTTGCAAATGTCATTTTATTAAATCATTAAATTTCAACTTTAAATATAAATCTTATCTTTTTTCCAGATATTCCTGCGAAAATCCCCTTAAGGTAAGTGCAGAAAACCTTAATTACACTGAGCACAGTAATTTTATCTATTAGAATTGCACATGCACAGCGAAATAAAATTTATCATTATCTTTTTTTATAGCCATCTTAATTCCAATGCATTTTTAAGGCGTATACCTAAACGAAAAATTGCATCTATTAACTTTTTTGTCATATGACACTTTTTTCGTTATACGAATAAATTTAATGTTCCCCTATTCTATCTCCTCGATGCCGATACGTATCGTTTTAAAATAATCATACAAAGCGTATACGTTGGGAAATATTTATTATATTTTTTTTGTATTGTTGTCTGTAGTATACTTGCACAACAAATTTACATTATTATGAAACGCAAATTGCATGAAACATATATTTTTAAACATCAAATTAATTTTAACTTATACTATATTGCGAATGGAGCTTAATAGTGAAAATTCATTTCATTTTATAAAGAGATGTTTGACATAAATGTGTTCTCAGTGCGATTTACTATTCACATTTTTGTAATATTAAGATAAGCTTATCTGAACGTTACGAGTAGTTGGAAATTAGTTGTTTCCAAAATATTTGCTTGATGTTATAACACTGTGTATTTTTTGTGCAAAAAATAAATATATAAAATCTGAATTAAATTTGAAGGGAAAATACAAATTAATTGGTAAGTAATACTACGAAGGTATTATTTTGTACTCTTAAGTTCTTATAATTCCAAACGTGATGTTTAATTTTTTTTTTTGCATAATATATATCTACGAGCGTGTGCATTCCACAAGTTTCCCTCCTCAGTTCACATTCCTTTTTTTTTAATTGAAAGAAGCAAAAAAATGTATTTTTACCCTCCGTGGTATAGAAAACTTATTTTATATATTTATCATACATTTTGAGACAGCTCTTACATGATCTTATAAAAGTTTATCAAAACATTTGACATCTTCAAATGTCCTCGGTTTTTTTTTAAATTATTCTCAATTAGAATTTTATGAAAATATTATCTTCCGATCGGCTTGATCGTCATTGTTATAACATATTTTTTTCATATGATCGTTTGTTATAGCGATCTGATCTCATGAACAAAATACCTTCATTTGTAAGTATTTATTATACAAAACAAAATAACTTTAATTTTTGCACGCTTCATGCCATGCATGATAATGATAAAATATTCTAATGTCCCTTAATGATGAACAAATGAAAGCGTTTTCTATTTCCTTCGAATACAGTTTATACAAACTAGTAATTGTTAAATCCGTTACGAATCGGTTGTTTTTTTTTTAAGAAATCGGAATGTTATTCTAAAAATTAGTCGTATATTTTTGCATTCAGATATATAAAGAACACAAATATTTTTGTTGGGTTGGGAAACAAATTTGTCTAGTCTAGATGTTTCGTGTGTGTTTATTAAAATATTTGGTATATGAAAATATATTCGATTGAAAAGAGTAGTTTATCAAAATGTCAAAATATTTTCGGTATCCCTAACCTAACCTTGCTCAAGGTTTGTGAGAAAAAATGTAAAATTTGATATCTCTGAACTGGTTTTTCTGAAATATGAATGTTTGTTAAATGTCTCTTTTATTGTTTAAAGATAATTCTCTTAAATACCATAACAACAATAAAATAAGTGAAAAAATATCTATAAAAACAACTAATTTTTTAGCCAAGTTCTCCTATAAAAACAACAAAATTTGATTTTACTCACTTATTATAAAAGTAATTGGCTGGGCACTATACCGTACCCTTTGATTTTAACACACTTAAATTTAAAAATAAAGTTTTAAGATTAAAGAATTGTCTCTGTACTTTTTGTGATTGCTCAATAAATTATTCTAAAAATGTAGTGTATACCTTTTTTTGTTACAAAGTTCTCTTTTCTGTTCTGTTACATTACTTTAAGACCCACCTGAAATCGTGACGGTCCATCAATGTCAGCAACATATGGCATCCTAGATTACTTCATAAATCTGCTGTTTTTACAATAAAATAACACCTGTCACACAATTTGCATATTCATAAAACTCAGCCACACTTTCTTAATATTTTGCATTTTAAATTACAATTAGTCTAAACTATCAATATAGATAAAAATAATTGTAGTGAACAAAAAATATTTTTTTTTACCACTAATAAAATAATTGACGAGCAGCATCGGTTCAGTTCATTTAAACAAAATGTAAATACATACTAACCTGCATATATGTCAACAAAAAAACACTTCATAGGTGTGGTTTTAATCATAATCTTTTTAATGGTCTGAAAATGAATAATTTGCAATAATTCCTCCCTTTTCTATTTAAGGAATGCAATCAACATCGTTTAAGATCTAACATTGGGTGACTAGTTCAAGTGTTTCCTTTCTAAGTCTTGTAATTGCCGCAAGTATAATTCGATACAAAATTTAAAAATGTACATTGTCTCCCATATGTGTAAGATCTAAGCATGTTAAATTCAATTGTTACAGACACAATGCACTAACATGTCAGAACTCAGAATCTGCATTGATAAAGTTATTTTAATCTTATTATGCAGAATAATTATTTACTTATAAAATAATTAATTATGGACTAATATCTATGTATTTTTTTGGGCTTACACTATAATAATTCCATCATCTCATCAAAATCGGTTTAAATTAATATTTAAAAGAAAGTTAAAATTAGAAAAGCAAAAATGATAAACTATAAACCTCATTTCTGGAAAATAAATTTTCAAATTAGAAGTTTCTTTTAAAACTAGTTTCCAGATGATTTGCTTAGGTCTCAAAAATTGTCAAATATCAAATGAATTCGAAAAAATGAGCAAACACAGATAATTTGCGACTATTCTCAAAAAATAGAAAATGTTTCTATACTCGCAAATGGGATCTCACAAACCGTTTGCTCAAACGTATTCATTCATTTGCAGTTCCGTCATCATGACATTGATCTTTTGAAAGATTCATTCCTCTTAACAACACTAAAAATATGGTAACGTTGCGAAGATGCCAAATAACAATGTCTTGTTCCTTTTGTGTCTTGTCGGAGGATCACTGACTTTGTTGATTACCCTATTAGGTTGTTAATTTGTTTGCACAAGCGATCTGGGTTTTGCCAAACATTTGCAAATTGCAATCACTCGATGACTGCATTTTAAAATGTGTTTAGACGACTTTTGAGAAGAGAGTGAATTAAAAATGACGTCACACTCATAAATGATTGCAAGAATTGCATATAAATAAATCAGCCGAAGTCTCACAAAAGTTCTCTAGCCTCTTAAAAACACGTGCGATTAAGATCGTAAAAATGTCATAATTTCAAGATTCATTAATCTCATGGATAAAAAAACCGCAATTGTCCACAAATTCATTCCAAATTAACTGTACCTATGTAACTCACACGCCAGATTCATGACTTGTTACTTAGTTGCATATTGCTGTGCAGATCCAAGTTCATGGTTTCTGAATTTTAATTCTGTCAATTGTCTTGCAACTTTTGATTCTGATATTTTTGTTAATTTTCATTTTATTTTAATTGTTTTATTTTTTTTTTGCTATATGTATTGTGTGTGGTATAAGCTTAATCATGACTGGATTAAATGTGAACAAGACATAAAAGCAGATAATGAAATTGATCATAATTGCAAATCCTTGCCTTGTGGCATTCACTTTGATTGACGTGACAGTTTAGTCTGAGTTCTACATTATCAAATGCATTAACAATTTTTTTTTTTTAATAAAAGTTGACTACCATTTAAAAAAAGTGACTATAGATGTATGTATTAGGTCACAACTGGTTTTGATGTCAATTTCGGTTAAGTAAAAATATAAAAAAAAGTCCAGCTGTGCCATGGAGATACATAAATTGTGAGCTGGTTGTGTTCTTTCACTTCCTTGTGAAAATTGTAACAATATATTTAATACAGAAGCGGATTTGTAATAATTTTTTTCTTGCGATACACATAATGTAGGACGTACATAGGTGCACAAAGTACGCATTCGTACAAAAAGAAAGTTGAGATGACAATCAAAGATGACATGACGATGATACAGAATGAAAAAAAATTGTGTCTGAATATTCTGTTTGAAAAGCGCAAATGTGAAATCTTTTTTTTTCTTAACAGGACTATTTTTTAATGAAAATAGTTTTAAAATTCAAAATTTAAGGTTTTTGACACATTTTTGAAATTTTTCGGAAGTTAAATAGTCAGAAAAATGAGTTTCAAATTTACAGTTTTGCCTTTTTTGAAAAAAGTGTGCGCTGTAGTTAATCCTTATATCAGCAGCCACAGGCTAAAGGTATGGGTCGATTTACTTCAAACTTAGTATATAGCGTTTTTAAAATACTGTCCAGCGAAGGATTTTTAAATTATTTTTTTAAAATAAAAACATTGGTATCTGCCATATACCGGTTTAAGAGAAACTAAGTTATCTCAAAAATGGCTCCTGCGATTTCGATAAAAAAAAATCATGGTAATTTTGTTGGATAGTGTCTATCTTTTTATGAAATTTTTTTTTTTAAATTTTGGTTTTCTCGTTATTGGATAAGTAGATTTCAATGACTTTTTAGGATGAAATCAATTAAGTTGCCGTCATGAAATTAAAAAGCGTACGAACTTTTTTTTCATGAAAAAAAATTCTAAAAATGAATAAAAAAAAACAAAAATGAATCAATAGGTTTAGTCAAAATCGTTCGAACCATAAACAATTTTCGAGTAACTTTTTATAACTTAAAATCAATTTATCTGATTTAATCGATATCGACCTAAAGAAGTTAATTTTGAAGTTTAAGAAAGCGTTTTCTTATTTTTTTTTTAAAACTGCAATTACGAAACTTTACTTAAAAAGACAAGCCAATATCTAAGTTTAAGTACCTTTAGTTATATACGAGCAAGTTCATGCGATTCAGTTGCCGAAAATGTATCCTTTCTACTGATATCAGTTTTTTTGCTGTATTATGAAAAGATTGGAAATTATTAAGCACCAAGCTAAAAGTGGTTAAGCTAGCCTTAACGTACTTAAAACTCATTAACATAGCAATTAATTTCTTGTTTTAAATAAAATTGTATTAATACAACATTTATAATAATTATAAATTTATATTAAAATATATTAAATATGTTTTGCCATTAAGGGAAGCCCAAAACTTTAATCTGCATTAATATTGTTATTTAAAATACAAGTATAATTTTGTTTCCAAACTGAAACCTGAGAGTCCCCGTATTTTCATAAAAAAAACTTGTTATTGTCTTGAATTAAAAATTTGATAACATTTCTTTGGTTCTTTTCCGTAGGTAATACCTAATTAAATTTTGGTAAGCGTCACACCCCAATCTGTCTACTGATGAATGCTAAACTCATTTCTCCATTATAATTTTGATGAAATTTATTTGCTTAAATATTCCATGATGATGTTATTATTGATGGTGGTGTTAAAATGTTTTAAGATTTGTTTTTTTTTGTGTTTTTGATTAAAAATTTGAATTGGTAATAAATTTAACATTTTTTGTAATAAAAATCAACCATGGACAAGTAAATGATTCATGTTCTTTTCGATTGAGATCAATAAAATAAAATAAAAATGCCGAAAGATCATTAAAGCTATGCATGTTAAATTTAAATACATTTCACGATTGGGTCTGACGTATTTATTTTTATAGGGCATTATACAATGTTCCAACTTTATTTAGAATACCTACGAGTAAGCGTTAATTCTAGAGATGTAACAAAATAATAGCAGCTATATGTGTAGTAGTTTTTACGTAGATTCCACGCATTTCGGAGATATTGGGAATTGGTAAAACATGTTCATAAATACCCACTCTCTGACAACAATACAGCTAGATGTGAATTTTTGGGGTCAGACTTAGCTCATATAGACTGCCTCCATTGACTTCCAACTGGAATTGACTTCACCACAAGTTCTCAAGGTACAACGTTACATTTGCATTGTTCCTTTTAAAACAAAAACTAGAAAACTAAATTTGTACAATTCTCTATTTTTTTGTTTTTGTTTGTACGAGCTAAACCATGTTATCTTTTACAAAGTAATTTAAGTAAGATCTTAGTAACGATTTTTGTTTTGCTTTAAGAACAATATAAGAAATGTATACATATAGGTATATGAATAATAATAATTGAAAAAGCCCTTAAGGTCTTCACAAATTATTGAAAAACTAAAATAAAATTGTAAAAAAAAAAAAAAAAAACAGCTTTTATCATTTATTTACATGCATTACTTACTATAGGAGAATATTTAAATTACTGCAACACACAAACAAACAAACAAATATATATAGGTATTGGAGATATGTACATATATGCTCACAGTCAAATGTCAGGCACTTAGTTCCGGCTAAACACTTAGCTGCTTCAGTTAACCTATTCACTTGCCTACATTAAGAATATATTTAAATTTAAAAATATTTCTGAATAATTCTGGTCACGAATGAAAACTTAACAACAATCACTTTTCAACGCTCTCTATATAAAGTCCAGGCTATTAAAGTTGTATAGAGTAGACGAACATACTTGATAGAAGCGGGGCAAAACGATCGCTCCATCAGCATCATTACAATGCAACAAACTACCTGTCTAGCGTATACAGTATACCTATATGGCCAAGATTTAATGGTTCCACTCAGCTTCGAATTTCATTCGAAATAATGCACTACATCATTTGATTAATGTTCTGATAGAGTAGGCGCCTTGTGTTATTGTGTGACCCAAAATAAGAGGTTTCAGCCAGCGATGGAAGCCATCGATCTTTAAAGGACCTAAAGCGTCTTAGAAAACACTATTTTAAAATAAATTGTAAATGCATAAGTCACCCCCACTGATGGAGCTCTGCATGTACTCAAATGCAAAACCTAACTTGGTTCTAACAGACACGACAACGAAGAGATATTTACTGTAGATCAAAATGAAGTAAAACATGGATGAAACCTAAAAGAAATAAGGAAATCAAGGAATATACCTCATAAGAGTCAATATGCTGGAAGGCTCCTCGTAACTTTATAATTAATAGTTTAATTAATTAATAGTTTATCTCAGTTAAATCTTAAATGGTATCCACATAACTTTTGAACTGGTCTCTTAAAAAAATAAAGTCATAATAAATGTTTAAGAAAGTCGCTCAGCAATGCTGCTTAGCTTGTCAATAAAGTTTTGGCGCCATCTTGTTTATTAGGTGTTATATTGTTTAGAGTTTTAACGGTCCCCTATTATAGTTGTAAATTATTCATCGGTTGTTGATAAGACTTGAAATTTGATTTTTTTTTATAACGGACCTCCAAATTACAGTTGTCAATTGAAAGAAAATACAAATATTGTTTAATAATTCATAATTTTTTAATAAAATTGAGTTTTAAATTGCCAAATTGATGGCAACTATTATATAGATGTTAGGCAAAATTTCTACACAAATCACAAATATTGTCGTGATGATAAAGTTATAATATAACCACCCTCTGACAAGTACGAGGGTATACCCTAGTAGTGCCTGCATACAAAGGACGCTTTTTATGCTGCTTTAGTGGAATACGGTCTTTAAACTTCATTGAGTATTTTGGACAAATGTTTTTCAAAAACTACAAGCATCTATTTGAAGTAGTGACAGTCAAATAGTTCTTGTTCACTCACCACTATTTCCGAACACAAGCTTCAATTTCTGTTTATTTTCGGATGAATGCTAAAAAAAACAATAGCCAAGACTCTATAAAACAAATCAGTATCAGTAAAAAAATGAGTTGATACCAATTTGAATACTAACTGTTATAAAGTTAGTATTCAAATTGTTATCGGGTTCTAGATTTAGGATTCTGTGAAGAAATTGACTATAGCCTTTTCGTCTCCTCGATGAATATGATAATTTTCTCCAATATCAAAAAAAAAAAAAAAAAATCCATAACCTCTGTTTGAATTATTTCAGACCTCACCGTATAAACTGGTCCACTGTTCAATGTTTGTCTAAACGTTGGTGGTTTGTAAAGTAATCGAACAATCTGGTTAATAATTGATACAGGTCATAGGCTTGTGATTATGGTACAGGAAAGGGGACAAACTATTAAATTGTATATATTTCACACTCACGGTTTTTTTCTAATTGAAAATTTATTGCGGCAGCATGACTGAACGAGCGCAGCGGTCGGTTGTTGCATGTGTTATGTTAAAAGTCTCCGTGCTGTCGAGGGTTACATTGAAAAAATGATTAGCGAGCATGGAGTGAAGGATTCAATCGATAAAGTAATTAAATGGCTGGAACTTCTATTCATTTAGTTATGAATTTTCATGAGATGTTAAGAATCAGTGCATGTCAAATTGATTTAGATATTATGTATGCATTTTCAAACCTTTCAGAAAATTTTAAAATTTGACACAATACCTACTTGATTAGTGTGATGTCATAATAAGTATGGATCATTTGTTTTTTATGATGATTTACTTATTTTGACAATCATAATTCTTATTAGATTATTATCTTGAAGTTTTATTGGTTCAGGGTTCTTAAAATATCTTTTTGAGAAATAAGTCATCCAAATCACCTTAAATGAAAACGAGAGGACGATTATCGTTTCGGAAATATGTTTCTGCATCAGTTCAATAGAAAATTATAGAGAGAGCAATATTTGAAAAATAAAATTTTCATAGCAATACTGTTTGCAGTTTCTGAAAATTCTACTTCTCTCTCAGTAGTCAGCACAAATTAAATACAATATTTTTGGTCTTTTTTCGTTCGTCCGAGAATGGAAAAATAAAAGTCGGGTAGAATTTTTTGTTCAATCTTTTGTTGATTGATATTTGGTTTAACATTTTTGAAATTTTGTATCACTTATTTTCATGGTATTATTTCAGACAAATATTAATCTTTAAAGAATTCAGTAATTTCTTTATAATCTGAGAACCTAATTTAGTAGTAAGTAATATTGGAAAATGAATAAAGAAGACTAAAGTTCTTTCCTCTCAGTATGGCTTTCGTAATTCTGATAACAGATTATGTTAAAGCCGATAAAGATTGCGTTTAGTAAGAATACAAGATGTTTAATTTGTTCAACAAACTAGAATGCTTATTGAATTGTGATCTTCTGTTGATCCGTATACAATCACAAATGGCCCATATTATTTTGCATTTCCTTTTAATAAAACTTTAAAGTTACCTATTGCAATTACTATGAGTTTCAGTATAATACTGAAACTCATAGAAATTGCAATATACACTTATGTAATATTAGACATTTGTGTTATGCCGGTTCTCATAAACACTAACAATATGATTTCTATTGTCAGATATTCCTATTAAATGTTAATCTTTAAATTTTTTTTGTATAAATCATTTTATGCAAATGTATTATAAGGTGAATGTCTTGATGGCGATATAGTGTGACATGTCAATCCTGATGCCGGAATTTTTTAATCTAAGCTATAATAGACTTTTATTAAAAAAGACTTCCTGACTAATTATCTATTTATGTCCCCATATGTATCTATATCTTGCAATGTTGTGCGAGCATTATACATATTTCTCTAGAATTGTAAATTGCTTTTCAGGTTAAAGAAATAAAATCCAATGGTCTCCATATTTGTCGCCAACAGCTTCCATATTACGATTAACAATATCAACGGCTATGCAGTTGTCACCTGAGTATGCATTGTTTAAGGTGAATAAAGCTTGTAACGTAAATATATTTGGTGCAATATCAGTGCAACGTTTCTGATTCTGTGCAACATTGTATTTAAAAATATGCACATACCGAAATATGAAATTCCTTTGTTAGAAAAGTGAATAGATTTTGTTTGTCAATTTGTTAGATATTTCATTAACTTAATTGCAGTTATTTATTTGACAGGTAATATGGATTAATGACTTCATATTAAGAAAAAAAAAAACGCTTAACATTGGAGAATAAAACTTGAAGGTGTGAAAACCATTTGCTGCGATGATAAATTGTTTTGTATTTGTGATATTTTATACTCGCTCGTAAGTCTAAAGGCATCATATACGGGAAAAAATAATTCATAGTTGATACTTATTACTAACCGTAGCTAGTAACAATAATTATTTTCTTCCTTGAAGATAAACTTTCAGCATTTTCTGAAATTTGTTTATTTTGCTTTCAGTAAACGTTAAATATTTTGACATTCTTTGATGTTAATGGATTGGATATCCATAAGTTTTCTGCAACACTTTTGACTACTTCTGCTTTCTTTTGTATTCAAACTTAAAAACCGATCAGTCTTTCCTAAGGAAACAAACACTTCTCTGCAACTCAAACGTTCCACTTAAATAAACAAACAAAAATCGATTTGCATTTAAATCGGAATATTAAAGAATATATTGTTATTCACAATGAATCATAAGATAATTTGACAACCCCTTAAGCTTAACAACAAAAAGGAGAATATTATTTTAAAGAGCCCCTTAGTAAATACCGCGACAAGCTACAGAAAACATACAAAATTATTTTTCCCACTTAATTGAATATCTTATAACTTCTCTGTTTATTTGAACAAAAAAAATATACATGAACGTATATAAATAAATATATTTTTGCTTTCGCTTCCCGTTGTCATATAACCATATGCAATAAGTATACATTTTTATTTATGCATCAAGAATTTAGAACAATCAAAAAATTAACACCTGTGACACCTGAAAACAATTCAAGACAGAAACTTTAAGAACCACGAGTCCATATCTAAATGTAAACAATGGATACTCGTATGGTGTAAATATTCTAGCCAAACTCATTGAAAATTCAATTGTTGCTGACCAATTGAGCTTGCCAAATTGAATTCACTCGTAATTGTTTAAATAAATATAAAATAGAGAAAAGTATCTATAAATATTTAAAGTCGGCAGCGGAAGTTTATTATTCAACATTCTTCTTTTTTGCGGTACTTACTCAAGTTCAAGTTTTTTTCGTTCTGTATTGTTTTGTTTTGATTTCGAACGTTAAGTTGGCTAAATGTATACAGCTTGGGCGCTGCCGCATTTTATATAACATCTCATCTGAATAATGTTCTTGTGCATTTTTTTTAATAGTTAAATTTGCGAAAAATGTTAAACTCACTTTAAGCGGTTTTGCTCTTTCATTGAAAGATTTCTAAAATAGGCAAGTGAAACATAAACATTTTAACTAGGTACAATTGCGTTTAAGAATATATTATTTTCTTACAACTTTTTAATATATTCTGGAAAACTATGAAATGTGTCCTCTTTGCTTGGTAGAAGTACATTTACCCTTGGATGTGGTTCTATCTTCTATATGCAATTTATTTCAGTTTTAGTATTTCACATCGAGCTTTAAACATCTTTATCTTTATTCTGCTAAGTAGTATCCTTGGAGTAAGTGAATGCGTTGGACTATCTGTTTTCAAATCTCAGCTTTTGCTACCACTTTTTCATGTGTAGAATTGACATAAGCCTCCAAGACATACTCATGTCATGAAAAAGTGCATCTCACTTTAGTCGTTCGAACTGGGAAGACAATTGCAGTTCCTTTCCATTCCTGCAGGCCTATACGCACACAGGAACGGTTACGAGTGTCAATCGGTAGTATATTTCCCAAATGTTTTCTTGGTAGTGGCAGTTTAAAGGATCGAAAGAAGAGACACATTTCAGTTCGTTTTTCATTCATTGACCACTTAACCTTTCGTCTATCAACTCATCTTAAAAGTGCTCGAATTTCCACTTTGCATGTGATACTTACAAACAGAGATTATTAAAATAGTAAAACCTTGCAAAAAGTTTAAGTCATCCACAATCAGTCAAAATGCGCCAGTATAGAAATATTAAGTTCTACCACCTCCTTTTAGCTTCCTACGACATTCACACGGCTGTAAATCAAATCAAGTATAAACCAAGTGACAAACAGAACACTAATTTATGACTTTAGCCAACTAAACGTAGGTACCTACTTCAAACAGAACTAACTATTTACAAACTAAATAACATGTTGTATCTAAATGGATGATAAATGAATTTGACTTGACTCATTTGTTTTTCAAAGACAACTGATTTGGTTTTTCTTCACTTGGATGGTGATTATTCTTATGTTGACAAGGTTCTGGTAACACAATATCTTTGAACGTCATACCGTATCTTGGAGAGGTTACCAAGTGTATACTGCATGTAGCTTTGCACTGCATAGCTTGATTTTCTGTTTTTTTTTTTGTTTCTGTTGTTTTGCGTAAGAAAACTGGGGCAGTTTAAATGATTTAATGTAAGCGGATACCTCTCGTGTATTTTCCACGATATTAACGCGCTCATTGTTGGTTGAAAGTAGTTCTGCTGTGACAACCATTCGGATCTCATGATTTTCATCCGGAAAGGTTAACGCACTCAATTTATGCATAATAAAAACGAGCTTTTAACAAAACGAAGGATTTATACAACAAAAACAAGAAACAAAAAAAAAAAAACAAAGAGTTGTCGGAAATATTGTTAGCTGTAGGCTATCTACAATTAGCATTACTTAGTTTATACGGTTTTTACGTAACAATGCAATCGCTTAGCAGGAGTTTGTCACAATATGTTTAAAAAAAAAGTCAAAAAGTCCGCTCTAAATTGTATTATTGGTAGGGCTCATAGTTACAATTGTACCGTTCTCCGAAATTGAATTTTAAACTTTAAAATCTGAAAACTGGGCTCAGGGAAAATAACTTTCATTTTGTATAGGTATGCATTGGAAGTAAGCAGTTTATTGAAGGCACATATTTAAAAAAAAAACCAAAATGCTTTCGAAAGATAAAACACCATGAAATATAATTTCTTATTCAAACAAATTAAGGAACTATGATCTTCATTCTCCCCTAAATCCACGCAACGCATTATTGTTTCAAATTTGTTGACTCTATTCGTTTTTATCTGGATTTTGCTGATTGTTTTGTGACTCTTATGATGTTTACCTCAGTTTGTTGACCCTTGTCGTTTTCATTCTTTCCGAAGGCATTCGTTTTTTAGAGGCCTATGAGATGGCACCATATTTTTATTAGCGACAAAAATGGACTATGATCGTTCTTACCCGTGGTCCTTGATATGTATATTCCATTAGCACCTAAATTTTATTTTATGTAATTTTGGAATAAATACAATCCTATAAGAAATTTGAAAATACTTAAGCACGATAAACAATTTTAATAATTACTTTAAACCAGTATTTGCCAGTTGTTCAACTTCATTTAAACACCATGTCAAGTTAAGGACAGAAAAATTGATTTTTAGTGGGCACACCTTCCCACAGAAAGTTATTTTTAAGGAAACACAAAAAAAAAAAAAATAAGTTCTTCTTACGAATTATAACATGTTTATTTTATATAATTTAGGCCAAAGTGAATTAGTGCAAGCTGTGGTTATAAAATTGAACTTCGAGTAAGGCCGCTTAATTCATTTTAAATAAACTTTTTCTCTTTTATAAATGAGTTGCACTTAATATAACTAATGAAACTAATCCATATAAAAGAGTACTTTTATGAGTTAACCTTTCCTTATGTCACATAAATTGGTAAAAAGAAGGTTTTTTTTTCTAAATATTGTTTCTTAAAATAACTGGTTGTTGACAAAAATCCATCAAATACAACTAAATAAAGATGGTGGATGAGTAAGAGCATATCGCACAAGTCACACCTTCCGGCTAAAAATATTAATTCCCATTTCATCCTGCTGGATCATGCCGCTGTACTGGCATTTTGATTATACTTTCGTAAAAGGAGTAGGGTTTTGGGAGGAATGTTGATACAATTTTCATAGCGTTGATGGTAGCTATTTCTTATGATCTTTTAATTAAAAAAATTCAGGTATGGAAACGGTCTAGAAAACTTTGTTTTACAAATAATTATCCTTATCAGCATAGCATACCTATTTTCGCAAGGTTTCTCTTGACTTTCAAGGTAAGATAAGACGCCTGTCTCTAAGTTATTAATAGCTTTAACACAAATTATTCAACAGCATTTTATGTTCCTTTTTTCTGACATGTTTAATTATTAATAAAATCAACAAATTTGCAATTAGCACACGTATTAACAAAACAATTCAATATTAAAAAAGATTTTTTTTTGTTATCACTATAAATGTTTATAAATTATTCAAATGTTTCTGATGAATCATTAAATATTTACAAAATAAATATAAATCGTTCATTTTGAGTTCATAAGAAATAACGATTGTAAAAAAGGTTCATCTAGTTCGTTGACACTCGAAGAAGTGGAATCCCTTTTTAATGAATCCTCTTCTTTGTTGCAGGATAAAACTGGAGAGAAACCAGTTTCTTCTGGTGAAGTAAATGATTTTTTCGGGAATTAAAGATTAAAAAAAAAGAGAGTAACAAAAAAGAAATTAAATAACTGCCTTAAAGTGTATTTTTAACTCTTATTTTTCATGCCATAAGATCATCCGTATCCGAGGCATGTTGTTGTTTCGGAACTATTTTTTTTCCGTGGCAGAGAAGTTACCCCGACGCACAACCCCCAACCTGGAGGAACAGACTCTTAGAACCGCTCCTTATCGGCCTGCGTTCACCAAGTAGTTCAGCCTAACTCGAACTGTAGACGCCACCGTTGATTCCATCTGGGGAATTCCTCCACTGCAGCCTTGATGAAAGGAGAAATGCCTTAGTAAGAACACTCCTCCCCCCTCTCGTCCGCAAGTAGTCTGCACAAGGAACAAGCCTTATCTCCAGCTGAGATTATCATGCAACCTATTTAACATCGTTCTTGAAGCAGTTTTGCGCAGATCACAAGTCAACACCACTGGTACGATTTTTCGAAAGTCCGTTCAACTAATTGCTTATGCAGATGACATATAGACATAATCGGCAGAACAAAGCGAGCTGTGGTTGGTGCATTTGCCAGTATTGAATCGGAGGTGGTCGAGGCCGTAATCCATTCTGGATTGTAAGCGCCATTTTAAGTAAGTAAGTAAGTTTTCATGCTATAAAGAAAGTGCTTCTCGAACTACATGACACTGCTATTTGAAAGAATTCGAGAAATAATTGTAGAACAAAAATGTTAGAGTATTAAAGTAGTTTGTAAAAATTATTATTAACAACAAGGAATAGCTATTGTTTACACATCCCATAATCTTAAAAACATATTCTCTTTCTTTGAAATGATTTAAAAGAAAAATTATATTGCAAAATGCATAAACATGAGAGGACAATTAATAAAAAAAAACACAAATTTGATTTTGATTTATTTGAAACAACAAAAAATAAACAAAGAAAACAAAAACATTTTTCGGACATTTAGATTTGTTTCTCTTAAATTCTTCTTGAAGTATTATGTGTGTTTTCCTTTTAGTGTTTTGGAAATTTGCCAATTTGTATAAAATCAAATTTATGTTTATATCTTTTGCATTTTTGAAAATGTTTCCTTACAATTAATCCAATTAAATATTTTGAACTCCAATATCAATATGATGAAAAATTAGAGAATATTATGAATTTTAATTATTTTTTCGGTATAGCTTTGCAATTGTGTTTCAAAGTTAATACGTGTGGAGAAATTTATTATTTTTACTTGCTTATAGGGTTCGTAAACAAAATTGAACTCGAGATACATATTATCTATAAATATCAAACATAATGACGATATGATAGACAAAGCGAAAATGTAAGTCTCTGTCTGTGTGTCTCAATCTGTTTGTTGGATTTTTTTAAAAAACAAAACTAAGAGTACCTACCATCTAACCATTTTGGAAAATCCTTATTTGCATAAAAACGGTTTTAACTATTTTGATTACATTTTGTATGTTTGTGTAGGTAAAAGTATTACAACGGACAAGTACCTACGTAGGAACCTTCTTTAAAATTAAAAAAAAAAAATTTATTGATAACGGTACTTCCCATAGAACTGTTTTTAGGTTTTCTGATTTTTTGATTTCGAAAACGGGTTAGTGAATTTTTTTTAAGTTCTTTCCTTAGATTTTCATTAACATTTCTTTGAAAATGGTTCTTACGATTTTTAATTTTCCTTTTCTAAAAACTCATTTATAAAATAAATAAAAAGCTTACTATGAACCTATGAGTTCAAAGCCATGTAATTTTTATAATTTTTTTTTATAAAAAATTAAATTTCATTTCGATTATTTGAAAAACTTCATTCGATAAATTTTTTTTTTAATTAAACATATTTAAATTGTAAAAAAAATTAAAAAAACTATATTTATGTGTAATTTTTAATGGCAGTTAACTTGCACCCAATCAAAGAAATGGCATTTCTGAACATTTATTTTTGAATCAGTCTTATCAATGACCTTCCTTCTTTTCTTTATGGTTGACGATATTTTTAGCATTGAATCTTCAATGTGTTCTTAATTTAAAATTTGAATTCTTTATGTAGGTATATAACACTTTTTAGGGAATAAATTGTTGACAAAAAAAAACTTGCCTTTCTCAATGTTATAAAAATTGTTTGACCTTCCTCAAAGTTTGTTTAATCTAATTATAAATACATCCTCGCTCGATTTTTCGCAATATCCTTTACTTCGTTCTTAAATCCCCATTACATCTTCAAAATGACTACAAAAATAATTTATTTATATTTATTTTATTTTGAATATTTCAATTTATTCAGAATACTTGTTGATAATTTTACAGAAGACAAATATAAACCAAAAGAAAAGAGGTAATTCAACTGCAATAACAAAAACAAAAAACCAGTATGTAAAAAACCACAGAATTCTGACGAAAAGAATCAAATTAAAATAACCACAAATCCAAGATGAAATTTAATCAAACTTTTGTTATATCAAGTAATTTATTGTTATTTGTTTTATTCGTAAATAAAATATTTTTTGAGCTACTAAATTAATTACCTAATATAAATGTTGCCCAGCATAGTGTTCAAAGATAAAAAAATGCCATAAGAAATTTAGAAAAACCTTAAGCGTCAATGTCAAGAGAAGCCTAAATTTATGCATCATTGGTGAGTAATCGTAATGGGGATCCCCTTTAATTTAAGTGTCAGCTGATTAAGCTTTGGGTGTTTATAGATCAATTAAGGTAATCAGAATTTCGTTAAGTGGTTCCAATATATTTACATATTCAAATATGGTTTAATATCAAGTCATTTTAAATTAAATCTGTCGACGTCTCATCGGTGACGTTGACTGCCATTTGGACAATAGCTATAGAGATCAATAAATAGAACGACAAATCGTCAAACCTAGCTTCCATCAGCAAAAAAAAGAGAACTCATACGTATTTTATTTAAATTAGGTACCTACGTTTATACAAATATTTCTGAATTTTAAAAGCTTGCTTCATTTTGGAATTTTCTATACGTTATAATGTACGAAGTTTTACTACAACTAAAAACTACATCAATATTGAAGACAAGAAACGGAAATAACTTTTGTTTAAGTGTATCGATTAAATAAAATTATATAAAAAAATTGTTAAATTTCTAAATAGGATAGGTACTTATGAGTTATGAGCCACTGTCGCAAAAGTGATCTTAAGTTCCATTCCATCTGGGCAAAATACAAAATTATTTATTGATTCTAATTTCTAAATCGCTTGCGTGTTAATATTATTAACATTGTGTAATTTTTTTGGTAAAAACTGCTACATTGAAAGATAATTTTGTATTATTGTATGTCCTATAGCATTTATTTTTTTATTATATCATTATTTGAAACTATTTATACACCTTTTGATTTTGATGAAGGAGAATCGGATTTATTAACAGGATTTAATGTTGAAAAATAAATACTTTTTGTATATGCATGTAAGACTTCTTGAACAGAAATGCATCGAAAGGTACCTACAACACAAAAGACACATTTAAGGATTCGTATAAAAATCGAATTCGAGATAAGAATCCGAAATGACATATTTACGATAGAGCTCTAGAAAGCAAAATAAAAGTGGGTGTTGAAATTTAAGGGTTATTGTTCAAAATAGTTTTAAAGTTTTTGAATTGAATAATGTAAGTATTTAAATGAAAACAAAAAAATACAAAATTCAAAAGGTACATAACAGAACACCAATTTTTGAATATATCAATGATTCTTGTTTAAATAACCAAGGTTCTAAATGTTGGGTTAAAACACAATTACCTAACAAACTTAACAATTATCACCTTCATTCATATCGATCTCAAGACATTGCCGGTTGACAATATGACAATTACACTGCACTGTCAAGTGGAAATGCGTTTTATAACTGCCCTGGGTGCATACAGGAAGTATTGTCAGTTTGCGAGATATATTTGGCTCCAAAGCCGGCCTCTACACCCCCGTTACACTTATGACTAATTTGCCTTTTTTCGCATTTTATTTTACCGGAGATTTCCGTTCACTTACCTACCTGACCAGCAAGCACGCGAGATATAAACAAACAAAAATCGTGACATAAAAAAAAAACTAAAAACAATAAACAGATACCTATACACATAACAATACCGAAGATCATTGCCTAAGGTGATCACAAGAGATCTCCAACCTGTCTACACCTTAACAACGACGACACTCTGCCCGTACACGACCAGCGCAAGCGGCAAAATCGGCTTTTTTCCTCTCCACAGATACAAATACTCTGCTGCTGCTACAGAATCAGAAATTTATAATAAAGATACACATTATGTATATTTTACAACCAGGCAGACTGGAACGAGACAGGGAAACATGGCACAGCTGTTTCGGATCACACGGCCGGCCATAAGGAAGGAGGTGTTGGTTGGTTGCTTGGAAGTTGGAAGCTCATTGCGCGAATTTTACCTATATATAGAGCCGCAGGTTTGCCATTCCGCTTCAGAAAAGATTGAATGACCGTCTGGCAAATTCATAGCTACTGCGATTTGGCTTGATCAGGTTCTTCTGAGTGAAAAAAAAAAAATATTATAGACACAATTTTGAAAAAGATTTCACTTTACCGAAATATTTAAATAAATAGTTTCACTATCAAAAGGACTTTTTTTTGTTTAAAGATTCTAGCGTGAAAAGTAAAAATTTACTCTATAAAGTGAATTGTTTCAATATCAGTTTCATATTTAAATATAAAATAAATATCCTTACAAAAAATAAACAAATTTGTGTTAAAATTATAAAAAAAACTCTTGGGTTTCATTAGTGAAATAAACAAAGAAAAAATAGATAAAATGAACAAAATGGAGCTTCAAATTCAACAACTTAGTGTGAAAGGACCCCAATCATTTGCGGAAAACATGCACGAGTCACGGTATACGGTAAGTGTTGATTTATGGGCGCAAATGCTGTTTATCTGAAACTACAAAATGAAGAAAGTGCCATTCACCAAGAAGGAATTTATTCAATTTTAAAATAGTTTTCTTTCTTATTGATGACTATTATTATTATTAGTATTGGTATTCATGCTCATTACATGTAAATAGATAGCAGATAACTTAACATTCGTTATTCGAAAAAAAAAAATAGAAGCGACATGAATTATAATTGTTTTGTTATATAAGGTAAATCGAATACAAACGAAGTATGTACATTTTTATCAAAACAAAAATTAAAACCATTATAAAGGCGCCATAAAATTAGCAAGTATGTTTTTTAAGACCCGTCGGTTTTATACGCAAGGATATGTATTTTAAATTGGTTACAGTTTATTTATCCATACAAGTATCACCACCCTTTAGTGGAAACAATCTAGATGGAGATCTATGATTTTTGCAATACCAACGTTTTAAAATAAATACAAATTGGTACTTTATATTAAATATTTCCTCTTATAGTTAATTTATTTCTTTTTATCATTTTTTTTTAATTTCAATAAATAAAATGGATTAAGCTTGTTTTCATGTAAAGCTGATGATGTATTTCATGTACCTTCGTTTATCAAACTCCATAAAAAAATGTATTGAATTTCGGAACTTGTTTTCGAATTATAGACGATGTGCAAAATGAAGATTAAACGGCGTAAAATTAGCTTTAATTTCTCTGGTTAGTGACTTTTATTATTCACAAGAACTTTGATATAATTAATTCATGTGTTCAAAAATCAATAAGAAAATATTTAGGATTTTTTTCGTAAAATAGAAATGAATTAAAAAAACACGATTCTTAACTTAAATAAAATTTTGTGCAGAACTTTATATCTACAATTTTGATAACTTGTAGGGGTCGCATATTGTGGGTAGTCTTTAAAATTGAAGTTTCAATAAATTACCGAGACAGGCGCTCTTATAAAAGTTCTAAAAAAAAAACAATTTCGCTTGATTTCCATAGCTATGCAATAAAATTGCGCAAAACTGTCTTGCTTTGAGTAAACAAAAACGAGTTACACAATTTAAACATTTTTTTAAATATAATAATTTTTTATTTTTTTATTTTAGTAAATAGAGTTCCTATTTGGAAATATTAAATAAAAAAAAAAGATCACTTTTTCGTGATTGGTGCCAGAATTTGGAACAGTTTACCAGCTCAATTAAAGACAATAAGTAATTTTAATAATTTTATCAGCTCATTACTTGAACACCTACAGAACCCAGATACAGCTTTGCGTTTTTACTCCTTATTTGTTTATTAAATAGGTGTTTATTTTAGTTGTTTTTTTTTTTTGTTACTCTTAATTCTACCAAAAAACAAAAAAGAAAAAAAAAACAAAAATATTTAAAAAAAAAAAAAAATCTTCTTTTGCTAAGCATTTTGCACAATTGATTTATATAAATATGTAAATAATTTTCTTACATTGTTTGAATGAATTTAGGTAATTGAGTTACTATTAAGTATAATAACTGATTTTTTTTCTTAATGTATATATTTTTAGGCCATAAATGAGATTTTATCTCAAGGCTTCTTGAAATAAATAAAAATGAAAAATGAAAAAAAATGAAAAAAATTTAAATTTATCTATTATGTATTTGAATCTATGTTTTTTTTAATTTTTAGAATAGATTAAAGTTTTACTGCGTAAGAAAATTCAATCGATTGAACTAAACTAAGAAAGCGGGTCTTAATTTGTATTCAGTTTGAAACAAATTGTAAACATTTTTAACTAATTGTAATATTTTCTAAACGATTATAAGGTAGTTTCCGCTAATTTTGTTAGCAAAAACATTTTTAATCTTTACCCTGGGACAGGGCCTCCCAACCTTCTTTGCGTTTTATATATCTGCTTAAGAACGAGCTAAATGAAAAATCGAGAATTTGAATGCTTTATCGGTGTTCCTTGTCCGGCGAAGAACGAACAACGTACACCGAATTACAAGATATACATATTTTGAATTTGTAAGGCTTCGCAGAAATTATTACACATTTTGTGATTGGTTATATGAAATTAGATACGTATAACGTTAACGTTAACGTTAACGTTAGTACACAATCATACTGACTCATTAATTATTTCCACCAAGCGACTTCTTGATGAATCAAACTTTTTGGGGGGATTCTTAGACCTCGATATAAAACATAAATACTTAAACAATATAGAATTTTAAATAAGAACAGTAAAACGTAATGATATGTCAATAAAGAATAGTTTTCAAGAAATAAATTGATTAATTTAATTTTTATGTTCTAAGAAGAGTTTTATGGTTGAAATAATATTAAATTAATATCTAGAAATTAATAAAATAATTTTAAAACGTATTTATTAGATACTTTTATAAGCACTTCATCAGCTTAGAAAATAAAATGCACGACTGGGTCGCACGTACTTGCTCTTTGTAAATGAAGTTTTAGAAAAAATTAAATAATCATAAAATTCTATTTTCAAATGACTAAATCAGCTTCTTAAATGAATTTAACCTGAAAACGAAGTATGCAATTTGATTTCTTCTATAATCATAAATTTTTAGAAAAAAAAATTTGAAAATAGTTACAGCCGTTTTTTTCTTTATAAAATTTTGCAAGGACTTTTATTAAAAAAAAATTGGTACGCCAGTTTTAAGATATTATATATCAACATCTAAAAACTAAATTTTGAAAAAAAATATTGAATAGTTTTCGAAAAAACTAATTCTTTGAAGATTATTCATCACCATTGTCATTACCATTGTCAGAAGCAAAACAAATGAACAAAACGAACTATTCAAGCGGCATTTAGTATTTTTATATAATGAAATAAAGATTAATATTTTGATCCAATTTTTGTTTTGATAATAAATTAATATCAATATTTTTTTTTATTTTAGCTCTCCGATTTGAACCCCATCGCAAGGTTAACAAAAAAGATGGATAGTACTTTAAAAGTATCGGAGCAATTACCTGCACCCTCTGTTGATGACGTTCCTTATACGATCGAATTGATCACGGAAAAAGACGCAGATGGTGTCCTAGCAATGCTTAAAGAATTCTTTTTTAAAGTGAGTACAGCATTTTCTCCCCAAACTATTTCACAAGCTACTTTAAGATCATTAAGAACTCGGGGATTTTGTTGTTGTCCATGTTTTGGTAACCGATTCTTGAGATTTTTTAAGTGCTGAACTCAAATTTCAAATTGGTTCTAGTTTTTGAGATATTTCCGTTACAAAATCACAAGAAAAGCGTTTTGAAGTGATGATATGACGTGAGGTAACCTACGAAAAGTTGCATGATTAAAGTATTCAAATTCGGCTTTTTCGAGTTTATTGTGATACTAAAAAAAATGTATCTAACTAGTGCGACCATTCTGTCAAAAATAAAACAGAGAATTTGGTGCCTTTCACTTTTTATTTTTAACAAAAACGGGTCGTAATTATTTGGCATTATTAATTAATAATTTAGAACAGTAGGGTTTAGAAGTGTTTTTTTTTATTTTATTTCCATATTTTGTTTTTGTGATCCCAAAATTTTAGTAACATGAACAAAATTTAACACAATAATTTTTCCGATAAAATTTCCTCTTCCAAAATAAAATTTCCATTATCATAAACTTTTATTCCAGCTGAGAGAATATATTATGTTTATTAGTGAATAAATTACTCAGTCAGCTAGAAAAAACAATTGTTCCTCAGTCTGTAGCCGGAAAAATAACGAAAAGGATGTGTCACTCATATATACCAGCCCACAAACCTTAACTGTAGTAATAGATTTAATATGTCAGTCTTTAGAACGATTTATATCAATGCACCTATCGAACAGAGGAAGTATTTCTCTTCTAAAAGTCGTGCTGAACTTAATCGGAAGTAGGCACTTGCTTCCACCGGGGCATTGCATTCTCCCAGCAGCCGCAGCCGCCAAGACACACGGACGATGGCAATGTCGGGTGGCGACACAAATGACGTTAACCAATTATTCACATTTGTGATTGTTAGCCATATTAACGACATTCAACAATCTCACGATTTGGTTCACCTTTCATTTAATTTGCATTTGCATGACAATGAGTTCTTGACCAAGCATCCAGCTTGAGGTGTTTATTTTTATTTTTATTTCTATTTTATTTTCCAAATGAACCCTGTTTAACCCCATGAATATTGATATTACACGGATAAGCAAGAACAAACCACCTGTGGGGGTCTAAGGTTAACGCTGTGTTGCTCTGTTGTTGTATGTCCGCTTAGCTCATAAGATTTATACTAAAGGACTTCACTCTTGTGAAGTGATAATGATCTTCCTCAAAACAGCTTAAGGGTAAATAATATCTTGGTTCAACTTAAAATACAAACAAACGGCGCATTATTATACTGGTTTCAATTATTTCATAAAATAACACAATTGCCAACTTTTTTATTTTATTTTAAGTAGCGCACCGATTTAAAAATCAAAAATGCAGCCCAATTACGTTTTGACCAAAATATAAAATATAAATGTAAATGTTTTGTGAAATATATGAAAAGTTCCAAAAATGTCGAAGTTGAGCAGCAGCACCAGAATGATAATAATTGTTTTGTACGGGGATACCTGAAAATTTATAGTCATTTATTTTTTGGTGTAGGTATAATACGTGGCCTTGAAATCGACAATGATTTGTTGAAATAATGTTTTTTGTTTTTGTTTTAAGATCAGAAGATGCTTCACTCAACATGACAAAAAAAAATTTGGTTTAACTTGGTACTAAGTGCAAATCAAGCGGTCTACTTTAATTTTTCGGACAAACAATCCTTCAGTTTATCGTTTATATCCTTTTTGACGATTATATTTGCAAACGTTTTTATTCATACTCCTTACCAATATCTTGCCTACTGCTTTGAACAACGTCCATCGTCCAAATTGAATAGCTGAGTGGGATTCAGATCTTTTTGTCGTAATTTAATATTTTCAGAATCGACTGCGTTGTTTCCCTGAAGCCTGAAGAATGTATAGGCAGGTTTCTGTCCGGGGCGTGTATCCGATAGTGTTTAAATTTTTTTTTTTGTAAAACCTTTGAAACGCAATTCTTTTAATTACAACATCCTTCAAGTTCTGAGGTCGCAGGGAATTTGCTACTCTTTTTCTTCTGTCTTTTGTTGTCATTACATTTCTTAACAATGTCAATACTTAATACTAATTGAACATGATATTGAACTGTTACCGACGGAAAACGCCACTCGGTCGGGGAAGAACTTGGCTATTTCTTACAAATTAAGGGGACGGTGTTAACCCTACTCACAGTATCTTTTTGTGTTATTGTTTTCGATATCCGTTGTCATATAATTTGGGCCACATTTGTTCTAAGTCAAATAATAACGCAGTAACCTTAAAAAATTAAACTTATTTAAATTATCAAACCGGAAAATTAATATTCACTAAGTTGGCAATAGTGCTCATTCTGTTACTATAGCAATGACCTACCTCACTTTACGACGGCACTGCCTGTTTTCAACTCAACGCTTTCAGCTAGGCGTCAGTCGTTGGGGGAGGCACAAATATGTATTTATTTGAAGCCTTTGACTTCTGCAACCACAAACGAGTAATTTTGATTATCGGTGTGCCATCGGGCACGTTTTATTAAGTGCCACCTACGAATGCCAAGGCGTGCCATATGCACATGCACTGCACACGGAACAGAGAACGGACTCTGTGAAGTTGGGGAAACACCTTTATACCACCTGGCTAAGAATCAATATGACCGCGCTCCTCTGTGATACTTGAATCAACATTGTAATGTTGCTCCAGCATATCATTCACCGGTATTATTATTTTCTGTTTTATTTATGAGCAAAATAGTTTGGTGGCACATAAATTGTTGTAAACCATTTTGTAATCGGATTTTCATATTTAAATTATGATTCATAATCAGAATTGTACTAACGTATATAGACAAGTTAATATGGACATTATAAAGTTGTTAACTGGGGAAAGCCGCAGTTAAGTCGTGTTTTTATTGCATGATATGGTATATCTACAGACAGAGATTGTTGAATATTTACACGCGATTAAACTATATGTGTAGGTACTCAGACGGATGATAAAATAATAATTTTATTAATATAAATTTAAATGAAGCTACAATTATGGAAAACAAAAGAATTGATAAATTTGTTGGCAATCGAGATTAAGATCATAATATTTGTGAGTTATGTAAGTGCAATGATTTTTATTTGATCACACTGTACAATATACATACATATATGTACAGTGTACACACATACATATTTAAGTACCTAGAACATTATTCAATATAACTGATCACTATTTTTGCAGGCATTTCGTAGGATTATAAGAATTATCAGCTGTTTTTATTGAAATTGATTTTAAAGAAACCTTAGGAAATAGAGAGATATAGGCATGTATGTAGATACTGTATCAAATTACTAACAGAAGTAGCGCGTTCTTAAAGCACCACGATGACGTTATTGGATCTACCATTTCTCTTAAAGGTTTCGTCACTTTTCCGCAAGCAAGAAGCATTACTTGAAAAAAAAAAAAAAAAATTAACTGGGCTAGGCGGTATTATATTTTTTAGAACCAAGTACGCTTTGGGCCCTTGGAGTACCAGAATTAATGAGAATGACTAAAAGACGAAATCAATGACACTCAGGTGTGTCTATACCTTTATTAATTCATTCGTGGAATTCATTTAATTTGAGTAAGTAGACGAAAAAAGTTGTCTACAGTTGAGATTATCTTCCAGTGGACCAAAAACAGTATTTATTGGTTTTATATAGCTCTCCCGGGGTTAAAATCGTAAAAAAAAAACAAAATGAATTTACAAAACTAGAAACCTAGACGGTTTTGTTTATCATGAAGAAAGAAAAGGTTCAGAGTTGAAGGAACTTCTTAATGAATAAATCAAACAATTTTTGCAATTAAAAACACAAATTGGAAATAAAAAAAATTTGTAACCTTTAGTTAAGGTAAAGTAAAAGCGAATTCCACTTTACTTTTACATTACACTTATGTAAAAGTACTACAAATATTTTCCTATATCGATTATGTAAATATTCAGAGAGCTACATCCATATGCATCACACTCTTACTTGAACATTTAAATAATAAAAGATTCTTTTTAAAAAGAGGGGACCTTGTCTAAGCTATTGGTCATTGCCCCAATACATCAGCTTATATAAACATTCATTAAAATTTTTCAAAAAAATATTTATATTCGTAAAAATGTTTCGATGATAAAATATCCACTTTTGAATTTTTTTTCCTCTTATAATTCTCAATTGTGTTATGAATTTTCGAAATACTATTAAAAAAAAAACATAAAAATTTCCAATGTTTTCCAAAACGAAATAAAAATGAGTTTTATTTGTTTAATTTATAGGATGAACCACTCAATACCTACCTTAACCTCGGTGAATGTAAAGAATTGGAAGAATACTCTCTCAAGTCTATACCCGAAAAGTGCTCATTTAAGGCTGTCAACAAACAAGGCGATATCATTGGAGTATTCATGAATGGTATCATGAGACGACCGGTAAGAGAAAATGTCATTTTAATTTTTAAGCCATGCAATCTAACAACATATTATTGTTTTACCTCTAGAAACCAAGTGAACAACCTGAGAGTGCAGCAGAATCGTGTAAACATCCTAAATTCAAGAAAATCTTGTCTCTCATGGACTACATTGAGCAGGACTTTAACATTTTTGATGTATTTCCCGATACAGACATAATTTTGGACGGGAAAATTGTTTCTGTAAACACTAACTACCGAGGTTTGGGTATCGCAGGTCGTTTAACGGAAAGTGTTCTGGATTACATGCGAGAAAATTCGATTCCTGTGATGCATGTCCTATGCACAAGTCACTTTTCGGCCCGTGTTATGGAGAAACTAGGTTTCCATGAAGTCTATAATCTTCCATTTGAAAATTTCAAAGTCAACGGTGAAGTTGTACTTCGCCCAGCCAAACCACATGTGGCAGCAAGAATTTTAGCCAAGGAAATTAGTAAATCGTCTAATTAATTTTAGGGTATCCAAAACCTACCTTTTTGTTGACTGTTTTTTTCTTTTAAATTTAAGAGTGATTTTTGTATGCTATGTATATTTATTTAAACAAAATTTTTGTACATGTTTTTGGGGGTAAGGAATTTATTTTTTTTCTTGTACAAAACAATAATTTTGAAAATATGTTGCAATATAATATTGCAATTTTAGTTTTTTCTTTAAAATGATAAGAATTTTTAACCGAATTTAAGAAAACTGAAAAATATAAGAAAATATAATTTTATAATATAAATTAAGTGTCAATTAAAATATTATGTGTAGCTAATTATATTTATTGATTAAAAATAATGTGTAAACAAAAAAAAAACAAATTAATTAATCGTAAATTAGAGCAAGTTTAATAATATTGTGACTTAAAATTTTATTAGACGTAACGTACAAATTGAATAGTTAATTGTTTTTGTGTAGATAGTTCAGGAAATCATTAATGTGTTATGATGAATGAACATTATGCTTCATTGTGCGAAATATTTTGCAAAATTGTTATAAAATGTGTAATCATTGTTCATTATGATAATATTGGATAAAAATAAAACTTATAAATTAATTTAAATTCTAATGAGTTTACATTTGCCTTCAATACAAACAAAAATGACGGTAAGAAAAGTTTTCATGTTTATCGCTTATTGTGTTGAATTTATTGTACAAACCAAAACCCATAAAGAATAAAATCATTTTGATTTTTTGATAAATCTTAGGCTCAATAGAGTCTACCCTGATAAATCGGAACTCAAAAAATTTAATTAGTGAAATAGGGGGAAGTGCTTTGGGAGGGAATACGCCATTTTTGTGCTTTATATTTTATACATACGTCAAGAAACAATTAAATACATAGATAATCCTGCTCATCATTTTTTTGTCATATACTAATTTTACTGTACAAATGGAAATTCAAATCAAAAGAAGCCAGGAATCAAAATTGAACAGGCAACTTCGTGCATCACCGGAAACCCATCATCGAGAAGAAAAAAATACAGGCAAAAATTGGATTCAAAACTAAAATCAACTCACTATTTTATTTTGCAACATATTGTTTCTAGTTTAAACGGAGATTTTATATTAATGTTGAAATCATCCTCTGATTAACTTTTGTGTAAATAACAAAGTCTATTTTAAGTTTAACCATATTCATAACTTCATGTTTTAAATTAAACTTAGTACAATATTGCAATCTTGTCACTGAAACCACCACTAAACGATTTTCCATACAAGTACAAGTTATACCTTATTCAATCAAGTAACATATTGGTAATTCAAAAATTGTATAAGATGAGCAAGTCTATCATAATTATTTTCAACTAAATCGTGAGCTACCACCCAGACATCTTGAGTAACAATGAAACGGTTCATACTCCCGAGCTGTTGGCAATACTTTGGTGCTTGTGATGTTATTTAGTTGTCACTTTACTCGTGTCGACACATTTTACATTCAATTGCAGTCATTAGTTTTTATAATAACAAGCTATGGTTAATTATTAAATTTCATCGTAACCATTTGTTTGTGTGACTTGACATGAGACTTTCTGGAACTTTCTGGATTGTTTATGAGTCAGAACAGATTTGTGAATTAAATTGGTTTTGTTGCTGTTTTTGTCCAAACGTTTCCCATGAGACTCTTTTGCTCGATCATAATCTTTTCTTCATTCTTTATCATTAAAATAGCTATTAAATCAAAAAAATCATAACAAAATTGATGAAACATCCTGAATCTTATTACAAAAAACAAGTCTCATCTTTATTTCAAACTAAACACACTAGCTGTTATCACAAAACTAACAATTCGCTAAAATCTACATAGAACTGACTTAATAATGGCTGCAATCATTTTAATATTCAACCATTTATTCATGTTGGCCTGCTTAACATCCTATCTACCATTCTCTTCAACTGCTCGTCGTTGCCAAACTTTTGAGCATTTACTCTGACTGCAGCATGATGTTCACCAGCTTCCTTTGATTTCTCATCCAGCTGACTACGATTTAATTCAAAGGATTTCCTTAAACGATAAATTGTTTAGAACTTCTTTGAATGCAAAATTTTAAACGACAAATTACTTTATTGAAACAAATCCAATTCCAATTCCAATCATTGCGAAGCCTACCAGCAACATAACAATGGTGCCATTGGAGACTTTGCGCACACCTTTTATCCCATAATAGGGACCAGGATTTGGATCAAAGTTTGGCTTCACCTCCCAGGGTCTGTAAAGAAATAATAGTTTAAAGTTGAAATACAATTTTTTGCTTATAAATAATTTGTATAAATAATAATAATTGATGAGCTAACATATAGAAATCGTGCAGACAGAGAGATTTATGACTTTTTAAAAAAGTGAATGTATTCGCTAATTATTCCAAAGCTGAATAATAAAAATTATTATTGGGTGGGGTATTATAATGCTAATTGAAATATCTAGCGCTATAATTATCTGTATTAAATAAAATTTCATAGTTACTTTATAATTTATAAACACAAAAAAAAACTTGTAATTTTTTATAATTTATCTTAGCATTCAATGCAAAACTACGAAAAGGTATTTGTACATAAGTTATGCTGTTAACGTTTAGAAATTAATTGTAAGGTTTCACATGACCTGTAGGTAAGAGTCAGATGAGGTTAATAATCTGCACTCACCTGTGAACTTCAGGTTTCTTAAACCCTCTGGGGACGCCGCCGCCAACACTTCTAGACAGTAAATCTTGATCGTATGCATCGCGAGTTATTGTCTTGCTCAGAACTTGATAAGCTTCTGAGATTTTCACAAACTTTGCTGTATCTTTTGGGTCTGTTTTCGCACCTTTAACATCTGGATGAAACTGAAAACAAACAAAGAAAATGGTTTAATTTATTTAAAAAATAGTTATCAAATGGTAGTTATCAGTAGTCAGGAAGCTGACAGCTAAGATTTTTGTCCCACTTCAAATATCTCGGAGCTTTCAGAGATCTCTCTTTGTGGGACGCGCATAAATTGCAAAAATTGCAGTTTTGACACATTTTTTTCTAGATAGTGCCTTATGGGATATTATAAGTAGGGGCTTTGCTGCCAACAATTTTCACCAATAAAATGCTGTAAAGTATGTTGTCCGGGTGAAATCCTAATAGCCCAGAACTAATAATCGGTTGTATTGATTTGAAAAAAAAAAAATTTAAATTTACGTGAATTTAATCCTTGCTCTATGCTCCTAGCTATTATGACTGGACCAAAGCTAAGCTAATAAGTTTCACCTGACAGCGAATTTAAATGTTTCAACATCTACTATGTGTTCAGATAAAGGTACATACATATTTGAATATTTATTTTAAGATGTCAAGGTCAGTGATCGACAATACAATTAAGTTGCTACAGGATGTGATATGTAAAGCAACTTTGAAAAAAAGATGAAGAAAACATTAGATAAAAATGTTACCCCACATTTATGTATTTAAATTTATGATATATTCAACTATATATGAACTAAATAAATTCAGAACTAGCCACCAGATTTCAATTTCACAATTCTTCCTACATAATAGGATTCAGATAAGAAGACTCGGTTTAACCATGGCAGTTCTATTTCTTATACAAGAAGCCTCATTGAAACAAAATAAATACTAGAAACCCACAATAAAATAATTCAGTATTAATAATATTACCTGTTTTGAAAGTTTTATAAAAGCTTGTCGAATTTCTTCGGCTGTACAATTTTTATTGAGATTCAAAACATCATAGTGCGTTGGAGTTCCACTAGCATAAAATCGTACTCTGAAACAAATTAAGCGTAAATAATTTTTCTTTCAATAAATTGTCAACAAAATCATCACTCTTACAAAAAATGATTAAATTGATAAATAGGAACACATAACTGATTGTGAAACATAATTATTTACAAATAAAAAAGTTAAATTTAACGAAATAGATAAGTATTTTGTGATTTATAAAACTTTCAATAACATTTGAATAACAAAAAAAATATTTTTCACTTTTCCATACGAAGGCGGTCAGCTGTAGATGTTGACAGTTCTTAGACGTCAAATGGTTGACAAGTGGTGTATGATGATTCACAATAAGTAATTCAGAGGTAATTCTGTGAATGAAAATAAAACTAATCTGGTTTGTGTATGAGATACACCATTGTATATATACATTGGATACACTTTGAAGTATTCACATTTCCGCCGTTATGGCGGATTATAACTTTCGTATGTATATCGTTACTTTTTGAATTTGTTTTATAAAATAATTGAAGTGTTCAGAAAAACGAGACACAAGTGTACTTTTGTACAATCTCTAAGATTATCGAAAAAGTTTCAGTTAATCATGAACATTATAATGAAATCACCCAAATAACAACATGATTTTGGAGTCTTGGCGGGGCTTCAACCCCTGAGCCCCCCCCCCCCTCAATACTGGTCCGATATGATCGCTCATAACTTATGAATACCAGTCTTAGAAAACGATAATAACACAAAATCTCATAATTTTGAAGAATTGTGCTTTAAACATTTTTTTAATGGTTTCTCCTAAACTTGAAACTCTTTTTTTTCAAAAACTATTTTTCTAAACTATGCATAGATTTCACAAGATTAGGCTAATCTATTTGCCTTAAAATAAGATATCAAACTTAATTGTAGGTATTTACCGTTATTTTAATATTTTTTTTTAATTTTTAGTACTTTTTCATGAAATTGCCCCCCCTCCAATAGTAAGAAATGCTTGTATTGGAGTGTTCTACAAAACAGAATTATCATTTCTTGGCGCCAAAATGAGCGCACTACAGGGGAAAAACAGCATCCGTCCCGTTTTTCCCGGGACTGTCTCGTGACCATATGTATGAGTACAATGAACAATGGCAAATTTGTGTAGGTTTTTCGCTTCTGAAATTGAAAATGGGATAATTGTACCACCCAACAAATTAGTGCAATGCATTATTTCTTTTTTCCTTATTACCTACCTATTTTCATCTTAATAAATTAACTTTAACTTTTTAAAAGGGGATATAAACAAGTTGAAGTTGAAAATCGAAAGAACTGATAGCAGCCAAACAAATTTTTCTTCAAAAGAATACTGTACCTACTTCAAGTTTATAATAGCAATATTTAAAGCACTCAGCAAAAAAAATTCAAGCTCTGCAACCTATTTTACAGCTCTTTATAAAATGTATTTATCCCCTTTTGTGTAGAGGAATCCATTAAAAATTAAATTATTTTTTTTTTTTCAAAAAAATGAGGTACGCCAGATATATAAAAAGGAAAAGCTTTGTTTTCTAATAGTCGGTAAATGTATGTATAAATAACTTTCAAACTCTTGAATGCATCAATTTTTGCACAAAAAATCGAATCAAGAAAACTTTCCATACTTTTGTATGCGCACATCGCACACAGTAAATATTGTGATTTTATCTCCTTTTGATCCGAAGTCGAATATCTCTTGGATAAAAGGTGCTATGCTGAGGTTTAAAGTACCTAAAATGTGTATCTTGACATAGAGAGAAAGATTGCATACTGAGTTAAAAAAAAAAAAAAACAAGAGTTGATTTTATACCCTTTTAAAGTCACTCCTCAATCGATCTTTTTTTATAAGTTTGTTCAATGTACTTACATATGTGCATAATATATGTAGTAAATTACTTACTTTCTCGATAAAACATTCTGAAAGACCAACATAAAAAAACACATTTTCTTTTCTTATTTAACATATACATATATTACACGGATTATAATCAGTAAAAATATAATTGTAGGTATAAAAATAACATAAAAATGTTCGACAGTGAAAATGATTTTTCTTAACGCTAAAACTTTTTTTCGTTTTTTTTGTTGTTGTTGATAAAATGTAAAGTTTAAAATTTAAAATTAACAGTTAAATGAATTATACAAGAAAGTTCAAGAAATAGTAAAATATAAATAGAGACAATAAAAAAAAACATTAAATATAAACGCAGTGTTGCACACTTTTGTTTCTTTTTTCGAATACTTTAAAATTCTTTTGGGCATATGGGCCATTTTATTTCCTTACAAAGGAATGAGATTGAGAACTTCAGAATGGAATCAGATCAGTGTGGCTTTTTTTCAACAAAAGTCAATGTAAGTTCTCTTAAGCATAATCACGGGCACCATCCAATTTCTTCATCTTAAATGAAAAAAAAAAAAAATAAATACAAAAATAATAAAATATTTCATTGAAAAGTTTTAAACACAAACCTCACGCTCGTCAGCATGTGTTTTGTATTTGTCGGACGAGGGGATGCTTGCTGGAGGGGCAGGTTGTTCCAAGGCCTGTGTGTAAGCCAATGCAGCAGCAATTCCACCCAATATCGGGCCCACCCAGTAAATCCAATGGTTACTCCAGTTACTTGTCATGACGGCAGTTCCAAAAGTACGAGCTGGATTCATACTGGCACCAGTATAGCGAATTGTTCCCAAATGGCCAAGTGTTACAGACATTCCGATTGCCAAGGGTGCAGTGTATTTAGAATCTAAGCAAAATATCAAAATTTCAGTTAATTCCTGGATCATTGATAAAATGTTCAACTCATGTATTAACCTGGTTTGTGTGGATCACAAGCTCCAAAAACTGTGAGAACCAAAATGAGTCCAAGGAAAAATTCAATTCCTAAACCTTGAAGAGGAGTTATGTTTGGTGCCAAACTAGTATGACCCAAGCCATAATGGTATTGCTCATCTAGAAGAGTCTAAATATGGGGCACAATTCATTGAATACTATTGATTATTAAAAAAAATGGCAGGATTTTAAAATTATAATCATTCACCTTAATCGCTGCTGTGCCAGCTGTCGCTCCGACACATTGGAATAAGATGTACAAAACGCTTCGCACAAGACTTATGCGACCAGCAACTAGCATACCCATCGTCACAGCTGGATTGACGTGACCTCCGCTAACATGCCCGACAATCTGTGTTTAAAATGGGGAGAGAATAAATTAATTTGAATTTCAAATTCGCATTTTTCAATTGAAAATTATTGACCGAGTCATATTATGTTACAAAAAAAATAAAAAAAAAAACTTAAGTAGGTATCGCATAAAGCACACAATTTTAGCGAAAATTATCATAAGTATGATCAACAGTACAATTGATATCGGTCAGATGTGAATTTACCCATGGTTTACCGCGCGTAGAGGAAATTGAGTCATGAGTTTGATTAATGATGTACATATCTTAAATATGTATTCTATATTTTTTACGATTAAAATAAAACATGCAACAATACCACAAAAAATAGCAGTAATTTGATATAAAAACTTTTGACACGATTTTTTTTACATGATAATTTGTGGTAAGGTACATAAAGAAGTGTTTATTTTTAATTTTAAAACATTTATAAGGTTTTATTTTCCAAGGAGATTGGTGGTTGATAAATAATGTTTTAAATCCCAGTGCTTACAAACAATTGAACCGATCATTATTTTCTTGTTTTTTTTTTAATTTTCGATAGAGTGCATTACTCCATGGAAAGAATTTTTGTATTGTAAATGGATTTCATAACATATTTCAACAAAAGATTTTCCTATAATTTCTAATACGGATAATTCTGTTAAATTTGTCTCTATATTTCTGACTATGAACTCTTTAATTTAAAAGATAGCTGGTTAAAACTAAGAACTTCTAAATAACCTTTTAGTTTTTTATAATATTTTTTCAAACGATGGAATGTGTAAATGAACTTAAAACCAAAATTTAATTGAAAACACTCTATCATAAAAAAAAACTACGAAGTTAAGGTCACATTACAAATTTAATTACTCTTATTATCACAGATCGCATATTTACAGATAAAGAGAAATACTGTCAATAATAAGCTGTAGATAAGGTTGGTGTTTTCTTAATTTTTTTAATAAGAATGTTTACCTTCAGTTTCGTAAATGACTTTATCGGTTTAATTGCAAATTAAATTAAATGTGACCCATATCTTTTCTTTATATTAGTGTGAAGGCTTAAATCTGTAATAATTTCGCATATGTGTACATACTGTCGTCTTAAGACAAATTGATATAACAACATTTTTGGCGTTTTTGAATTAGGAACAGTTTTCACATTTTGGATAGTATAGGTTTTTTTTATTCTGTATATTTCAATAAAATATCTCGCTTCATTAATAGACAAAAAAGAAATTAAATATACATATGTACAAGAAGCATGCTATTAATAAAACAACTTTTTTAAAAAATTAAGTTACTTCCAAAGTAAATGTAGATACTCCCGCCTAACGAAAATAAAAAATACAATTTGACAAGCTTCCGTTTCACCACTTCTTTGAAAACAATCGGAGAAAAAGCCATTTAACGGATTTCGGAAAGTTATACATATATAGTATAGTACCTAGATGGCCTACGTCGATGCCAATCCTAGAATTTTCAATTAATTTGTTTGTTTTTTTTATTTTCATAATTTGTGCAAATATTAATATTTTCTAAAAGCTATTTCATGTAACCAATTTGCAATATTTCTATTTTTCTATTGGTGTGTCGACAAATAAACAAAAACAGAAAATAAAACTGTCAAACGATAAAATATGAACATCCAAAACTTTACTTAACTTTAAAAATGTAATTGTTTATTTACTATTTGAGTCATAAAACACAATTCTAACCAATCAAGTATTGCCATATATGGTGTTTTTTGTCTGATGTGGTTACTGGTACTTACAGCAGCTGCTGTCAGTATTGCATTGAACTTACCGTTATTGCCATGAAAACTCCAAGACCGAATGCCATGGCCTTGAAAAGTCCATTTTCTGGCTGAGTACAAGCGCCGACAGCGAAGAAGTTCAAAATAAAATTTCCTATAAGCCCGAAAAGATCAAAGAGAAAAATTATTACATTTGTGAATGTTCACCCTCTGACTGATAACTAAAGGTATTTAATTGCTTATATTATACAATAGCTTACCTAGGAATTCTCCTATTAACGCTTGCCACAGACGTTGATCCTTTGATTTGAGTTCGTTTACTCCAAGTTTGTATTCAAATCCAGCCATATTTTTGTTTGTATTTCAATTTACTTTGTGTTCTGCAATTTAAAATTAAAACCAAATAAAAATGTTAGTTGTTTATCGTAGGTATCCACTCAAGTATACAATGTATTCATGCTTTAGATTAAAAGATAAAAGATATTTTATGTATTTCCATGCAAAGTTAAAGAGGATATCAAGTCTAAGTAGAATGAGTCTCTTACACAGCCAATTAAAATCTCACTCGACTGTCGAGTCGATCTTTTTTGTTGTTTCTGAAAGTTAAATAACTTAAATCGCGTAGGTTAGTTGCCTCAAGTAAGCTATTATAAGAGAACTGATATCTTGTCATTCACTTTACAATATGGTTGTAAAGATATTCTCTATCTCGATGATGTATGTACATGAGTGTTGTAAAGTGGATATAGTGCTGGAACCTATTTATATGGGTCAATTTTAGGTGTGGGCTTATTTTTTAGTAAATATTTTGAGGTGGGTATATTATTTTATTTGAATGAGTGATTATTTAAAATGATAAACAAAATTCAGTTAAAAAAAAACAACAAAAAAAACATGAAGTTTCATGTGACGTCAGTGTGCTTATAAATTAACTCCCGCGTCCATGTCTTAAGTCTGTCATTAAAATAATTGTCTGACATAATATCAAGTACCAAGACCATCATGAGGCACTACTTTTAATTGCAAATAAAACTCTTTTTAGCGTCATCTTCTTTTTTATAATCTGAATTCATTTAATTCACAAAACCACTTGGAGTTTAGTCATTGTATTAATTAAACTAAAATAGCTAAAGAATATTATTTTGAGAGCGGTAATCTTTTCATCCCACAATTTTCCTCCCCTTGTTATAAAATGACACAATAATGCGCATAGAAAATAAATTAAAATAATTTAACCATATTTGTATTTCATTTGTGTGGCGGCATCAAAAGATTTCCAGGCTCCTCCAGATAATTCGCTATGATTGGTTTGATTGACTCAAAGACAAATTGTTTTGTCCCCCAAGTTGCAAAATTTTAAAATTGCGTTGAATTTCAAATAATTGAAATTAAAATTTATAATTTTTATTTTTGTACATTTTCATTGGTTGACGTCATACTGTCAAAAAAAGCACATAAATTAAAACCTTCTTCACAAATTAAAAAAAAAATTTATGTTATAGATAAATAAATGAATTGCACTTAATTCTTTCAAGAGAATACTTAACGAGCTCAAGAAGCAAACACTTGTTGGTAAACCAAGTAAGTATTGTGACAGAATTCAGAATTATCTGACCTTTGAAAAATTAGTTTTTAAAAAATCCCAACAAGCTACTTTTGGTGGCATCAAGTGTATCACACCAACAATAAAATACCTTCCAATTTTAGAATATAATTGTAATTTCTATGGTGGAAAGGTAAATCATCAAAGAAGTGGTAACCGATATAGTTCATGGCTTTCTTTCTGGATCTGGATCCGCGTTATAGATGTACGAGTAGTCAGTTTTTTATTCATACTAAATTATTTTCACCAAGTAATGTTTGGGTTTGGTCAATGATTAATAAGAAGCTTTTTGGAGTAATAATTCTTGCTTAGAAATATTACTTCTATAGCAAATACTGGTAAGGGGTTAGGGCCTGCCATTGTATCAAAATTGTCTATTTTAGTCAAAATTCAAGTCTACAATGCAAGTGTTTTTCTTACTAATAATGTAATTAAATGAAGACACGGAAGTGAACGAGTGACTACAAAAAATGACGTTTTATAGTAGGTGTTGATCAGATTTTTAGGTGTTTTTTATCTTTATTATTGCAAGCGAATTCAATAATTCCATACAAAAACAAAAATAAAAAAAAATAATCAAAACCTAATAGACATACATGTGTTTAAGTATGCATCACAGGTAGGCAATGTGACATGACATATGATGGTAATAACATTTTAGTTGTTTAAATATACATTCCCGTTATGATTATACAAATGTTTTGTTTATTAAATAATACAAATAAAGCTGGTTCTAATCCAAACGATAAACTTAAGGTATTTATTAATTTTCTGTGCGACGTTACCTACCCAAAATATTTATATTTTAAAATATTTACTATTTACTACTATTAAGTAGTTTAAGATTTCTTATATCTTATTTTTTTAAAATACCTTTGTCGTGTGCAGTACCAATTTTTTGCAGAGTTTAAAACAGTTGAAACCTTATTGGTATTATCGGCAGGTAACACTTTTAATGTGTCTTAAAAAAATACTTCAAAAAGAAGATAATATTTGCGAATCATTAACAATTCCATTAATGACAACTTTGTTTGTTAGGAAACAAAAACTTAAAAAAAAACAAGGTATAGAAAATTAGAAAAATTTAATTTGTTAATTATTAAACAAAAGATCTCAAATTAAACAATAAGCCTCATTCTTAAAAAAAAACTATAGGTACTCTGTTCATGTGTCAGTAAGTACCTAAATGATGGTTATGAATTTCTTCGTATACTTTATGAAATGTGGAGCTTTGTTAAAATATCTTAAAGTAAGAGGCCAACCCATAGAATCCGTTGCGTGCGTTACGTCGACGTATTCAACTGACAGCTCGATAAAATACACACGTTCTTATGAGAAGCGACCCATGAGAACGGAAGCGACGGAAAAAGTAGACGAGCTTTTTACTTCATCGACAACGGTTTCGTTGACGGATTCTATGGGTTGGCCCCTTAAGAACAAATTAATAAAATTTAAATAAAGAAACGAACCCCACACAAAAATTAATAAAAAAGTTTAATTTACAGAACAACTCTGTCATCATTGATATCAATGTTTTGATGTAAAGCTACCATTGAATGTTAATTTTTTTACATGGAACAGTAAAATATTAACCTTACAATACAATAGCTAGAGTTAAGTTGGATTATAAGGAAATTGACGTGACGGCACACATTCTTTAACGTTAATCTAAATGTTTCCGAACGTGCTTGTCATTCAAAATTTTATATAGTCGATGCGACGTGTGTTCATCGATTCTTCGTTCGTCATAAATTAAATTGCAACAACTCATTACAAGTGTTTTCTTTCTTAGTGTAAATAAGGTAGAGTCGTAAAAAAAAGATTGCTAAAAAAATTAATGAGCCATTCATATAAGAAAACAATTATCCATTCCCTGCCAGCAAAACAAAAAGCAAACAAACAAATGGGCAACCAACTAGAATTATTCATGTTTCATAAAAAAAAACGCCGCTCAAGACTCATTTATAAGACCATAATAATAAATAACATAAAATTCGGTTTAAGACTCTGAAAACACAAAACCGGTCTTTTTTTTCTATGGATTACGACTTTAACAAATTACAAATTCGTCATCGAATCTAACCCCCGAAACAATTCTGACATCATTAATAGTAGAATAGTTAATCATGATCTATGCCAAGCAGCACATAAAAATAATAAAAAAATGAATTGCTAGGTAAACATATTCTATATTGGTGCAGACCATATTTTCAAGATCAACACAAATCTTCAATAGGCTAAACAAGAACAACCGCTTGCCGGCCAAGCACTGACACCGGGCCTAGTATATGTGTAGATAAATGTGTGCATATGCTCATGATCACGTTTAGTGTGACCATCACAAAAATTATATATCTAAAATTTATATTTTACCAAATTTGGCTATTATAAATTTAACTTTTTTTAAAAAGATTACATTTTTCAATGTGTACAATGTCACAATATGACATTTTCAGTGTGTTGTATGTTTGTGCCAATAATTTATTTATATTTTACCCATCTATGAACGATAAGATTAAATACGAATTTCTACTTAAACTGCGAAAGGAAAATATTGTGGAAGGTTTTGAGGAGCTTTTATGTGCTAGTGGTTGAACTATTTTTTAAATGGAATGAAAACAAGATCATTTGACATGATGGCTGATAATCTCAAGCCATCCATAAATAAAAATGGAAGTTTGATAAGATTTTTTGAATTTGAATTTTTTTAAAACCAACTTTTATGTAGCTTGTTTGATGTTTCTCTAGAAATACTTTGAAACGATTTTATCACAAAAACTCAAATTTTAAACTGACAATAAAATTATGTTACAAAATTTTATAAGGTGCAACCCATTTTGAATTTATATTGGAAACACTTTGAACCAAAGTTATAAGCAAATGTACCTGCATGCGAAGTGCGAATAAGAGATCATACGTATACCAAACGAAGATTTTTTTTTTTAAGTATATAATATGTGTACATAGTCACTTACACATGGATAATTAAGGTCTTTTATATAAAAACGCTTACAGACATTAATTTGGTTCTTCTTTATTGGACTCTTTTACGATTAATAAGGCAAGAAAAAATATATTGGGGGTCTACTATTCCACATATAGACAGAACCAAAATTTACTGGAAATGGAAAAAACAAATAGCAGCATAAAACTAGCCCTAAGTATTGAGAAATTGTCACACTGGTAACTGAATGTTTCTAAGCTACTTGTGGAGCTAAAGTAGAGTATTTCATTCCCATAGTAAATGATTGGCGGTGTGAACCAATTTGTGGAGAATTAAGCTGTAGCGCATAACAAATAGAATTGGCTGTATAAGTGTGGATGGAAATGAACATAACAATTGGAACACAATGGCTTCAAAGACATAAAGTCTAAAAAGATCTCAAGAGCTGTGGATGATCCATTGAGAACGAGAAAAACAAAATATATAAAATAAGAAATAAATGTGGGCAACAAAACAGAGGATCGTAATTGAAAAATGAAAATAAAAAAAAACATTTTAAAAAAAGTGTTTGTTATACGTTTGGCACAAAAAATAATGTTGGCTTTCATGGATTCTACTAATAGATTTATTTAATTTTTGTTCACTCTTAAAATATGCGTTGTGGGTGGAAATGTCATTTGAATTTTTAATTTTTAACACAATATAACAAATGATAAATTGATTTATCTACTTGTGTTTCTTATTATTATTACTCATCGTTTTTGAATGAGTTATAAGTATGTACACTAGTGTATACAGTTGCATTTTATGAATGAAATTACTCGAGAGATTATTGTTATTATTTATTAGGTGGTAATTTTATCTGAATTGCATGACATGACACTGCACTGATTTCAGAGATAATAGATGCACTTACCGACCAGTACAGAAATGATTAATTACATTGGTAATTATTACACTACATTCAGGTAGTTTTGAGAAGTAAGTCGACTGGAAACATTAAATGCGAATTTAAATAAATATCTATGTCTTAAAAATTAATAAAACAAATAAAATAGGAGCGACACTGGGCTTCGAGTCAGTTGGGGGTGTTTCGTGAAATCTAAGATTTTGTATTGATTCAGAGGTGTTGATTCGAATGTTGTAATAGACTAGTTGTTATTTTCAATTACGTGACTTAATAGAGAAATTTGATTTTGTATAAACGATCAAGTGTTTGTGAATTTCCACATTTTTTTTTAAACACCAAAGAAATCATGGTACAATGAATTTGGTTTTCTGTAAAAATGTAATTAGTTTTCTTTGAGTAAATTTAGAACATTGTACATTTTTTTTGAATCAATATAATATAAAACAGTGTGAAATAGTCTATGAAAAATTTTAACATTTAACAACTCAAAACTCTTAACAAAAAATATTCATTTTTAAATTTCGTTCCATTTTGAAATTTCTTACTCATTTTTTTAATTCCGTTTTCAATGAACAAGAATAGAAGTTTCTTAGATGCTTCCAAAATTGAAAAAAAAGTTATAAAATTGTAGAGATCTAATATGTAATATTTTACGCACGTTTTAATTGATATCATTATCAATTCGATATTCAAAGTACAAGAAATTTGAAAAGGGTTGGTTAACGATCCTTCAGTAGTAAGCACCTATAAATTATGTTTTTTTTTTCAAAATAAAGAGCTTGGAATCCTTCTAAATTTCAAATAAAAACATAAAAGTGAAAAAGCTTCGTTTCACATCTATTCGGTTTTCGAACCAACTGTGACATACCTGTGATGAATGATAAATCATTACTTTTGGCACATTAAAAAAGGATACGTATGATATATGTTGAGTACTTTTTGTTGAATGTCGGGCTTTTAGTGTGTTCAATCAGTGTAATCCGTAATTTTTTGTAAAATATTCCTTTAAAAACGAATTGGTTTTGTTATCAATTCATAATATTCACATATTCGAGCTCAATTGGTGTAAGTTTAAGGCTAAAAGTCCAAATTCCAAGATCCAAACAAAAGAATTTTTTTTGGAAAAGTGTAAGATAAAAATATTATATGACTAAACACTGTTAAATTAAATTTATTTTCAGTCGTTTATTATTCTATCAACCAGACCACAGGTTTTACAACATCCGAATGTATACAAAATTCCTCTAGAATATTAAAATTCACAGTTGTTAAATGCTGTGATTTAAATTTTTTTCTTAAATTATTTTAAACAATATAGCACTTAGAAGTCTTGTTAAGCAGCATCTGTGTTCATATTATGTGTTATTAAGATCCAGAAAAAAATTATTTGACACAAGGTAAAATTTTGAATATTTTTTAATCTGCAGACTGGTTTTTACATAAAAATTTAATTTAATATCAATCAATTAAGTATTTGATTAATAGTGTATGCTCCTTAACATCTATTTTTATGACTAGATAAGATAATTGTAAATCAGCTTAACTAAGAGATATTGGCCACACGCACTCTATTTTTTTTTTTTTCAAATAAATGTAAGGAAAATAGAATAATATTTTTGTACTCATCTGCGAAAAAAATGATAAAACTGATTTATTTTTAAAATGTTCAAGGTTATAACATGAACATTTTAAAAAATAGAACTCTTACAGACTTTTAATTAAAACAATTTTGTTTTTGTTCCTTCTGCGTGATTTTTATTTGGAATCATTTTTGTTTACATGAGATAGCAGAGGACCTTGTCAATTCACATGCTTCTTCAATATTCCGTTTGTGTTGTTTTTGGAAAATTTATTGAGTTATCGTAAAAGTGTGTTAGTAAATTTTATTATTTGTTGTGATTTGGATTTTGAATTTTTTAATTTGGTGCTAACAAAAATTGATACTTAATTATTTTAAAAAATTGGCTATTTTTTTAATAAATTTAGAAAATGGGTTATGGTGCTACGTTCACTAAAGTAAATTTAACAGGAGAATTAAAAAAAAAATTGAATTTTTGTCTTAAGCTTTTATAAACTTCTGTAGGAAAATTCACAGTAACAAATTTAATTTTGGCCCAAAAATGGACTTTCAGGTCAAGCATTTAGCAGGTTAAATTCTGTGTAGTTCTAAACTAATAAATCATTATGAATGAGTTTATCCAACATACGAGTAACAATACGATTGTACACATGCTAATTGAAGAATTTCTTTTAAGTAATACTGACAGAGTGACAGATTTAATGACGTCAATTCGATATGGTTGACCATGAACATAATATTCATAACATAATTCAGGGGAATACAAAAAAAAAGGTATGCCAAATTTTAAATTATAATAAATCAAAATAATTTTGTTTCTTTTTTATCTTCAATGATTGGTATAGGGACACAAATTAAATGAACAATAGGATCTGAAGAATTTATTCTTTAAGATAAAAATAAAAGAATTTTGAAGCATATAAACATTTTGTAAACGTATTATTTACTAACAGATTTATGAGGTAATTAATAGAATGTCGAAACAACAACAATTTTAGTCTATTAGCATTCTTTCTGAGATTGAATTCCAACTTGAATGGACTGGATTGAATTTTCTGTCCCATAGTTAAATTTTATTTATTTTCATTGTTAATATACTAAATAATAATACTTACAAAAATGTGGTGTAGGATCTATTAAGCAAGAATTTTGTTGCAATTTTACTGAATGAAAAATTATATGAGATGCATTAACACAAAAATGATACCGAAAACAATCAATATTTAGATATATGAGGATAATTTGACAAATCTATATCAACCTGTCTCTTTGTTTTGGTTCGTACTCAAAATAAAAGTGATAAAAAGAACTTTTCTAAGAAATTTAAAATATAATAATGATTGATGATTATTTAATTCAATCACATTCATACCATTTTTATTATATAACTAATATAAATTGGTCCATTTTTTATTTACATATATTTTTTGAATGAACGTTCTCATTGAGACATTAAAGACACCCAAATTCGGAGCTTCATCTTATTTCTTGTGACAGTGGTATGCTTGTACGTTTTTATTTATTTTATTTATTTTTTTGGATGTGATTGAACTTGATGTTCAATCAGGTTGTTTGTGTGTTAAACAAAAAAAAAAAAAACTCTTAAGTTGATCAAATTGATAAGACTCTGTGCTGTACATATGCAGGTTTATTTTCAATTGCGTTTAAAAAAAAATGGAGCTTTGAACAAAATAAATTGCAAATAAAAAAAATCATCTGAAAAGTCCATAAAATGTATTCAATTTTAAAAATAGACCAGATGAATTTTGGTTAAAAAGTGATACACAATAAAACAGAATTTATTTTTTAAACAAATTTGCTTTGTAAATGCAATATTTATGCTATAGCTACCTGTGTTTATTTTGTATACAAAAATAAAATAAACATAAATCATTAAGATAAAGGCAACATGCTAATTAACAATTTGTTTACGCAACATAAATAGCAAATCAATTAAGCTAAAAGTTTATTTTAAAACCAAAGCTAATACCAAAGCCAATAATACAGGTTTCTTTTGATATGATAAAAAATGTTATTATAGTCTAATTTTTGGTCATGAAAATGACGTCATGGAATATTAGTATGAATACAAAAAATAAAATGTTAATAAATGCAAGAATTTGATTTAATTGAATAAATTTCTTTTATTTTGATTAATTTGCGTTTTGTTAAAATATGTAAGAGATTATTTGTGTGTGTCATTAAAGTGACAAAGTCATTAAATTATATTTTATTCATTTAAAGTATTTAAAATGAAACATGGGATTTCCTGAATTTTATGAAGTAACAATTTTTTTTTGTTAGAAAAGGGGAAACAAAACTCTTTTAATTCCCTTGAGTCAGTTCTTTGATGGAGAAATATAATCGTAATCGGTTGCCTTTTATACTAATTGTCAAAGAAATATGGTCAGTCATATAGATGATATAAAGTAAGATATTTTGGCAGATCTGCCTGTTGAAATGGTTTTCGATGTTTCCCCATTTCATTCTATGATGCAATGTTATAGAGGAATGGAAACACATACCACGATTTTCTGTATATCTAAGGCAATACCAAAAGGATTGCAGAACCATTGCTAACCAAACCAGTTTAGCACAAAAGGAAATGGAAAACAATTCCACACTCTTATTTCTACAAATAAGCACACTCAATAGAGATTTCGATGTTTCCCCGATTCTGCTATACGATGCTAAACCAAAAGTAATGGGATAAAGGATCTGGGAAACATATTATTATTATACCCTGCGATCATCAACCAAAACCACACTCTAACATATATATGTATTTATGTGTGAAAACAGCTTGTACAAACGTGGTTTTGGATCTCAATTCGCCGATTTTGTCGGATTAACTGAGGTATACCAGCGCCAAGTATGTGGTTAGTCTTATATGTATATATTTTATTATGAAATTGTTGATACATAAATGTTTCCTTGATTTGATCTTAGCTTCACTTTGTTGAACATGTAAATCACATAATGCGTTATAATTTGATTTTTAAGAAATTCCAAAACAGTATTGGACTAATTTTGTTAGATCATTATAAAGGAAACTGTTATGTTTTCAGTTTTGTTTTTAATAAGATCAGGAAATAAATATTCTAGGTTTTGATGCATAATCTCCAAAAAGTGGTAATTAAAATTGGTCAACCAATATGGTCAATCTAAAGTGATTCTACGAATAGCCCTAATTTTTTTTTTACTATAGATTATTTCGCAATAAATTTGATACCAACTTCCCGAACTAATTACAAAGCTTAAATATAATGGTTTCCTCTTTCATGATGTAATAAATGATTGTGTATCCAATAAATAAAAGTGCTAAAAAACTCACTCTCATCCAAAATATTTCAATGGACTCTTCTGATCGGGGATTCTCATAAAACTTGGAAGTTTTTATTTTAAAGACGTTAACTCTAATAGTTGCACCGAAAATATGCTGATCATTGCATGAAAATGATAATAGCTTTTTTATCTTTGATCTTATTCAATTTAGCACTACAAAATTGTCTCATATGGCTAGATTGAACTATATTTCCTATTTTTCCTGGATTATGATCTTAAAACTTCTCAGTTATAAAAACTTTTCTATCAAATTAAAAAAAATAATTTATAAAATCAAAAGATTTAGATCAATTAGGTAGATATATAAATAGTATATAAATCACTAATTCCACTCAAGGTACATATACATATCAAAACACAAAAACAAACAATTAAATAGCATTAATTTAATTTCAAAGGTTTATGTGCTTGATTTATTTATAAAGAAAAACAAAGTTATATGTCTTCTTTTTTTTCATAAGGAACAATATAAATTTCGCAAAATTTCAAACTTTCAAGCCAACAATTTATCCATTCGCTAATCAGATCAAATCACGGACACTGTCAAGATCACTTTTCTAGAGTTTTATTTTTTTTCTTCAAACAAGTGCTAATTATATGTTTAGGTACTAAACAAGTTGCAAGCAATTAACCCTCATTTTATATGCATTTATTTAAAATAAACTATACTATATTTTTAACTCATGTATTGTTATCTTCATTAGCATTAATTATATTATATATTTTATAATCGAAATTTAAATACAAAACAAATATTAATCATACCTGCTAAGAACAAAAACTTAATATTTCCAATATAAAATAAAGGTTTACACTTTCTTCACTTTGGACCCGTTTCAAAACAGTAAATTCACAAGAATACAAAAATCAAACACAGATTCTACATAAAAAATTCTTTTTCAATATTTGGTATGCGAAGCACAGTTTTTTGTTAGCGTGCGATCGCGGCAATTTAACATTAAACAATGAACTTTACTAAAGCAGCAAAAGCCATTGAGAGTCTAGGTATTGAATTTTTTTTTGTTGGTTTGGTTCGAAGCGACGCGACGACCGCGACGTGAAGCTCTACAGACTATTACTCCCTCTGATGGCTGTTTTGGTGAGGTTTGATACCTGAAGACGATGATGATTTATACTTTTAAACTTGCACTTGAAATGATATCAGCCGCACTAAGTATACTGATCGCACATCAAACTTGTGCCAGTTTAAATTGTTAATAGCTTTATTGTTGTTTTTTTTTCTTAACATAATCCCAAGTTGGAATGAAGCATAACCAAATAATTCGAATTCGGTTGAGAACATTCTAATAATAATAATTTTGTTCCAGACACGGACAGATTTTGTAAGTTGGTTTTGGCGATGATGTATGTATTAATTGTGGTGGTATTAATTTATTATTTTCTAGACATTAATGGCACGCTAAAAGAATTTAGGAGTTTGTCGCTTTAAATGAGCAAGAAATTGGTTGGCTGTTGATTTTAGATAATTTATTCAATAACAACTCTCTTCGGAATGCCATTAAACATTTATTCTACCCAGACTTTGACTGCAAAACTCAATGTACAGTTTTTTTTACAGACTAATATACCAATCTTAATAGCAGAAAATAAAAAAAATATTAAAGGAATATGAAGTTTCTATTTGGAAAAACAAAAATTATATGTATTACGTAGGTAGGCACTATCTATGTAGGTATGTATGTACATTTAAATATGTATGTAGTTTGTACTATGTAGATGAATTTTTTTGATTTTTAATTATTTTGTTTATTTTTACTTTCAAATCTGTAAACTATTTCCAAGATTTTTATTTAAAGAATTCAAGTAGTTTAAGAGAATTTCAATTTTTTGACTGCTTTAGGGAGACTCTTTTCACACGTTCGGTTTCAATTATCTCTCGGTTTTAAGTATCTCTTATTCGTCTTGTATTCGGTACTTTAAAGGACCAAACGTTTCATTCATCTTTTTCTTGCTCTAAGGGATGGTATTAGTATCGTGTCAAAAGCTTTGCAGTATGTTTTTCAGTTTTTTATGTTGTATATGCTGACGATGCTTGTTAAGGATTTGAAGTTAATGAACATTTTTTGAAATTATTTGAAATGTAGAAAAGTCATTGTTCAGTACTTGATTTAAAATCTTAACTGCTCAGCAAAATATCCAAAAGAGAGAAAAGATCTTAACTATTAAAAAAAAACATTCAAAAGAGAAAAATCCAATAAGAAAAGTAAGGTCGCAATTAAATAAAATGCACGACTAGATCGTACGAACCTGCTCCTTCAGCTCAAAGTAATAATATATTCGTTAGTAATTGAACTATTTAGTTTTTGTATTTTTCATATTAAAAAAAAAATGATCAAAAATATATTTTTTAATTTATCTAATTTTTTAACATTTTGATGTTTTTTTCACATTAGTGTCAGAGACAAAAAAAAAATAAGTACGTTAAAGTTACAAAAATTGCTTATAGGAAATTTGTTCCAGTTTTCAAAGCTGTCTTTAAATTTAATTTACAGTTATTGGTTGCAGAAAAATTGATGTTTGAAAACAGAAACGTCATTTTCTACTCGAAGACCAATAAATGGGTTAAAAAAAATCGTATCAAGATCCTAAAAATAAGAAATTGAAGCTGAATACATAGGCTTTCCGAAATTTATAAAAATTTAGCTCAAAAAAAAAATGTTTTAAAAGTGGCATTGAAAAACAAAACTAAAAAAAATTTAAAATTTGTGGTTTTGCGCTATTCCATATGACTACATGATAACGATGGTTTTTAAAAATAGTTAAGTAAAAAATCTGAAAACTAGAGTACCTGAGGTTTCAAGTTCTTTTTGATTTGTCTCAATACGACCATTTTTCACTTAAATACAGCCTCTCGAAAATCACAAAAAAAAATCAATTTTTTTTTTTTGATCCTTCCATTTCTTCCACTAGTGTATAAACTTTAAATATCTTGCAATAGTAGAAAATATTCCACATTCGCCACAGTGACCCAAAAAGTTTGAAATTTAAAAACTGATGCAAAGTACACTATCTATGAAAACAATTATGCTCTATTTCATATTTTCTAAACTATAAAATAATTTATATAGGTAGTGCAGTTTGTCATTACATATTAGACAAAAATAATACTATTACATAAATTTTTTTCGGTGTCTAATAGTATTTTCTTCAATTGGTAGAGAAGTTTTTGTTGGTTCAATCAAAATGAGCTAGTAATTTCTACGCTTAAATTTTATCTATCAAAGTGTGGATAAATCTTACACAAAATTAATACTTGACATGAACATCAAGAAAAATATTGAATTTCTTTTAGGAACTACACAATAACATGCATGTATACCATATACAAGGTATCTACAACATTGTCATTTTGTCAAAATTTCAATAGAACGAAAACCTATCATAGGGAACATTATACACAAAATAGTTATCTTATATTAACCACACTTTAAGAGTGACAGTGGCAATTGTCATGATCATTTGCATTTTTTCTGGCTAGACGTAGACAGGTACATATACACATATAAATATCTACAATGTATATCCGTTAATAAAGGTTTATAGGTAATCTAATCGCTTTCACTAATTATATGCAAGTGAATCACATATATGCGAAATATATTAACAATAAAACACCTCGAAACAATACACTGTCATTGATGTCATTATAAAAAATTCCATCAAGTTTATAGTGGCGGAAATAGCTAAATTACTTTTCCATAGTTTAATTAAATTATTCCATCGATTGGATGACGGGACCAACATTAAAAATTCGTGATAATCTTTCAAAATCATTGATGTGATATATTGATTGCATACTTTTAGGAAAACATAATCTCATAACAGTACAGTACAAGCTGAAATTTTTATTTTTTATTGCTATTATATATATGTACTTGTGCATACACAAACATAATATGTCAATAACTTAATATTTTATTATAAAAAAATAACATCCATAAGGAAGCATAATAGGGTATGGAGTTTTCATATTTTTGCAATATAGCAAATGCAAAATGTTAGTTAACAAATAATAATACAAAAAATTTCAAGTGATTATTTTCCAACATTTTTCATCAGTTTAAGCTATAAAATATTAAAAAGGCTTGCCTGTTCGAATGGATCGCCGAGTGGATAAAGAAGCTGTAAAAGTGGATATATGGTCATATTTTTTCTAAACAGATGCATTTTAAGAGTTTTATAATATTTTATTTGTAAGATGTCAAGCTGCTCTTTGTCTCATTTTACGATAAAAACATCTAAGAAAAAATTAAACTTGAGAAAAATCCCTAAAATTTATATTAGGCTCTCTACCATTGTATTCCGATTGTATGATGTAAACTTTAAATTCGAGGTATTTTTTGCAAAAAAATAAACTTACAATAATGGAGAATTTATATATCGACAGTTTAAAAAATCCATCGTTGAGCCGACTATATCGCAAAAAATATTTAAGTTTTGCAATAGAACACAGTGCCCCATATTCCAATAATAGATTATTAAAATGAGTAATACTATTTTTTGAGTCTCAATATTGCTTTCATTTGAGGACTCAATCTCTAAAATCTTAATTTTACTCTCACGGCTATCACTTTATTAAAGTAAAATCTATCACAGACGTGGGTCACTATGGCGTATGCGTAACATTTTTGTTTTGTTTTTCATTCCAAGAATTTCTAAATTACATTTTTTTCTTTCATTTCAAAAACTACGTGATGACAGTGTTTTTAATAATAATTAAGTAACAGTAAACTAGAATATTTGTGGTCTTAAATTCTTTTTATTTTGTTTCAATACAACAGTTTTTCACTTAAATACGGCCTCCCGAATATTAAAAAAAAATCATTTTTTTCGATCCTTCCTTTTTTTCCATCAATGCATATTTTCTGTCTTTAAACTTTCTCTTTTAATATTTTAACTTCGAGTCGATATTCTGGAGCCGTGAAAAAAAAGAAGTTGCAAATAATGAAGGTCAACTTTATTTATTTCAAAAAATATGGGAAATAATCTCGAATGTAAGGGTTTCTTTTTATGGACCTTATTTTCATATAAAATAGTAACTTCATCGAACGAAACATCACTGTGGGTAATATATGTATATACATATATGTTATATCTTAACAATTGTCAAAATCAGTAACAGTTTCTATAGTCTTGATTTCACATTGTCTATAACTATGGTCATTTGCATTAAGTTTTGAATCCGACAGAATCAATCTATTCCTTAAAAATAGATCATTATCCACACAACTTCAGGAAAGACGCATAGACGTGTGAAACTGAAGGTGATATTATTTTTATATAAAACATTTATTACTAATAAACGACTATAAGTTCTAAAACGCAAAAATAATTTATCCATGCAAAACAGGTAACTCTATACTTGATGCATCCAGAAATGCAAAGAAAAATCGAAGCCTGCAAATATATTAGTATTCAAAACACGCAAAAAGGCGTGCTGATTTTAATAAACAAATCTACAACAACAACAATATAAATATTTTTTTAAATGATAGAAAATTATTTGCGGCACATTGCGGATTTTCTTGCGGTTTGAGTGAAAAAAAAATAAAAGAGACTTCTTCAATTATTTTGATGTGTTAACAACGTTGACATGGAATTTTAATGATCTTTGCCATACAATGAATCCTGCAAAAGGGAGATCAGTGCACACTGCAAACAGAGAGTTGTGAGTTGTCAGGCTTTTAAAATCAATAAAAAATGCAATTCGAAGACGTTGCTGAAATATATGATTGATTTGCGGTGGAAATCCCAAGTAGGTGGAGTCTGATTGGGTCATTAGGAAAAGACACTATAGGTGCAGCATCATATATGGCTTTATTTGGTCTTTCAATTTAAATCACTCAAAACTTTGTTTTCCGACGGTGCATTAATTAGCTTCATCTGATTAATGGTTTTTCAATCGTTGATTAATTTTTTAAAGAATTTTGTTTTATAGTGAGGAAGCTATTTCCTTGTTGGGGAGTGAACTTAAATCGATTAGGATGAAAGTGGAATAATCTTATTCTCATACCATAGGCGAGGATTATAATTCTAGTATTTCGGTATGATAACTCAGTCGTTTAGTATTATAAGATCCTCGAAATAACAAATCGAATCGTTTAGCTTTTTGCCACTGAAAGATTTAGAACCAACGCAAGAAGTCATTTGGGACAAAGTTAACAAATATGTTCCGGTTGACATCACATATAAGCTTTTAATTACTCGTGTAATAATTTTACTACTTGTTTATCTTTGGCCTGTAGTAATGACCATTTTTTTCGGGCTACTGAATTCTGAAACAAATTTTGGCATATTTTTTATAGGTACAGTTTTTGTTTTCAGATCAAGTGACAACATCTTGCTTCTATTAATTCTTATGAAAAACTATTTATAGCGTTCAAATTATGCTCATTTATTAACATCAAAACAAGTTGAAACGCCAATCTTTCACAAAGCCGTTAGCTTTTATGAAAAAAAAAACAACAAACTTATTGAAAATGTTTGCGAAACAATAAATTGTTGTTCGCCAAAGACGCAAAAGAAAACTAAGTACCAACCGAGTATTAGCAATTGTGGAGTCAATTTAAAGTGCGCAACCACAACAACAAAAAAAATCATGAAAGTAAGTAAACTAAATTTACCTCTTAAAATAAAAAATACCCTCTGGCAAAATCAAATTAGATACCCACAAGCTACAACACGGTAGTTATAATTTCACCACCTTCTCGTTCATATGGCTATTATTTGCAGTAGGTGTTCAAATACCAGCCTCCTTTTCTACTAAGCAATTCAAATATATAGACAAAAAAAAAACTCCCATCACTCAAGTTAACCAATTTGTCCAAATTTTTAACTGCTTGTTGACCTTGAACAAAAGAGTCAAGACTATGGAGATTTATTTTTTGCCAATGTTTCAATCAGAGCCGGACTAAGACTTGTTTTTGTTATGTATATTCACAGGCTTTGAAACCAAAAAAATATTTTGTTGTTACTTTTTTGCTTTACTTAGCTTGCAAATATTTACTTAAAATAATAATATAATGGCAAATAAAGTGGTTTCCGATTTTCAACATTCTGAACTTCTGACTTTCTTATAAGCTTATACAGTAAAATTTTAGGTTTCAATTCAGTATATACCATTGCTCAATATTAGATATTGCTGAATTATACTAACCAAGTAAGGGCTTCGCTGACAATAATAACGGTTTCTATATTGTAATATGAAGAAGATTCCAAATTTGGTAAACATAACATATTCGATGCTTATAAGAAATTGAAAGTATTGATAAATCGATCATAGATATTATTGATTTTTCAGTACGAAATAACCGCAATAATTGTATTTTTAGACTTTATACCCACCATTAGTAGGAGGTATAATCAAAAAAGATTTTTTTAAGTGGTACTGCCTATTGCGAGGGATTGACTAAACCTCCCAGAGTACTGGTTGCCATGAAAAATGTTTCTCAGCTAGCCGTTCGGACCCGCAAAAAATTATATGTAGGCCCCCTTCCGTTCCTGTAAACTACACACATACAGAACATGGTTCAGAGTGTCAGTCACTATGCCTGGTATTTCGTGAGTTAGTTTAGGTTCTAAGATCAGGGTTTATAAAATGGACGTTAAACTTTTCAGGACTCAATAAAACATCTTAAGGAAAGAATCGAAGAATCATATATGCTTTGATTTCAATGGTTTTGCTAGGTATTGAAATCTCTAGCAACATGAAAGTTATGCCCTAACTTGGTTGCTTTCTTTAAAAGCATTGGCCCTTAATAATTTAATGTTTCGCTTTAGGAATAGTCCGGCAATGTAAAACAATTTATCTAAGTTGTAAAGTTAGTTGTTTTGCTTTCTTTATTAACTTGTTATAATTTGAATGATTGATACATCATATTTCAAATAAAGGTACCTTTTTTTCATGTTGATAAAAATATAATTTATGTCTCGTACCTGATTGAAATAAGTACGTGTTTATTGAAAAGTTAAGGGTTATAGGTGAATTTTAACAAATCGAAAAAAAAAAATAAAAAATAAAGATAAAACAAGAATAGATACATTTTTGGCTAACCTTGACATCATTTAGTTTTTAAACCAGAAAATGTATCATAAACCAAAAACTAGGCAATATAATCTTTTTTATAAAAAGCAAACTAAAAAGAACTGAATATTAATTAATTATTATGCACACACCCTTAATTACCGTTCCATATAGTTTGTCACCATTTTAAGAGCGGTTTTTGGTTTAGTTTGCATGTTATCCTAAGAGATGATGATTTCAGATAATATTGGCCTAGCTGTTCTATAGTCATGGTTTAATTTGCGGTCATTATTGAAGAAGACCTAACTGGAAAAGATTAATCATCTTTTTGTTTAGTCGCGTGCAGTGAAATTGCGTGGAGATGTACATAGATTTGTTACCTACAGTAAATGATTTACATATACGCAAATGCGGTTATAAACTATTTTGCTTAAGATCATTTGAATTGAATGAAAAAGTCATAAAATAATATTTGGATACATATATCCAGTTCTTATGTTCATTTTAAGGGTAGGGAAATGACCTAAAAATGTATTCAATAGCCATTATGAATCGCTAGCTATAAATCTTATAGAAAAAACTTTTTTCATTCAAAATTTATTTCAGATTTTCAGATTAAAACTAGGCAAGGTTACTCAAATAAATCATAAATATTGAAGAACAACATATTAGTTAGGGAAAGAGCGCGCCGCAGCGTAAGAAGCCTTTGAAAAACTGATTATTCTAATAAGGGGCTAGGATATGCCCATTTCCGGCCTAATTTTTCAACCGGATTCCTTTTTTCCAACTTAAGTGTGAATTTTAGCATGATTATGTCAAACTGTACATTTGAAAAAAAATGTACCTTGCTATAAAAATTGTGTAACTCCCACTCAAATTTCTAATAATATTGTAGAAAGATTAATTATTTAAATATTATTGTGAAGAAAAAATACAAAAATCGAATTGCTATAAAATTAAATAATTTGATTTCATGTTTGTTAATTTATTAGTTTCCCATTCATTTTATTAAAGTCTTTTATATCAACTAATTTCCTTAGTTGTCTGTGTTTTAATTCTGTTTAACTAAAGATCTAGATAAGACAATTAACGGCCAATTTCTTGACAAAGTTCTAAACTCAGTTTAAAACTATTATTTTTCTTATGAAAAATAATAAAAATGAAACAATTTGAGTTCTAATTTTTCCTTAAACCGAGTTTTAAGAGCTAGAACTTTGTCAAGAAATTGGCAGTAATTATTTTATTGGTGCTTCGATATACACAGAGAAAAATTAAGAACATAAAATACATAAAATAGAACTATAACAAAAACTATAAGATTTGTCTATGGTTTTTATCCAAGAAGATAGTCTTAAAATTTTTGGTAGGAAATCGTTATTCAAAAATACAAGAAAAAAAGAAAAAAAAATTGATTATACCTAGGATTGAACCTGCGTGTTGGGAGTATAAGACGCGCACCTTACTTCTATGACAAGTGCCAAATGCAACAATATGTGAAAATCTTATTAAAATTTTGATTAGATTTTCTTCGTGAAAACAAGAATTATTTCATAAATCACTCATTTTAAAAAGATTTCTAAGTAAAACAGCTCAATAAGGCAATATTCTTATTTTTAAATGGTACTAATTTTCTCTGTGTATTATGATGCTAGGAGTATACCTAGATTTCAAATTATTTCGATATGTAATCAAAGTTTAAAGACCATTTGAAAATTGTGTTTTAGTTTATTGTATGTTTTAATTTTTTTAAATATATTTTTCACACGTAATAATTATATCATTATGGGTTTTTTTTCAGCTTAATGATTATATGACAGATATCTTAAAACATTCAAGATTATCATTTTAAAAATAATTAAGCAATTGAATAACAATAAGTATGTACATAAAATCTGTTTTTCCTGTCATGACTCTATAATTTCTTTTATTGGCAATGGGATACAAGCAATTAATTTTTTTTTTGTTTAATTTTATTTCTTAATTATTTTTTTAAGATATTTTAGGTATGAATAATACCACAAATTACTCTAGGTGTCTCATAGTTTTCCATCATTTTATATTCCATTCATTAATGATTAAAAAATAAAACAAAAAGCATCTATGTACGTATGTATATTGTCAATTAAGACATTTGATTCATAATTAAAATTGTACAAATGGATTTGATGACAAAGAAACCTTAATTTTGTATCTAACAAAGTTTGTTCTTGTTAAAATTGCAAAATATTTTTAATTTACTTTAATGGCATATCAACTTTATTTTTAAACAAGTTGTGAGAATTTTTATATATATTTTTTTTTAAACGGATTTAAAATTTTTTTTCTAAAAATTTATCTTTTTTAATCAAATCAAATAACATACTTAGTTTGGAGAAGTTGTTTATGTCATTTTAGTAATGAATCTAATTTTTTTGTGTTTCTTATAAAATTATTTATTTTTTAAAACGAAATATAAGAAGATTTAACGTCCACAGCAACTTCGACTCTAAGGGCAAGTACGTGCAACCCAGTCGTGAATTTTATTTAAACTGTTTTTCATTGTTTAAGATGAGACTTCAGACATTATTATCTTCTTAGACATGCTAAAAATTGTTTTTTGAAAAGTAAGAAGTTAAAATGTTGTGAATGACGACGTGCATTGACTAAATGATAAAAAATAAAAGCTTTGTTACCAGTATCTTTTTTTGAGGGGGGTTTATTTCTAGAAAGCTTGACTTGAAAAAAATGTATTGACGAAAACGGTGATATTGGTTGATATGCATTGTTAATTCTAAGGTGGGCGATAGAAGTAGTACAAGTCAAATTTTGGTCAAAATTAGATAAGTACACCATTCGACTGTAAAATTGATGGGGCATTTTTGGTAAAAGCAGTATTAGTCTATTACACTATTACACACGGCATAAAAATAGAAACTCACAGTTTGATTCAAAAAAAATATCAAAAATTTAAAGTTTTATAACGTTTTTCCCCTCTCCTGAAAAATTGCAATTTTTGACAAATACTAATCCTAGCGCCCACCTTAGAATTATTGTTTTCGGTATTTAACAATTTTGACCATAACTTTTGAATGGTATATCTTCAATTAAAAAAAGGGATTCCAATTATTGTTTTTTTATCTCAAAGAATTAACATAATTGCTTTTTATTATTTGTGTTTATTAAATAGGTAAACAAATTTTTTTCAAAATTTGTTAACAAGTCTTATTTACGATCTACAACTATCTTTTACTTTCTTTTAAAAAATGTTGCTCAACCGAAAGCTTAAATTCAAAGTCTTTGGCAATACTGTTTAGTTTATCACTTTAGTTCAGTTAAGTTTAGTTTAGTTTTAATACATTGTTATCGTTATTTGAATTGCATCCCTAACACTAAGGAAGCTCTTAATCCTACAAGTTGTTGAAAAAATTAATGTATACAAAATTGAACATTTAGCCAAAAAATCACCAACAAATGCACCTTATCAAACTCTTTCAAACCTAACGCAACCTCCGTTACAGTAGCATCATTAAATAGTTAAACAATCTACACCAACTTACCGCCAGAAAGCATTCATTCATATATTCATTTATTGTGACGCTGTTGGCGGTTTTCTTCAATGGTCTTTTACTTTCTATCTTTTAAGTTAGACATTGGTCTAGCATACAAAGAAAACAAAACAAAAAGTTCACTATTTGGCTGCATGCAATCCAACCGACACTAAACCACCAACAACCACATTTTGCTACCAAACTATGACTAAAACAGAAAATTATCAACTCTGCAGATGTGGTGACCATACATTGTTTTTTAAAAGGTATTGCATTGTGTTCATTTCAAAATATCTTTCACCCCTATCTATCAACTATCAATTGTATATTTGAATTTTTTTCAATTATCAAAACTTTTGCCAACTAAATAATAAGAATCGATTTTTAATTTTTATCAATTTATTAATTTATAGTTGATAATCGCAATAAGGATGTTTAATTTTTTACAGAAAGGACTCCTGTAATATCCTTAAAAGCTTTCACAATATTTTTGTTTGAAAAAAAAAAATTATAATTAATTGGGTTGACAATATTTTTTTTTTTAATTTTGTTTCTAGCAGAGATACTTATAAATGGTACTTAAATCAAAACTTTTGTAGCTAAATGTTTGAAAATTGCTATATCGTCCCGTTTCTACGTAATCCTCGTAATTACATTTTCTTAAAAGACTAACAATACTGGAAACTGTAAGGAAAACTATGCGTACAGAAGATGAAAAATTATAAATTTTGAAATAACCTCAATTAATATGTTTTACAGTTAACTCGATTTCTTTTTTAAAACTAAATAAAATTTGTTATAACAGATACGTGCTTCACGCAAAAATGTGGCAAATCAGTGATTCAAATCGCTCATCTGCGTATACCTACATACTTCATTTATGGTTTAAACAAGGGTTCTCATGAGTTTTTAATATTTATTTAAATCATGAAACGAAATATTCACAATCATTTTAAACATAATTTTCATAATTTTTTCTTTCTTTACTTACTTAATACAGACTTTATGAGTAAGTATTAAAATTTCTTTTGTAACACTGACGTAGTTATTGGAAACTTAAAAGACATTTTGTGTTCAACTTTAATATTGAAAGCTTATTTTTGTATAATAAAAACTCCTAAGATCATTAAAAAAAAAAAAATTATTTAAAAAATTTTGTTAGTTTAATTATTTTTTTGTATATGTAAATAAAAGTGGAACTTTTTTGACATGCCTAAGTAAGTTAAGTGACAACAATTGAGTAAAGTATTTTCTATGCTCTAAATTAATCCTTCTGTTTAGATATATGGTCACCGTTAACTATGCCTAACTCTTATGGTAAGCAATAGTAAAGCCTGATGTCTACCATAGTCTACCAGTCTGCGCCTTCTCTAGCACATCATCAGCCGTACAAGTTCAACATTCAATACAACACTACCTCTGAAGTCAGCGCACTATATCAGTTTTGTAGCTTAACGTTTTCATTTATTCCCATTCGAACTTTGAAAGCGACAGCGCCAACAGCCCGAGAAAGTACTCAAGCAGTCTACCACGCGAATTTGCGGTCTCAATCAGTTATTGTTAGTAATAAAAAAAAAAAAAACAAAAATTATACTTTTGGCTGAAACAAAAAATTCCATCAATTGGGTATCAATTATTTTATTGTATTTGTGTTTGACTTGTTTTTAGTTTGAATTTAAACGTTGAAGTACCAATATCCCAGGTTGAACTTGAGAGCTTAAGAAAACTTTCTTCTTTTGCTCGTTTTTTTTTTTGTTTGTTAAATAGTTATTAACACACATCTTTAAACCAACGCTACGGCCGGTGTTTGAGGAAAAGTAGTTTCTATAGTGCGCACTTAAAATAGCTAAGAACTTGTATCTTTTTTTTTTGTGAGGTGGTTTTTATCAACTGAGATTCCACAATAAACGGGTGCAGTGTGTAAAATAATAAAAGTGTTTTACCTACTTCTGGAATTCCAATTCCACACGCGTTTCGAGATATAAGATTCTGACACTGTCGGGTTAGTGTGAACGTTATTTGCTCTACTTTGATCAAGACACAAATTTGCAGCTCTCTAAAACGATGGTGGAGAAAACAGGTTAGTAGATTTTCTTAAGTGCGTTTGTTTTGTCCCAATGTCTTTGAAGTTTAAAATAAATTATAATTCTTTAGTTGTGAGTGGTGAAATTAAAATTCTTTAGAGGATTTAAGATAAATATTAACTGACAGTTGTGTTTGTGTTATAATTTTTTGTGTAATTAACTGACAGTTGTTTTTATGTAAAATTTTTTCATTTTTGAAAAGTAATAATGCACGGAAAATAATTTTGTGGCTTATTTAATATTTTGTGGGTATCAGTAGTACCTATTCAGTAAATTTCCAGGTTTATGTTGCAAAATATTGTTTTCAAAATTTTCTACGAGTTTTTTTTCATCAAAATAAATAAATTAGTTTAACAGGGTTTTAAATTATACCAATGAATTTTATAGTACTTGAAAATTTGATTTTTGTTGTCTTGGAAACATTTTTTATAGTACCAAAATATTTATAATATTTTATAGGAAAAACATAAAAAAATAATTTTAAATTGAAGGGGCAAAATTTCAGCCACGACCCTAAAAATTGACAAGAAGGACGACAAGTCATGAATTGAAAATTCAAAAACTTAAAATTTTATTTGATTTATGTCCCAATTTTGAACTGACGTAGAAATTTAATTACAACGATCCATGTAGGGAATTAGTTAAAAATTGAATTGAGTTAAAAATACCTAAATTATTATTGTATATTTTTACAGTTGACTTAGACAGGTTGTGACATATAGAATTCAAGACCCACATTTAAGAACTCTCAATCAAAATTTGTCTAGTTGTAAGGTCCAATTGTCATCCCAAGTTCGATTTTTGCGAACCCTACAAAGTTGCCCTATTGTAATGAAGAGGAGAGTTAATTTAGTGGCCAATTTGACATTATACTACAGAGTAAAGTCGCATTTCAATCAAATCAATTTTTTTAAGTTTTCAATTACCTTTTTGTTATTACTTCATTGACAAGCACCATAAAACTAAGTACATATGGTTTTTTTTTTTTTTGTTATTATCTTATAACTGATAGAATATTTAATAATCGCGTGGGTATACATTATCTTTATTAGTTCACTTGGGGTGTTATAAAACTTTACAGCTTTAACTTTTTAACTTCTGTTTAAGTTAAGTACAAAAAAAACATCAATGATATGAAATTTGATGTGATAAAGGTTTGCCATTTGTCATATTCAATTACTTATATAATGTTTAGAAATACATAGATCATAGTTTTCAGGCAGAATACTTACTTTGTTACTGGAGAATAAATTAGATTTATTTAGTAATAGAGTAAAAAGAAGTAAAAAAAACTAAGTGAAACTCAGTAACTAATTATTTTTTCAATAAAAACGCGATGAGTTTACAAAAACTACTAGGCTTGTATTTCAAATTTAATGTAATAAATTATCACATACAAACCTTTTTAGTATCAATTGTTTCGCAATAAAATGCATGAGCACTATATCATCTGATTTATTTATTAATATCAAATCGAAGATATTTCAGAATAAAATAACAATGAATTAAACATAAGAATAATAGAATTTATACAGCGCAAAATTGTTTAACTTGATAATCCAACCTAATTAAAGTTATTCATCACAGAATGCCTACCGTTGAAAGAAAAAAATAAACAGGTATATCATGCACGTGGTTTTCAGCAAGAAGAGATTTTTATTACTTTATATTTGCTTTAGATAAAAAAATAAAAAAAAAAATATATTAAAACAATAGGAAATGCTAACATCAACAATAACATAACCGGTACAGAGAAGACTCACATGTCGATCAGTACCGGTGAATTTACGTATGTATTTTTCAACCAGGTATATTGTATTAATTTAAATTTTACTGTCACATTAAAAACTTTTTAAATTATAATCTTCTTTAGACGTATTTACTCGTGAATAAAATAATATTTGGTTAATTTTCCATTTACCCAGTACCAACAACCAACAATTTATTCAACTCTTTTTAGGATCAATGTCGTGTTATTTTATTGACAAACAAGATTAAATTTTATTTCCAAACAAATTAAAATATTTCAGACATAAAACATTTTATCAATTGACAATTACATTACAGTATCACAAAAACATTTATGAATATTTATCGGTTTTTTGGTATCGTATCAGTAATTAGTTTTAATTTGGAGGCATATTTAATTTATAATTCAAAAATAATATTCACAAAACAATACTTTTGGCATTTTTATGTCATTATGGAAGTATCATTGTTCACGAATTTGAAATATATTGAAGGAATTCATATGCAAATGATATTTTGTTACCTCTTCGATATGAACTTCCAAGGGGTCCAAGCATTTTTCACAAAAATTAAAGCCTTTTTCTCAATAAGGCATCTTATTTATACATTTATAAATCAGTCGTGAGTAAATATAATATAAGATTGAACAAGGATAATATTCTTGCTTTTTTTGGGTTATTCCATGGTAGCTCATGTTAGACGACGGAAAATTTCAGCAGAAATTTAAATACAATTTTCTTCCAAATATCTCAGACTAATTTTCAACAGAAGGTTAGCACAGTGATGAAGGTATTTTATCGTTGAAACAAGTAGATATATAAGTATGGATATGAACACTGGTACATACATTTTATTTTTTTTTTTTTACTTGCGATATACCAACTATATTAGTTGGTATGCCATTTTTTTAAATTCTGATTTCTTACTTTATGACTCACTCGATGCCATCGAGTTTTTTAATTGAAAGATTTTTAGCTGTCAAATAAAGTTAGTTACAAAATAAAGTTTAAAAAAAATCAAAATTTAAATATTCCAAAATTGAGAAAACGGGTTTTTGTGTTTTAAAAATTTTGTTCTTGGATGTTGATAAACGTTTTTCTAAAATATGGCACATGAAATTTTACTTGAAAAATTCTTTGAAAAATTTATACATGCAATAGATATATAAAAGTCACCAAACCAGACTTGACATGACGAAAAACACTGTGTAATTCTCCATCATCGTATGTTTATTTATTTAAAATCGCAGGTAAATGACTTAGATTGATTTTGCGTTTTTTCCGAGTGTTAGAATCCCATTCAATAGGCCTTAATTCTCCATGATAATATATATAAGCACAAACAAAAAACGACACAATTACCTGTTATTTAAAAATTATCTTACTCTGTTTGTCGAAACCGATATTTATGTAACGAGTCTTAAACTTCTTCTGAAAGCACTTTTAATTAAAGTACCTATACAGAACTTTTTGTATAAATTTTTGGTTTTCAGTTAATTTTAATTAAAGAAGTAAGAATACAACTTTTCTGTTGTTCTTGGAGAGTATAAATAGGTCCAACCAAAAAAAAATGTTGACATAATTTGGAAACCATTGTTGGTATTTACTATTGACTTTTAACAAACAAGTAGTGCCTCTTCGACATGAGTTAAAATTCCTTTTTCGTATTATTGTATATCGTATATTGTTTTTAATTTGGTACATTTTATCAGTTGAATAAAAACATAATAGAAAAACACACATGTCACCAGATATAACAGGAGAGAAAATTAAAATAGATTAAGTAAATACAAACAATTACATATCGTAGGTAAAGAGAAGCTAGCAACCAATTCTACCATCTTACCCATACCTATAGCAATACACTACACACTTTCAATAAAAAGATTACTTAAAAAAAAAAAGATAGATAAGAACCTTACCTACTCAGAATTTTTTTAATTTCATTTTTATGGCATTTTTTACTTACCTATTCCAACGTTAAGTTAAATTAAGGCATACCTTTACGTAAATGAGCAATCACAAGTTATAGGGAAGATGGGGCACAATGGATCTTGATATCGTATTTTTAAAAATTTGGAAAATCATTACTAATAGATTTTGTTTTAGTTCAATACATAGAATATAGTTTTAATTTTTTTTTCAAAAATTCTTCACATAATTCTTCAAAAATTTTATTTAGGGACATTAATGAATTTAAAACTACTCTACTGTAGCAGAAGTTTAAGCTATTTGCATGCTTAATTTCGTAATTCTTCCAAATTTCAACACTAAAACCAAATTGCATATATTCAACCACAAGCATAGATCTTAAAAACCTGTCTCAATATTAAAACTACCCGTATTAAAAGGTCTACCCACTTCTCCCCTTAATAAAATAATAATGATAAAATTCTAATATTTTTATAAGACCTATGGCGTTGGCTGTATGATTCAAGCTATAGAAAATTTACCAATATTACTTTTAATGTACTGAAAATTCAGTTTAATATATTTAATATTTACTTAATGCTTCTGTTGAATTTAAATGTGTTTATATTTTACGCAGCAGACATTTTGTGACAATAGGTTTTCGGGGATAAAAAACATTGTTTGTTAGTTTACTTTTCTAATGTAGAACTAGCTGCGGGTGTTGTGTAGAAAAGATATGAGATATGAATAAGATTTTCAGTATCGTGTATTCAATCTTGAGAAAGTAATACTGGCAGGAGCACCACACGACAACGTAAATTTCGAGTATATTAATTCGTATAGTAAGTCGTTTTTTTTTGTTTGTTTCTCCTTTTTTTTGTTGTCTGAAATAATGACACGCATAGGTTTAAGAAAAAAAAAAACGCTTTGAGGACTAAAACTTCGCATGATTTGCATAAGTGAATAGTAAAAATGTAACCATTATGTTTTTTTTTCTTTTGATTTATTCCACATCACGTTTGATAAATAATTTTACGAATTAATAAAAGTGAGTTGGTCCTAATTTGTCCCTCCCTCATAATTTGCAAATAAAAAAAAAGTATAGTGATAAACCTAAACTTCCTGTTGTGACCTTGAGGAATTTTGTCCCAAAGCAAAAAAAAAAAACCCGTGATTTTACAAAAAAAAAAAAATAGTAATAATAATTACAAGAATGTTTATTATTAATGCATACATATATACTTTATTTTGTTGTTGTTTAGATTATGAATAATAGAACATTAATAATCCGTGTAGAATATAATTTGCCATTTATTTTGAGTTCTTGTTTTAATGAGATGATGATGACTACAATTATGAGTGATGATGATGTGTGTCTATAAGGCGGTCACACATTATAATTTAATTCAAATTATATTGTTTGAAAAAATAAACAAACAAAATAAAAGTGAAAAAAAAAATGGATTTTTTATTTTGGGTTTTTACTATTTTTGCAAGTGCTATTTAATAGTTTCATAAAAAAAGTAAGATTTAAGACTTAAAGCTTAACAAGCAACATAGAAGATCAAACATCGCCGAAATTTAATTAAAAATTGATTATTGCCTTAAGTACAATTCATATAAAGTTTTTGGTTAAACAAAAATATTTTTGTGTAAAGTTTCTTATGAAATCCTTTTTTTCTAATTTTTGGGGTTAACAAACTTTTGAAAATGAAGTGCGAAATAATTCAATAGAAATTTTATCTTGAAAGATCCGTAGCCAGAGCCACACAACAATACCATACAAAAATATATACATCAAGACAGTTTACCCTTTTTATTTTAGAAGGGTCAAGTTTTGATATAATCGTAGTGAATTAAAATTAATTGATTTTTTTACAACAACAAGCAAAATAGTATTGATATTGCTTGTCTTTATTCGAATTTTGTACTTAAAAAATAAATATACCTATCAATTTATGTAACTTGAATTTCAACTAAACTTAGTTCTATAATTTTAACTGAAAGATGTGTGCCGTATATTTTGTATGAAAATTAAGGCAAGTTCTTACATTCATTTTACTAATTTCTTTTATGAATACTTTTGATTCTAAGCTTCCATGACTTTTGTAATATTGGATGGATGAACCAAATGACCCGAGTGTTAACGTACCTTTTGCACACTTACCTCTTTATTAAAAAAAAATATTTTAAATTTCAATGCATTCTGCTGATCCTGGATAATAATTGCAAACTTCCAATTATATTTTATTAATGTACTATTACTTTGAAGGGGTTTACGCTAATATTTTGTACCTTTAGCACCGAAAACATATACCATTCCTGCCATAGAGGGTTACATTACTTTTTCTAAGGCAAGTCGAAACTTTGGCCAAGATTCTTTTAGTTTACATTCATGTATCTTACGTGAAAAATTAAGCTTTTTTATAATTATTATCGTTACATAAATTTAAAATTGTATGTGAATAACCGATATTTTTGACACACTGACATTGAAAAACTTTCGACCTGCACACAATTTGGCCATGGACTATTATGAAAATAATACTTTTCAAAAGAAAAACAGCCGACTTAATATTTAAAACTTTCAATACTCTCCATTGTCAGAATTAAGCCAAATTGAACCCCATGGGGACTACCAGCTTTCAAATACAAAAAGAATCATCAAAAAGTTCTGAGATAACAAATATGAAAAAAAATCGAATTCATTACCTCGTCCTTTTTTTAAGTGGCTAAAAAGACAAATAGTCGTAATTAAAAATCTTCGCATAGATTTTTTCGTAGTAAAAAAAAGTAATTAAATATCAGTTTTATTTAGAGGATTTATGTATCTTTTGCATAGTTCCTTTAAAAACCCATCCACTTAAGCCAAGAATCTCGCTCAATTTCTGGTAAAATTTGTTCCTTCACATTGGGTCTCTTAAAATATGTAAATACCGAAAGGTCTATTAAGTAAGCCGTACATATTCTACTGGTGAATGAGAAAAAGTAATAAAAGTTTATTGTGTTCATCATGAAATTTCAGATGTGTTTGAGTAAGATATTTTTTCTAGGTAAAACAGAAATCGATTGAAAGATTTATTCAATCGGTTTTAATCAGCCGGCATAAACCTATTACATGATAACTTATTCCAACTTAATAAAATCAGAATTCGTCTACCAATAGTTAATTAATTAGAGACTTCTTTTAGAAAAAATACGAAGTCGATGTATCTTTTGATTCCAAAAGCCTTTTGATTTATTGTTCTCTGATAAAATGAGATAAACAACAAAAATATCTACGCACTTGAATAAACTCCTTTTTTATCATTCTTCATTCTATCTAATTAAAAATAAATAAGAAAAAATTAAGATTCATTTGAATTAAAATCTGCACACTCACTTGTTCATGATAACAATTTTATAGAAGAAACACAAAAGTAGTCACAAATACCACAACGTGATTCACGACTTGCCACTTAAAAAACCCAAATCAAACTACCTTGCCCACAAAGTATCTATCTGCCAAAGTTGACATCTCAAGAGTTTCGTTTCTGCACACCACTCCGACTCATACCCGCACTACAAAATGAGCAAAGAAAAATCTCTAAATAAATCTGCAAGCTCATTGGATTTTGGATTTGCAACAAATTGAATGATAGTCTTATATGAAAGGTGTATCTAACATGTACATTATGCGATACTCCACCATTTGGGAATACACATTCGTGCGGTGTGTCAACTTTATGCTGCACTACTAGATAGTTAATTGCGCTACGAAGTCTTTCACATTGTACAGAGGTACTACTCGAATGGTTGGGCACTGCAGAGTGCAGATACCAGTGCAATAGTATCACACTACGTTGAATATAGCTAAACAATATAGGTATAAATATTTGGCCGATAAGTGTGTCTAGATAAGGGGTTAATTGCTCAGGTACTTGAGGTCTTTTAAGAATAGTACCAAATGACAGCTTAAGATTTATGTATGAGCATTTTATTTTTTATTTTGTAAGCAAAGCGAATAAGTTCAAGCGATAGGTTAGAAATTGCATTGATTCGCGTGATTAGACACACCCTTATGGTTAATCCGAAAAGGAATATATTCGATCTTAAGTACTAAATACTTGTTTAGTGGGTAATAATTCATGCTTTGTCATAATCTTATCGATTATGCGATTAAAGACAGAGATGCAATATTGTGATATAAAGAGTATTGCTAGACTTTTATAGTTTAAGACATTTAATAGGTGATCAAAGGAATATAAAATCATGTTCAAATATGTGTCAAATATTTTGAAAATCATGTCAGCTTTGCAATGGATTTAAGTTGTGTAAGTTAAAAGTTGCGTCTTAGCTCATATTATTTAATGGGGGTTTTCGTAGATACCCTTTTACTTTGAGGTACACTTGTAACAAAGTAGGACAAATTCAATATTTAATGGCAGTAAACATGCGAGGCTTATCGAAGAAAAATTAAAATATTATTTCTGCTAACTATGTGAATCGATCATTCGATTTACTAATTTCATTCATTGTATTCTAGTAAACAACATTTAAAAAAAAATAAAATGCACGACTGGATCGCACGTACTTGCTTTTTGAAATCAGAAGTGCTTATACTGTAGCAAAAAAAAACCACCTTATCTAAAAACAACCATTTTTCTTTGACTTTTCGTGAGAACAAATTATTCTTACTAATAAGCGTCGTACAAAAATCTCCCTTGCTTTTTCCTGTCATGGACGTTCTTCTCGTTTGATGATTACACTTTGCCATCTGAAAATAGAACTTAAGGGACATATTAAATAGAATTAATTTATAACCTTCACATAATTCTATGCTATTTAGGGACACATTATCTTACATAAAACATTAATCTTTTTATTATCAAAGGGATTGATTTCATGAGTAGGTTTCCCTCAAAACCACATCATGAAAAAAGGGAACACCTTAGTCGAGCGTCAATCCATTTATTAAATAAAGTTAATTAATATGAACGACATCTATCTACAATGGTTTATGCAAACACACCTTTTTTATAGAATAATATTGTGTTTCCTTGTCGAAGTCGGCTGAAAAATTATACCATCTTTGAAGGTGACTATAAAGAATATATCTACCATCCCACCTACGGTAAAGTTATTTTAATGTCCATCAACAAAATGAGAACCACTCCCGTGCGGAAGTTTATATTATACAGTATTTTATAAATAGCTTGAGCTATAAACATACTTTTATATCAATTATACTTTTGATATTCTATCAATACCGTCAACAAAATATTGCCAAATGATGAATCGGATTCAATTTGATTTATTTGTGAATCTTATCAAACCATTTATTAAGCACTTAAATAAGGTATGAAAATTACCTTGCTGATCTGGAAATTTGGAACTTTGATGAAATAGCCAGAAAGTATGCGTTGAAAGTATGAATAACTTATTAGACTTCCGGTTTTTAAAGACATTTCAGTATTATTACACCTACAAGTTTAGTGAGTTAAGATATAAACCAAAAACACTTAAATCAATATATAAAATTCAACATTACCTCTCAGACTAGAATTTGCTTAAACATTGTTAATAACATTATCTTAAAGAATTAGTTCAATGTTTAACTTCTTTCTAAATCAGATTTAATAAGTGATTTTAACAAGATTATATAAATATTTCTAATATTTCTAACGGCAGACAGATAAGAATTTTTAACACAAAAATTATAATTTATTTTTTTTATTAAAAATAGTTGTTGCCACGTCCGTTAAATTTCTTAATCAATCATTCGCCCCAGAAAGAAGTAAGTCAATTTTGGACTATCTTGTTAATGTTTAGAATGGGCAATGACATTTACTGCATGCAATTTTTACTCTGCACAGAATATAGTTTTTATAAATTGCTAAAAATTATAAAAACACCTTTGAAAAGTTTTTTTTAAACAAAAACAACTTCAAGAAAATGCCGATAATAATTGGTGAAAATAGAAAATTCAATTGATTATTTTTTTAAGCAACAAAAAAAAACTGTAAAAGAAATGCTTAATAAATTTTTTTATCGTGTTTTTCGTTTTAAATATTTCGATAACAAATTTTTATTTTAATTATTCCTGTTTCGTGACCCTTTGAATTAAAAAAAAACGGCAAATAGAAATTTTCTGAAAATTTGTATACTCTTTGAAACGACCGACCGTACAAAAAGGTCGGTTATGAACAAGCTTGAGGCTCATTTCCAAACTTCCAACAAAAGTTTGTCTTATAATTCAAACAAAGGAATGTACTTGAATATTGAGTTGTGATAAGAAATTTAAAGTTCTTTTTCTAATAACATTCAATCATTACATTGTTATCAACTCTTCATTACCTGTCTGATATTGCTCGAAAAAAAGATTGTGCTGAACAGCTTAAAATTATTTTTTGATTATTTTGTAAATGTTGGCGTCTAGTCGTTGCTGATACCATATCTTTTTGAATTCTATCAAAAAAAAAGTATGTCAGCAAAAGATAAAGTAATGAATTAAATTTAATATAATGATATAATTGAAACCGGCCGGCAACGGTAAGTTACAGTGGGGAAGAATAGTTTTTAATTAAGTACATAACGACATTATAAATCTTGCAAACAATAACTCTTTGTATGTATTAAAGTTATAAAAGATATTTGATGGCAAGTTATCAAGAAATATTAGTTTATTTATTCATCTTATTTTTTGAATTGAGAAGAAATCATTCTTTGCGGTTCAGATATTATTTCTCGAATTTATTCTGATTAAATGGTATAATCTATTCCACTGTACAGCGCGTGCGATGGACGTCAATGAGGAAGGCAGCAGAAGCCGCTTCATCCACGTCGTAGTTGTGACATTGCGTAGGTCGTGTAGTTATTCGTCACATTTTTATAAACAATTGTATTCAATGAAGGAAACTGTAATAATATTCATAGATTATACCCAATGCAAAAAAAAAAATAATGAAAATTTGCATACAACACTAAAGTCACTTTGCAGTGTTTAGACTGAGAGGTGCTTACAGAGTAGAACATTTAGCTAGCTACCATTGGGGGAAGTATTATGCCATAAAACACACATGCAAATTCTACTAGCTTCCGGACAATAAATCTCACGGAGGCACCTGGTGAAGATATACTCGTGTCTATTCCAACCGCGAGTGTAATATACTAATACTTGATGGGAGTCTTAAAGTACCATGCGAGAGAATAATCATTTATATTGCACACAGTATCGTTACGGACGATCACACTTTCTTCTTCAATTAAGGTCAAAAGAGGAAATTCTATACAACTGCATTGAAAAGTAAGTACCTGTTTGTAAATGGTTTGCATTTAATTTCTTTTTTTTTTTTTGCTTTGGGTTTCGCCGGATCAAGGGGATATGTTAGATTTTTATAGCCAGCTGGAAAGGCTGAAGTTAAACAATAAATCACTGCTTAAGATTTTAAGATGACATTGATAAGTTTGGGCCAAAATTTTACAAGAATAAAAAATTGCATAAAGTAGAGTAGTTGATATACAAAGTTCGATGAAATAGCATTTAAAATAATATTGCATTCGTAAGTTTTTAGTTAAAAAAAATATATACAAATCGTTTTTACTTAAACTATCATCATTTAATGTGCAACAGCATTATTCAGACAAAGAACGAACAATTGGAGCTGTTGCCCAGTAACAAAATCAATACAAATTTGTATACATATGTTGGTAGATGTTTTTGAAAGATTCTAATATCGGAAATAAATGTCGTTATTAGTTATGAGACTTCTTTATAATTTATGAAGAGTTCTGACTTTTTTCTCATACTCCAGTTATCGGTCACTTCCTTGGCGGCTAAAGTCTCCTTGAACCTATCATTGCCAATTTTGTATTTGCCAAAGTACTTCTTCTTCCATTACAAGTAAAATAAAAATTCCTACCTTGTAGCAAGTACATGAACAAAAGACTGCTAAAATATGCAAATAAGGTATTTCGTTGGTCAAGTACAAGTAGGTACATATACATTATTTGCATATAGATTATTAAACTTTCTCAAGACCTTTCATAGTGAATATCCTTTGGTTGTCCTCACGCTACCCTATATTAAGTCCAAAACAATGTATGAACCTAAAATTGCAATGCAAACGAAATCAAACCCGCAATCGAACAACTTGCTTGTTTAATTTCCACTGCAACTTTTTTTTTAATATCTTTATTTGCATTGTATATTTTTTTAAAAGAAAGAAAACTTTGCAGACAAAATTTTAATATCCACAGCAAAGTTCTTGTTTTTTTATTTTTCTGTTGATTCATTAAACCACAGAAAATAGGTCTACATGACATAAAGACGTTAGGGAGTTTTGTATACTTACGCTATTTTAGGAATCCTGAAAAAATTGCGAACAAGAAGTTGTTTATATTGAGTATTATATTTATATATGAATTTGTCTTTTGTAAGATCCATGAAGCATACAATATGGTTTTGGTAGATAAAAGTCGATACCTATAATTGATTGAGTGGTTCTACCTATAATAGGGATATAAAAATCGAATTTTACTTCTCCCTAAAAAATTGGTTGATTTCCTTATACATCATTATCATTATTTTAACTAGAAAAATTGAAAGAAAGCATGGAAGTATTGTTTTGTATTAATATTCTAAGCAAATAAAGAAAAATCTTCTCAAAACACTTTTCGTTATTGAAAGGAAAAACAAAGCAACTAATCTTAACAATAGAAATAGAATCGCTCATCTGATGAATGTACTAACATAATCATTCATCATACCATTTGTCTTTTACTTCTTATCCTTAAAACTGTTTTGCAAGGCTCACGTTCTTGCTCTTGGGGTAGAGCTAGAACTGTTGCTTATGATTCGGTTATTGAACTCTGACCTTGACAAATAGAGTCCAATGCTTCGGAAACTTAATTTCGTGCTATTATTCATGAATGATACCTGCATCACTGAAACCGATAACTCGCTCTCGTAGTACTTGTGTAGAAATTCTTAGCTTAAATTTTGTGCCTCATCGGTCAGACTTACCAATCTTGTGTAATTTTTGTAACAGATTCGAGCCCGATATATCAGTTCACAGCTGTGTGTCCGCCAAAGTGTCCATCTGTCTGTCTGTCTAGAATTCAATTGGTAGAAATTTTGAATGGTTTGGCAGGGTGGTCAAGTCTTTACGGGTTCTGTGAACAAGCTCTTAACTATCGAAAATGTTTCTTGTAAATCTTGCTTGTGTATAGTTATTAAATTATTCAACCTTTTAACTATTTATACTAATTTAAAGGCCACATAATAATAGTCTAAAACTATATATTAATTTTTGTGTTTCAAATCACTTTAAAATTGGGAAATGTTTATATACATTTTTTCTAAATTGATCTATTTTTGAGTTACAAATCACTTTAAAATTGTTTTTTTTATTTTCAAAATTGCCCATGATTCAATGATTCATCTTTCATTATCAATTTTGTAACTTATGTATATTGTTAATCATAACTTTTATTTATTTATTTTTTTTTTCCAACCTTGTATTTGGTAAAAAATAAACTTATTTATGTATCTATTTATTTATTTCTACATTTATGTATCTTTTATATATTTTTCTTTTCATTTTTTTATTTTTGAAATGTTCTCTCAGGTAGACGGCAGAAAAGCCATGTCCTTACTCTTAAGTGACAATTATTGTAAAAAAAATTAATAAGAACAAATAAAGAATCTATCTATCTATCTGCTACTAGTGTATGCGTAAACGATGATTTTGATTCAAATCACAACATATTCCAAGTCGCCAAAAATGCTGCAAAATGCTTATAGGTCTCCTGAAACGATGCAGGAAATTCCACTATTTTTTTTAATAGTAAAAACATATTCATTATTTTCCGCACTTCAAGACTCCTATAAAAAAAAACTCACACATTACCAGTAACTATAGATTTTAACTTAATAATTTCGAAAATATGGCCCTAAATTTCGTATGGTTCCATCAAACACTGTGGCTCCTTAAGACTAAGAAAATCCAAATCTGATGGATCGATCCTGTAAAGTGTAGTCTTGATGACTTTAAATACGCAATTATAAATGTGAACACTTGGGTTTTTTTAAATATAAAAAAATCACAATTCTGCTCAAGTAATTGCCATTCTTCATTATTTGACTAAGACCAAGACAACAACATCGCAATTAATCAAGAGATTATGTTGATTTTAATATATCCGTCATTTACAAAGTATATTTCGTGCAAAATAAATCTCATCAAGCTAAAATTATATTGTACCTAATTCGATTGTTGTTTTTGTTTTTTGTTGCTCACACGCAACATTTTGTGGAATATCCCGAACAATTTGTTCCACCATGTGACCCATTAATACTATTCTATTCTATTCTATTCTTAACTATAACCAAAACAAATAACCCTGTTTAAAAAATAAATAGATAGGTCTATATGAATCCTTCGTGACAGCGTTGTTGTCTTTTGCGAAACAAACACTCATCTATGGGAATCAAAAGTTCAAGAAATCACTTTCTATTTCTTTAATCTTCCTCATGTTTATCTTGAACGTCGCGTCGTCGGTCGTCGTCTTCGATTTGAATTAATGAATGAAATTCAGTTTACCAATAAATACCCATACCTACCTACAGGTGTATAAGTTAAACAATATATAAATTCACAAACAAAAAAAAATACAATATTTCAATACAAAACTGGTTTGTTATTTGAGTTAATATTTTCATGATTATAATCATTTAGCTTTTTTTTGTAACACACCGATGATTAATCGAATAAAATCAATCCAATGATAAATTGATGCGATGGCGACTATTCGAATCAGATTATGAGAAAAATATAAAATTTTAAAGGCATCAACACACGATCATAGAATTTTTATAACGTGTTCGGTGGGAGTAGGTATATTTTGTGTTCACAATATTTTCCAAATATCCAAATTCATATGCATACATATGTAGGCATTTTTGCGAATTTAATATAGAAATATTTCAGAAACTTTTAAACAAAATTTTTTTCAAATAAAAATTTGTTTTTGTGACGCTTTTGATAAAAACAAAACAGAGTTACTTTAAACACATAATAGACTTATTTTAGAATTTTTTTAACCAGTGTTTTAGTGGCTTAATCAAACATTTACGCACAGTACTATCCCACACAAAACAGCAATTTAAACTTTACTACAATATAAAATATCGTGGTTTACTATACATAGCTGCCATTCAGAATTCTCAAAAGTCAAAACCCATTACCCAGTACACAAATCTCAGCACACAATCTGTGCGCAAAGTTGTTCAACATAGTGTATGGAAACCCTTATAATCTTTGGAGCAAAAATTTTGAAGTGCGACTCAATCAATACAAATTCTTGTTTGACTTGTTCCAACTTTGAATTCTAGGCCAAGCTGGATTTGATTTGTAAAGTGTGCCAAAATGTAAGACGAATGAATTTGCATATCAAAGAAGAAGAAATAAGCAAAAATTGCGGTTTGCATTGATCATTTTTGTTAGGTATATTTAATTTGACTTTTTAATTAAACAAAAATAAAGTCAGAATAATTTTTTTTTTAGGTTCGTCATACTCAAATAAAACAACTAGTTTATGTCATCTAATATGACAAAAAAATGAAGATTTATGGGGGACTTTTTTTTTATTTTTATTCGGACTTCCCCAAACATTTGATCAAATTAATCAAAACTAAAGAATCAATCACTAAAGCTTGGTTCTTAATTATTTTAATAATGCTCAAATTAGTTGTCAGTTTAAAGCATAGTCGTCAGTGTAAATGACAATACAAAATTGATTGTTAATTATTGTTTTTGTTTTGTGGTTAACACAATTTCGAAGATTTTGTATTTTGATAATTAAAATAGTAAGCAACTCATTGAAAAATAAAGTTTTTATATATACAAATTGTTATGTACCTACCGTGACTTTGATGATTATTTTGTATACCGGTGTATGTTTTTTATGATGTTTAGCCGATTTTTAATCCAATTTTCGACCTCGAGCACCGAACACAACATTGCTAAAAAAAGCCAAAAAATTTCGCTTAGTTTTCATTTTTTTAGCAATGAAGGACAAGTTTTTGACTTTAAACTATGTTCTTTAGTTTATCATTACTTTATTTTTTCTTAAATTTCTTCAATTTGAGCTCTGTATACTGTATCATTTATGTAGAACTAACAGTTTCCAAGATACAGCTTTTAAAAATAAAGCAATGCAATTTTTTTAACAACAATACACTTAATTTTAGTTTAAATCCACGCTCAATAATAATTATCTGCACATCGTAAAACTTGAATAAATGTGTAGGATAGGATATTATCATATATAAAAAAAAAAATTTCTCATTAATGGTATATACCTACAGAGACGTAATTTTTCTTTTCTCATACATGGTTAACCACTTCATTGAATAATGATCTATAAGATCTAACAGTTTAAACGACCAGACATAATGGGTAAGATTTTCACTTTCATTTGTCAAACAAAATGAAAAAGAAAAAGTGGCACAGCTCCAGGGAAAGTAATCTCTATTTTCTCATACAAAAATCATCATTTTTTAACTTTAAGTTTTAATTAATTTTATGTCAATCTTATAACTGATATTTGATGGAAATTTTAATTTCAATGATTACCTTAATCAATAATTGCAACTCTAATAATAATTAATACACTAGTTCAGACAAAAAAAGTACCTGTACAACAAAGTTTTTTTAGATTAATTTTGGAACGCTGAACAAGAAAATGGCATTCATTTATTTTTCCAAAGAAGCGTTCTCAAGATATCAGCAAAAAACATTTTTTAGCATAATATCAATAGCATTTTAGCATAAATATCAATAACGGTAATTCTATTTTTGAATATGTACTTTTCTGAAAAGAAACCATCGAGTAACAGCCGCTCAAAGTGTTCAAAAATATGATTTTTCGACCATTTTGGAAAATTATTTGAAAAATCATGTTTTAACACAAAAAATATATCGTTGGAAAGAGGAAAACAACTTCTTTTCTAAAAAGTACATATTCAAGAAATAGAATTACCGTTATTGATATTTATGCTAAAATATAAAATAAAAACCATGTTTTTTGCTGATATCTCTTTTTGAATAAAACTTGTAAACTAGTGTTATTTATTCTTATTTCCTGTGAAGCATAAATTATACTTTATCATTTAAATACTAGGAGAGAAGGGGGCCGAAGGGTATATATAACAAGATCACCATTTTAAGGTTTCGATTGTTAAAAACCCTGTACCGTTACTGAAAAATCACACAATATTTTTTTTTTCTTGTACAGCAAAGATATCCAAAACTCTCCTTTTTTATTTTCAAGTCCTAAAAAAGGAGACATGTAAAATTTGGAAAAAAAATTGAGTCGTTTCTCTCATAAACCCGGAGTAATTTATCATGACAGTTAAATTATTGTCTAACGAATTGTGACACAGACAAGCTTTAAATCTCATCTCAAGCTAAGCTGTGCATATCGAACAATCAATATGAGAATGGCTTGGGCTTCATGATCATGATTTTCTCTGTTAAGCACGATAAGTGGTACCAGGTTTAATTGGACGTTGACGGTTGACATTGAACTTGAGAGTTTATATTCTCATTAATAATGTAAAAAAATTGCATAAACAAAAATACATAGATACATAATTTAAAAGATATTGTACTACTTTTTGTGCAATTTGTAAGGAAACATAGAAATAAATAGGTACTACTTATCCAAATGATAATTATAAGTAAGGGACTACATTTTAAGTAATATCCATTTGACATGATATTTAAGTTTAAAAGCAGTTGTTGGTTAAATTTAATTTCAAATTTAGTACCTTAGGTAAGCAAAGGGTATTTGGTAAATGTGAAAATTAGTCCAGGTGTCTAGGAAAGATAACGTCTTCGTCTTGGGTAAAACAAATGATTTTTTTCTATTTCAATCGCAGAATGTCACTCTCTATAACAGGTCCAAAGTCCCCTAAGACCCCCCTATTGCTATTCGTATTTCTATTTAAATAGTTGCCCACAGCTGTGTACTATACCATACACACATACAACAAAAATGGATACCTCTTGGTAACGCTTTATGCTTTTCATTTTTTCGAACGTTAAACTTGCCCTTCAGCAATTATAATGTATTTGTTAGTGCATTACAAGAAAAACTGAGATACCTAGCCATTATTCAATATAAAGTAATCATTTGCTAATAGAAAGATGATATATTGGCAATTCGATTGATTTTTCTAGCTTCCCCTACTTCATACTTTGCAAGCTTTATATTTGAGAAGCTAAATATTCACATTATTAGCATTCCATCACGTTAACGCTATTAAAGTTTTTAGAATTTTTTTTGTTTGCTTTCCCTAAAATCATATTGAAATACTTGAACAGAGTCAAGAATTTTATTTGTTTAGAAATGCATTAGAGCACGAACTTACTGATGCGAATGAATTGGTCTTAAAGTATCATAATAATAATTTGATTATTTATATAAGGTTGTGATAAGTTCAGTTGTTGAGCAAATGTTCTATTAAAATGCAATGAAATAAGAAACAAATTGAAAAATTATGAAAAATGTATTTGACCAAACTCTGATTTAGGCTATAGAAAGTTTATAAAATTTGGTGTATTTAAATAGCTTAGAGTCTTAAGATTTGTACATAAAAGTAACGCAAATTAAAAATAAATGAATAAAATCTTTTGTTAGTTACTTTGTTTGTTTTTGTCAGTGTTCATTAGAAATTTGTTATCTGTCCCAAAATAGAGACAATCTCTAATTAAATAATATTTCTTTCTCTTTTTAACAGATACTGCAAATCCGTTGGCAGAAACAAACCGTAAGATATCTAAATAACAAAAAACGTTTTAAATTAAAATGTTAGATTTAAAAAGATGTATCCTGGACCTCCTTACTCTACTATTATTTATGTTAAATTAATTCCCACCGAGCTACTCATTGGCTATTAATTTACTGCCGCGTTAACTCAAATTGACGTATATCTACATTTTGAGCATACTTCAAAAAAGGATGTAACAAATTACATATTTATTTTTTGAATGAAAAATGTTTATTTTTCTATAGAATACATATATTTTCTAAGTAACGTTATTTTAAGTGATAATAAATACATAGGTACGTCAGTAAATTATCTTGACTGAAGTACGTGAAGCAGTAAAAATTCGGCCGCAGAGTCACGGATAATAGCAACACATATACTATATATTACCTAAGTTTATTAATTGGAGGTTCTAACGTATTTTACTCAACATTTCAAATATACAATTTGCCTTACAATTAACTTATTGGATAAATTAATTGTTTCTTTAATTATGAGTGTGTTGACCCTTTTGGCCTCGGGTTGTTCCGTCCCGCTTTTCTAAAATTTAAAGGAAACTTTATATATGAAATTTAAAACTTTGTTTACTCCACTTAAACTACATTTATTGCATTTGTCTCATTGAGCAGTGAGTGAATAGTCCTATGTTTTAATTGTGTTGTTTTGCGTCGTACTTTAACATAGTCTCAACATAAATAATTGAAGAAACTCATTGCGCAGTTTAACGATAAAAGTTGCATCTATGCAAAATAAACAAAAAACATCATTAACTCACGTTGGCGCTTACACGTTTACCGTATACACTGATACTAACTGTACTGCCAGTTTGACAGCTTAGGTCACGATCGAATAATTATGTTCGTAATATTGTTTCGATCCGCGGAAACCGATATTAAACTAACCGGCTTTGTTGTCAAACATCCTCATTCATCGGTCATTGTCGAGGGCATCTTAGTGTCATATTGACAGTCTTTTAAGTCAAGTGCAGAAATACTCTTTTAATGGCCATCTCCGTATTACATTATTACATGCATGTTTGAAGTCGTATTCATAAAACGTGTTGTTATTATACAGCAATGAACGTTTACGACAATTTACAAAAAAATAAAGGAGGCGTCAACAAATCGTAGCACTGGAAACTGAAAGTTGTTCGATTTTATTCTTTTAATTTATAAAAATATAAACACTGATGCCATAATTTTTTTTCAATTTAAACAAGAGAACCCATCATCATGAGGTGAGTTAGGAGATAGGTGATATTAGATTGTGATTTAGCTAAAGGTAATGAATGGTTAATGGATGTCTGACATTTTTGAAAATAAAACAAAATAAATAAAATCGACTCAATGTCACCAGTTACCAGTAGCATGAGTAATTAGTGAACGGAGGTGAAACAATTTTTTTTTTGTGGCATTTCACGATTAGTTATTGCACCTAGGGCGGGCTTAGAGGAAGGCCAACCATTTATATTTAAGAATCTAGTATTAACCGACTTTTGTATGTTGGTTAAAAGTACAAATTTTTTTTCTTGTTTGTGGACTTTTGATCAATCCCTTGATTATGGCCTATTTAAAGCACAAATATTTCGTCCATTTTTGTAAAATCGATATTTAAGTAAAAAATTTTAACAGTCAAATTTAGAATCGTGAGAATCAACAATAAAGAAAATTTTAAGACATTTTTGTTGTTTAACAAATAGTACGTATTGTTTTTTTTTTGTGAAATACATTCTCGTATTTAACTTTAAAAAAAAAATGTAGAAACAAGAATTTATGAGTTTTAAAATTTTCAAATTGGCTCTATAAAAAAAATAGAAATGATACGATTTTATTCCAAAAATTAATTAATAATGGAAATTTTGCAAATTGAATTGAATTTTTCTTCAATTGAATTCTGTTTGTTGTTTTTTTTTTGTCCTCGTTATTCTATTTTTCATTATAAATAAATTTATACTTGTTAAAGATTAGATAATTAATTTTGAATCAATTGCCATTAACAAGTAAATGGTAAATTTTGACCATCAACAATGCATGCAATCAATATTTGTACCCTAACAAAAGAAACAATCAGATCCCAGCTAATCAGTTTTGTAAATTTGTTAAAAAATTTTAATATTTTTATCTAACATTAGGCACTTGGCCTAAGACTCTATTAAATTATACAAGAAAAATTATATGTGTTTATTTATTAACCACTGTGTGCTAAATTTATAAACATTTTGATTTTTTCACATACATTTATCATGTTTTTTTTTCTAATTTAATTAATATCTTTGTGCTGGGTATGAACATTTGAAGAATGGAGTTATATTGATGGTTAAAATTAGCACTTTTTATGTATTATGTAGTTAACAAATGTTGGGTATAACAAAGCAGGATTGAGTTGTAGTTCAAAAAGTATTAAGTTTTCAACATAACTACAATTTAACTTTTTAGGCTTTCACGGTTTCTTACAGACATAATTTAAATATTCTCGGATTAGCCGCGTTTTTTAACAAAGAAAGTACTTTTGTACTCACCCCGTTCGATGGTTATTATGATAAGGTGTTTGGCTGAAACGATCAAAATTTAAAAACTTATCTAAAATTAGGTTCCTACCAAAAACTTTTTTTTATTTTAGGTTTCCTAAGAACAAAGAATTGAGGCAAAAATGCAGAAATCTTAGTGTGCGTAACAGGTGGCAACAAACTAGGGGCCATATCATCTCGCGTCGTCATTGATCTCAAGACCAATGAATGGAACTATCTATTTTGTGAAACGTTAAAACATTTTTTTTAAAGACCCATGATACCTCCCTGTACCGGGAGGTTAAAAAACTGCCTTCCCCAGCTCATTAACGTGTCATTAGATTTAAATATCCTTAAAACAATTAAACATTAAAAATTGTGTTTTTAATAATTAAAACAAACAAATTGCAAATTCATAAAACTACATTTAACAAACTGTCAAGTCGGAATGCAGTTCCTTTAATTATGTTACCTGAACTTGCTGAAAAATTACAAACGAAAATAGAATAATTAGAATGTTCTTGATAATTTATTTATAAATGTATCCATTTTTACTTGCGATATAGGTACTATGTATATATCAAGTTGTTCATTCATACAAAAAAAAAAGTTGAGATAACAATCAAACATGACATTACGATGATAGAGAATGAGAAAAAAATGGGTCCGACAATTCTGTCTGTCTGTCTGTATGTCTGTCTGTCTGTATGTATAAGAGACCACAGCCTAAACGGATGGGTCCATTTACTTCAAACTTGGTATGTGGCGTTTTTTGGAGACTATCCCCAGATGTTTTTTGAATTATTTTTGTTTGGACCAAAAATAACGGTACCTGTCATATACCGGTTTCAGAAAAACTCATTTTTTTAAAAAAAGTTCCTACGATTTTGATTAAAAAAATCATGGTCATTTTTTTGGATAAGGTCTATCTTTAAATGAAAACCTTTCTCTTCAAAAACCGTTATTAACGGTACCTGCCATAGAACCGTTTTTTTTAATTCGGATTTTCTCCTTCATTACTCAATCAATTTCAGCCATTTTTACATGAAAGTTTTTCAGTTGCCGTAGTAATATTTATTAAAAAATAAATTTCGAAAACAATTTTTTTTGGATTTTTAAGAAAAGTTTGAATTATTTTTTTTTGAAAAATCATTTTTTCGAAAACTATTTAATATATTCTTTTCAAAACATAGTTTTAAGATGTTGATAAATAATATCTTAAAAATGGCATACCAATTCTTTTTTATAAAAGTCCTTGCAAATTTTTTTATAAAAAAAATAGTTTTTTTAGAAAACGGCTCTAACGATTTTCAATTTTTTTTTTCTAAAAATGTATCGTTATAGAAGAAATAAGATTGCATACTTCGTTTTGAGGTAAAATTCATTTAAGAAGCTCTTTTAGCTTGAAAATCGAATTTTATGTTTTTTTAATTTTTTTTTCTAAAACTGCATTTACAGTTTTTTAATTAAAAAGGCTTAGCATAAATAGTAACTTTATCTATTACAAGTACGTGCGACGCAGTCGTGCATTTTATATATATTTGGTGTTATGCATATTTATGAAAACTGCATTCATGCTGCTTACCTTATACATGACTAAGCGCCTTACAATTATGAACTCAGTCTTGGAAACCAATTATTTTATACTCGTATTTACGAAATAAACACAAAACAATCCAAATCATTTCGGTTCATACATTTTTTTCAGGGTTACGATATATAGAATCAAGACGTTTTCAGCCAGACCCAAATAATTTCTAAAATATCTTTCTCTTCTACAATCCTATCAAAATAAAATCGATGAAAGAAAACCACTTTGTATAATCTTGTGATAACTTTATAATTATTGCTGAAAACTTCCAATTATTTTTAATAGAATTTCCTGAAGTTCAACTTTAACAACAACTTTTACATTTAAATGAAAATGCTAATCAGTTTTGAAATCCCCATAGGACTGTTGGAAAACAACGAGCATAACGCATGCCGTCCATATGTATGTAATCACTAATCAGTGATCTCCTTGACAGTTGACACAAGACTTATACTGGTAATAAAAAACAATCATGGATCTGAAGTTTCTTTTGAATTAAATGTGAGTGACTTATGTTTACATTCAGATTCATTAGGTGGTAGGTTTTTCCTTTCAGTCAAGTAAAAACGAATAAAACAAAAGGCACTCAAGTTACAAAGTTCGCAATAAAATGTATACACAAATACACTAGCATAATTATAATAATAAAAATGAATAGGTAACTTGTTTGTTTTATTAAAATTTTGAACATATGAATACAAGATTATTCGTAGGAAATTTGTCACTTTGTCCTAATTGGCTCTGAACTTTTCTACTAGATCAGATAAATGGGACTAAATGAAAATCAAACAAAAACAACCGTTCAAGATATTAACGATAAAAAGTTGACTTCTAGCAATAATTAGGGTTAGTCATCATACTGACGCACATCTTCACTTAAAAATTTCCGAAACCGTACCGATAGAGAAGCCGTTGAAATTAATTTTTTTGTGCGCCTACATATATCTATTTACATAAAATTGATTCTGTTAACAATAAAAACGTTTTAAGTAGCATAGACGGTACCGTTTGAATTTAGTGACAAATCAGGAAATGAAAACAAAAATTGTTTAAAATGGAGCTACATTAACGGGTGTGGCAAAGTATTATTTGAGACAAATACTTTAAATACAAAATAGATTAACAGTTCTTCAATAAATAATGGAATGTTTTGTTGTTGCGTAAATCTATTAACAAAAATTATTCTTTAACTTTCCATTTAAATTTTCAAACCAACTTTTTTATAATTCTACATAGGAACGAACCCTTTTTTACGAAAATTTAAAAGTTGGAAAATTAGAACCTATTATAGCGATTTGTATTTTCAGCTGCTGAAGCAGCACCTAAAACATCAATAATTCTCAGTACCTACATATAAACAATAAAGGGGCCAACATATACCCCTATTTGATCACTTTCTGAGATATATGGTAGTTTTACTTCCCTTAACGATCCATAGCATTCTAACCCCATCTCCAGTCTTTCTAACCTGGCATCCACTATGAGTTTTGCTCTTTAAACCTTCAGTTCATCATGTTTGTTCGGTCTTTTTGCCACCAGGTGCCATTTGAGAGGAAAACCTGAAAAAGATTTTATGCAATCAAAGAGTTTGGACCATACTAGTAATTCTTCAATTCCTGAGAGCTGATAGTCTTTTTGTCGGAAATGTTTCCTTTCGTCTATACTTGGTCAATGATAAAAAAAATAAACGTCAGTGGCTTTGTTGTTCTTAAGCTTTTGGACTAAACTAAACTAAACTAAACTAAACTAAAAGCTGGGGTGACTAAATTAGCTTCTCTGTTTTGAAAAGATTCTATACCAATCTGAGAACCAGCTTAACACTTTCATAAAATCTTCAGTTATTGTTGCGATCGCTAGACTTTTTTAGCTACTTGAGCTGGGAGGATCCTTAAGAAGGCTTACGTGTAAAACCTTGGAAAACCTTGTATTCAGAATACTATCAAATAAAAGCTCCCATGAAAATCACTTGCCGAATCAAGAAGTGATAAAACGTCTCATAAGCCAATCCTAGACTAGGTATACAGCATTCTTCAACTTGTTATCAATTCTTATCCGATGCATTGTTGGTATATCTGGCGGGATATAAAAACCATGGAAAAAGCTGACCTCCGCAACCTGTCGTAGTAACTGAGAGTGGTTGAGCACGTGCGCTAATAATAGGGTCATTCGTATTTATGTAAATAGTTCATTAATCTTGAATAACAGAAATTTTCAAAGTACAATTAAAAAATTTCGCAATCAGTCAATAAGTTCTTATTTATTTAAGAATCAAAATTTCTTTTGGATGAAATTTATTGAAGTATTTTATGGCTTTGCACTTGGATTTTATTATTCACTCGAACTTGACTACCAAGATAATATCAGTAATTATACAATAATCATGGCATAACTATCTGGTTAACAAGGGTTCTTTATTCTAAAAACTAAATAGGCCCTTAAATTGCACTCAGAATCAGAAGTGGAAGTGGATCGCCTCCATCAAAAGTGTTATAATGCACTTGAAAGGCTTGGCACTCAAAAGCCCCTATCAATTTCAAGAGCAGAAAAATCATCGGTGATTAATATTATTATCACTTTTTTTTTCAATGGTATCACGCTACGTCATTGGACGGATGTGACTGTTATCGGCGTCGTCGTCATCGTCAGCGGCACTACTTGAGTAGATATCTTAAAATGCATTCCATAGAAATATATTATTCTGGAGTGCTGAGCGCTGCAGATGCAGATGCTTAAAAGCACCTTTATTTTTACTTTTGAGTTGTTTTTTGAATTATTGTTTACCTCCTCAAATGAGTTCTAATTGATGCGATTAATTAGCAAGAACAACAAAAATGGCTATATCGATAGCATTTTCCGGCATAAGATACGTTTAAGATATTTATGAGATACTTCTGTTAGTATCGCTTTTAAGTTCACATGTGAAACGTGGTAGATGCGGTTAAACGCATGTGGTTTTGATTACAAACAAAACAATTTGTATCTAACAGTAAAGTGCAGTTAGTAAACTACACGAAAAAATAATAAAACAAACAGGAAAATGGTAAACATAGACCGGCAGCAGTTCTTCGAAGGTAGTATAAGTACACTTTTTGTTTTATTTTCTTTGATTATACAAAATTTAATCATAATAAGAAAATTTTGTGATCCTTCTCAATTATTATGATAATGATTCAGTTCGTACTAACGCGATAACTAATCTGAATCTCCTTATTATTCTTCAGAAGATCAACCATTACAAGCAGGTGTAAATACTAATTCCTTTTAAATCTACACTAATGACATTTATGATGTATTATGTAAAATAGAATATAAAAATCACAAAGAAACCTTTTTCGCCCCAAGTCAGAAAATTGCTTCGAAAACTGCGAAAAGGGTTTTTTTTTAATTTTCTAATGGGAAGATTTGAAAAATAAGAGCGATAGGAACATTCTTATATTAGATTCGAGTTAAGCACATTGAAAACCTTTAGAAAAGAATTGTTTTGTTTCGGCAACAAGAAACATTGTTGGCCAATATAAAATGAAAAATACATTAATTTGAATTTAAGATTTCTCGGGGGAGAAAAGAGGTATCAAAATGATTAAAACTGGATAAAAAGAAGAACACTTGTTCTTTCATAATCCGTCACTTCAAAAATATTGAAAAATGCTATTCTTGTGATTTTTTAACGGGAATATCTCAAAAGCTAGAGCCAATTTGAAAATTCTGACTATGGATACAAGTTCAGCACGTCGAAAACCTTTAAAAATATTTATTAAAATTTAGGTAAAAATTAAAAAAATAAATTTTTTTGAACTGTGTTTTTTATCTGTTTTCGGTAAATGAATTGAATCTCTATGACGGACCTTAAAAAATGATTATTGTTGTTAAATTTAAAATAAAACATGTTTGATTTGGATAAATTAAGTGATTTCAGATATGTTATTCATCCATCATCATTAAAAATTTTAAAATGAGTGATCTGTTTCTGTCCAGTCGTTTCAATATGGCAAGTAGTTTGTGTTAGTGTGGTTCTCCTAAGTGATTTCATTTTTATAACCGAATTAGAAAAATTGTAAACATAGGTTAAAAAGATTCTTGAGTTTCATGTTTTCAAATTTTCTTACTAACCACCAAACAGCAACAAACTATGCTTTTATATACATATAGAATATATATGTATGTATAAAGTGGGGAAAAAATAATAATTCCTGATATTTAAACCCCTGAACAATGCTTTGTTTTAAAGAATAAAAACAATTTAAACGACTGACACTCTGTATTTCCTGTTCAATATTTTAAAATTATTTTAAAAACTGTATTTATTTTATTTTTTTTTATTTTGCAGGAATGTCTCAAATAATCGGAATCTCCGACATAACAGATAATAAAAATATCTGGCGAATACTTACAGCTGAATTTGTTGGAACTTTCTTTTTGATATTTATTGGCGTTGGCAGTACAGTAGGTGGCTGGAATGATGGCTTTTCGCCATCAATTGTACAAATTGCATTCACTTTTGGTTTGACAGTGGCCGCATTAGCACAGGTTAGTGAACTTACTACACGTAATGAAGTACATTATAATGAATAAATGAATATTATTTTTTTTAATAATTATTCTCTGCAATTAAATATATAAAAATGCAACAGAATTGTATGACTAATTACAGACAATTAATCAATATTAAAAACAAAATTATACTTACCCAGTGATGGCTAAGTATAAGGTTTTGTCATTGCCATTATAGAATGACAGAGTGTCATGGCTGAATGATCTGAATCTAAATTCCACAGTAAATCACTAAATAAGATGTCTTATTAGAAAAGTTTATGCGATGTGTTAAAGTTTTTGTATAAAAACAAAAAGTGTATACAATTTCACGTGGTACATGGTTTTCGGTCAAGGATGAATCGATAAATTGAATTAGAATATAAAACTTGTGGGAAGCTTAAATAGAATGTTAAAGGCATCATTTAATTAAATCAAATTCGTATAGGTATCTAACATTTTTACTTAACCTAAAAAATACTCAAACAAGATTACTATGATAAGAATGTTTAGTACCTATTCATTTATTAAATAAAGACATAAAACTGTTGTTGAAATAATCAACAATTTAAAGATCTTATAGAAACAATAAAACATTTTATGATCATGATCACAATTGAGCACATTCAATGAGTGTATAAGCGCATAACTAACTTCTTCACAGTCATTTAAAAAGTGTGAACGTAAATTGATAATATTTGACGTTCATTAATCGCCTCTAATCATTAGTGGTAGCCATAATATTACTGACTGAGGATTAACTATTTGTCTCTTAACGTGCCCCTTCCCTTCTGACACCATCACAAATCTGATACGCTGAATATGTGATGATTAGGTATAAAATCAACGAGTAATTTAAGAACTTCAGTGTAATATTTCTCATTTAAATAAATCTTTGGCGAATGATTCGCCAGTCCGAATCTTACGTTCACTTTTTGAATGATAAGCAAGAACATAGGTATTAATGGAAACTATTACGTAGAGTAATTAAAGTTCGTTTAATATCATTGAAATAATTATTGAACATTACAATTGAACTTTATTATGTAGAACAGTAACAAATCATATTCCTTTCATTTTTATAATCTTGCATCGTATAAGCTCCATTTATTTGATTGATTTCTATAAATTAATTTGCCTTTGTATTTTTATCAAAAATCAAACTTGTTTGTATGCTGAATCTATTCACATCAAAGTCAAGGTAATAGGATTACTGTAATTGGGTATAATAGCCCTTTTTATGTAAATTCCTATTTTGCAACAGGAACTATTTTTTAGAATGACCCCTTCCAATTATGGTACAGCGAAACAATATGGCATGATCATTCAATTTGCCATGACAACTAAGAAACAAAAGAGTGCATCGAAATATTTAATATTTTGGTTTTAAGGTAGTAAGAACGTTGTGCAACATAATTCAAAAAAAAAAATCGTAACAATATTCCTGCTCATTAAAATCAAGAATACAAAAAACACCACTTTTGTTAGTTATAGGTACATCATTCTACATTGGATTTTTTTAAATCTTAGCTATAACATATGAAACTTCAGGAAATTGTGTGTCTGGTACATACTCCCAGGAAACTTAAACTACATTTGACCTCGCTTCTCATAGCAATAATAAGATTTGTTTATTTCAGGTGGACAGAATTAAGTTCGTATATGTCTGCACCCAAATAAAGGCTACGAATGATATTTTAAAACGTGGAAAAACGTAATGTAATATGCTACAAGCATATCTAAAAATCTGCATTATCTAATGTTGATGTACTACGCACCAATCATCTTTCAATTTTTCAATCCTCACCAGAAAGCCCTCGAAACTTATCGAACTTCAATTATGATATGTATCAAAAATCTAATGCGCATTGAATACATCTGGTTTGCGGGCATCACGAACAGCATATTACTCACTAAAACCATCGATTAAATTCGCCAACCCCGAAAGACTTAGTAAACAAAACTTTAAAAGCAGTCAAGCTTCACACTCAATATAATGTAAGTGCAGTTGGAGTAGGGTAAAGACGGCATCCTCCGACACCTCAAGAGTAAAGTCATTTTAAAAATTGGTATTTTTCAACATAATGAACAAGTTTCAGTTTTTAAAACAATTATTTATATTTATTTTAAGGTTGTGAAAAAAAAAGTGTAAAAGTGTCGAATGTGCCCCAACACAGGGCACCTCAGAATATAGGTGGGGCATGCAAATGATTTGCAAGCCATTTATTTAATAAAACAACTTTTAAAAAAGCTCTTTATTCACATACAAAGCCTTGCATTTTGAAATGGACATTTTTTAAAATAGCTTGCGATATCTTGGTCCTGTCTTGCAGTGATCACTTTAGTTGTGTCAAATCAGGACTTAACATCACAAGAATTATTAACAGAGTCTTTTCTGCATATTATTTTTCTTTGGAATCTGCAACATAAAAACAAAACTAGCGTATTTCCCCTCTCCAGCGCATCTCCCCATGTCACCCCTTCTTTTTCAAATCTATTTATTTCAATTCCTATTGGTCTAGACAAAAAAATTGTTTCGATTGGTATTGGTCTTAGAGAAAATTATATAGGCAACAAACTTTCAAATTGAAATTCCAAACATTTATTTTCGTAGGTTCGATTTTCTGTAATTAATGCGAACAAAATAGAGGACAGCAAAGTTAAAAACAAAAAATCATTTGACATTGTCGGTCACACTGCTGAACTTTTTGACACAGTAGGACTGCTTCCTATCATATATTTTTAAAGGTCCACACACAAAAACTAAAGGACTTTCAGAGGTGCCCCACTATCAGAAGTTGCCGGTTCTACCCTACTGTGTTATTGTGTATAAAAATTTTTCACGATCGATCGACTTTGGACATCCAGCGTTCAACGAACTTTCGCAAAATAAGAAAACTCGAACTGCAAAAACAAAACAAGAATTAAAACAACTCTCAGAGCAATTGAAACATTTAAACTATTCCAACGCTCATTCACACCATAAGGCAGGCCGACATTCACACACAAGATCCCCACCGAAGCTGTGTGCGGCCGGCCGGCCGTCCCCCATCAACCCAAACCGAAAGTGATTTTTATTAATGAATCGCAAATCTGGACGGACACTCTAAGTGCACGACTTTGAGCAAGTATACGGATTTCATACTGCAAGCAGCAAGGCAACTAAACAACATTCGATCGACAGAAATCACACGAAATGTGGTCTTGTACCTTGGGTGGACCTGGACCTGAAGCTGAAGCTGATTCCAAAACCTGGACCGCCATCGCCATAGCCGCCAATCTGAGTGCAAAACACCTGCTAAATCTTGTACGCACTTCCATCGGCATTAATCAATGTTTAAATGCGTGTGCATTCGTCATCTTGCAGAGATACCTTACCTATATTGTGCTCGTTGGAATGGCAAATGGCAAACACAGACACACACAGCGAAACTAAATCAGATTTTTTCTCGAGATTGCCAATCATCTATGACTGCAGTGCGCGCGCAACCTAAATTTTCCGTGCTCAACCTTGATTTTCGTTTTAACGCAAATTATGGATTTCTTGTTGTTTCAGCAATTTGTTTTCACTAGAAGACATGGCCATTGGTTATTATGGAGTTTTGAGTCAGAGTTTTTTTTTTTTTGTATAGTTTAGTTTTTGTTTTTTTTTTATAGATACTAGATTGAAGATGCTTTGTAAAACTAGATTTGGAGACGTTCATTTGAAACCTTGAAAATCAGCCGATTCCCACGGGCCCTTGCCTCATTTGTTTCATCTCGTCAGACAAACAATAAGTTTGACAAAGATGCCTCGAACGTAGGTGATGCATATCCATGTTTTATCGTATTTCGAATACGAAAATAGACACAGTGATTGTATATGGCAGATAATGTAGAGTGTGGTATAGAAGACCTCCCCTTAGGGCAATTGGTTTTTGCTTGTTGCGCTCAATCTACGCAAGATGATATCTTAAGATCATCACCAATAACCATACATCACCTCTAAAGTTTAATACATTAAATTAGCATTTTAGTAAATTAAAGAAAAATTTGCATAAAACTACGTCATTTTGCACGTGATGAAGAGTGAATGGATTTTGATATGCGGTATATAGTTGATGTGTACAATGTTGGTGACTATGCCATCGAAGCGGTTATTGATCGTTTGTGACATTAATACACCTGGTCAAATTAATTAAATGGTTGGCTTATAACAAAAATTCTTTAGTTCTTATCTTAAATCAAGGACAAACAAAACTCTTGCCTTATTAGAGCGATCAACAATCGTTGCAAAAGTTCAAGCTTCAGAATTATATAATTGTCCTATCTCCTGTAATAATTGCTTCCAAATCAAAATGCTTGACAGATAAAATTTATATTTATCAATCATTTCATTATGACCTGCAAAAAATTTCTTCATGAACTTTTCAATTTATGTATCTATTCGTGACAAAATTAGTTGTCAAGAATGATGATTTTCTCAAACAATTAATTTCGATTGAATACAACTTTTCTAAGAAAATATTAAATTAACTCTGATATTTTTTTTAATCTTTTGAACTGTGCAAAAAGCTATTATAGAACTTTACTACAAGCATTTTGTTCACTATGTGTTTTGATTAAATATGTACACCAAAAACAATTAAAATAATAGGTACACGTGCGATACAATGAGATATTTAATTTGTTCAAGATCGCATTTAAAATAACGTAGGCAACAGTTAATGTAAATTTAAATTTAGATTTTGTAGAGCCGTTTGCTGATACGATACTTAAATATTTAAGTTGAACATAAGGCTTATGTTTTACTCTTTCCTCTGCATAAACTGTCACATAAAACATTGACTTTTTTTTGGACGAACGAATTTTGTGAATTTTGTATGATCACAAGAAAATGGTGTTACCAAATTTGGAGATGGCTTAAATAATTACCTTAGTCAGCTCAGAAATTATTAACCATACTACTAATCATTTTAATAGTCAACTTAACTCACAAATAAATTAGTATTTTAAATTTAAAGTGGCGTTTATAGAAATGCAATGCTCAAAAAAAGTAGTTATTTCGGTCAAATGTATTATTTATGTTAAATATAACATAGTTTCTACTCTCTAGTCCCTTTTAAAAAATTTAAAGTAAATTTTTCAGTCACTGTAGAAACCTTTAATGAACCCGAAAGTTAACTGCATGTGGACTAATATCATTACCTAATAAAATTCTGAGTAACATATTCCTCACACTTTTTGATTTAATAAGAAAAAGAATTCAGGTCTCTTTATCTTCAATGATGACAACCCTCTCTCTAACAATTGTTCTTCATGCATATAGTCTTAACAATCATATCACCGCTCAAATCGACCTTAGCGTCGATCAATTTTGCCATTAGCAATTTAATCCAAGAGCGTTTCTATTCAATTCTTTTCGATTCAAAATAAATTGCTTTTGACTTAAGCATACTATTCTCCTTACCAAAAGGAATAATAAATAATTAATAAATTGTAATGAGATTATCTACTAAAAGTACCACCTCCACACGCAGCAGGCATCATCAGCCACAGCACCACCATCAGCAACAAAAGAAACACACAACTTTTGATGGATCTGCCAAAGTGCATAGTTGAGCATAAATGAGCGATGAGCCTTAAGCTCAATGCTGCTATAGCTGCAGCTTGCCGCATATCAGACCATCATACAATATCAAGTACCTCTTTATCTACCACCTAATACTTAACCAAACCAAACAAAACTTACCTGGGTTCTGCTCGAGTGTTGACATTTAAAAGTATTAATTCATTTTGACATAATCTGTACAACAATAAATTTACATTTTATTCAAAAAAAAAAACAAGGAGACAATCAATTTTTATTTTGTTCGTCTTAAAAGAACAAAACCAAAGTTCGAGGTGCTACTTTAACCGGAGAACGTCAATATCAATGCTAGTTCGTTGTCATGAAATTAAAAAAAAAAATAATAATATAACCTGCATCATTATGATAGATTAAGTGTTCTTTGGCTGGGGGTTATCTTTTGATATGTTTTTGTTTTTCTTATTAAGGTGAAGGTGCAATGGTGTAGTTAACTGATTATGCATACATAGAGTAGGTCCTTCGAGTGACCTTCAATGTATATTGATGAAAAATTGATAAGAAACTTCTTCAATGATTCTCTCAAAGTTATAGATGATTATGTTGCCAAACATAACTTGATTAGAAGAAAAACCCTATTAGTCGAAAGTGGGAGTGGAAAAAGTGAAATATATGTAAGACCTTCCCCTGTAATCAAAGCTTTTTTTCGTCATTGAAATTCTGAACGGTTTGAGCCAAAAGTGAAAAATCGAAATTGAACTGACGATTTCGTTTAGCATCCGAAACTCGACTTTTATAGTAATATCTTTTATATTATATTCGTGTCATAAAATATATAAATACCAAATAGAAGGTAAAAGAAGACAAATGGTGTTTAGTAATCACAAAACAGTCATTGTTTTTTTTTATAATAATTTCCCAGAAAAAACATGAACTTAGGAGTAGAAATGCAAATATGTACAAGCACCCGAAACGATGATATCGTCTATATTTAGTTTTTCTTAATTCTAAATACAAATGATCTATAGGCAAGGAAGTAATGCATTTTTGTATTCAATGTTTTATGATTGTACACAACTTTGAGCCTTATCCCAAATAAATGATCATAGTCACAGAAAGTTTTTTTTAAGAGAATACATGTTTCACCTTATTTATAAAAAAGTAAAAGTTCAAAGGTTGTTCTCATGAACTTTTCTAGTAACATTTCACTGACGCGAAGGTGTTAATTTTCCTTTCTCCATTATTTATCAAACATTTTTACAACTTTACACAATTTCGTGCATCTTGCATTTAAAGTAAGCTCCATAATCACACTATCATAGTATGAAACTACACAAAACAATGCTATACAAAGTCGTTAAAATTGAAAGAGCATACACTGATGCACTTACTTGATTGGAAATTAATTGTGCGAAAATGTGTGGTTTCACCTCGCTGAATAAATTATTTTCACAGATAATTATCGTTTTGTTAAATAGACTACATACACGTTTTGATCTACATCCGCAGACAATAGAAACATTATTATTGCTTTTTGAAGTTAACATGTTTGGAATAACAATAGAATAATATTGTCATTAGCTGCATTGTATTATAAAAATACAATACAAATAGAAATTTACTAAATATAAAATAAGAAAATAAAATGAATATACAACATTTCAGCAAAAACCCTTTTATTAGAAAAATCTATAAGCTAAGAGCAAATTAAAAAATTTAATATCTTTTCCAGGCTTTTGGTCATGTCAGTGGATGTCATATTAACCCAGCTGTAACCCTTGGGTTTGTGGTTGTTGGTGAAATGAGCATCCTCAAAGGTGCTTTCTACATAATAATGCAATGTATTGGTGCAATTGCTGGAGCTGCCATGATTAAGGTTTGAATTATATATTTTTCACAATATTTTTGCAAATACAATTAACATTATCTTTTTGCTTTCCAAAAAGGTCGTTATTCCAACTGAATTAGCTGGTAACACTTTGGGAGTTACCTCTTTCAATGCAGATCTTTCCAGTGGACAAGCAATTATTGTCGAAGCTATCATCACATTTATCCTAGTTTTTGTTGTCAAAGGTGTTTGTGACACTCGCCGCAGTGATATTAAGGGTTCCGTACCTTTAGCTGTTGGTCTCTCTATCACTTCTGGACATCTTGCTGCAGTATGTTAAACGAAATAAATTAAAAATATGTATACTAACTTTTTTTTACTTAGATCAAATTGACGGGAGCTAGTATGAATCCAGCTCGTTCATTTGGGCCTGCTGTTGTCATGAGCAACTGGGATGAACAATGGGTACTGAAAAAAATTTCATTTTGGTTAAAAACAATAACGTCATAATACAATATTTGTTACCAAAAATAATGTGTTAAAATTTTGAACGATATATTACATTTATAAGAAAAAAATTTGAAATTCTTGTTCTAAAATTTGATTTATGACGTTGTGTATTTGATTTTTTTATGAAACACCATTTTCAAATATGAAATCATTTCATTTTTTAACAGGTCTATTGGGTTGGTCCAATTCTTGGAGGAATTCTGGCTGGTGTTATTTACAAGTTGATCTTCAAAGCTCGCAAAGGTGACGACGAAGCGAACTCGTACGACTTTTAAATTTGTCAAATAAAATTAAACTTAAGAATGTATATAAGATGAAGATGCGCCTTATTGGGAGTTAATATACGCAAACACCATCATTGAATCTAAGTAAATTTATATGAAAAGAGAAGATTTAATTCTTTTCTCACTTTTGTGAAAATCACAGAAGATGATACCAAATATTTGTTAAAGCTGCAGCAATTGCCAGATATCTATTTCGAACTTAATATTAAAAGAAAAAAAGAAAAAAAAAACTCGAAAAAAATAATATATATAAAATATAAACTAATAATGTATGTAATTTTTATTTTATTTTACTAACAAAATTGTGTGTAGAAAGAAAATATGCTTCGGTATTTTTTTTTTTTGTTAATTAATTGTACTTAATAAATTATTATTTTTTTAGTTAATAAAAATTATTAAATATTGTTCACATTCAATTTTGAAAAAAAAGAAACAAAAAAAAACATTATTGTTGTGGATAGTCTGTCTATGAATTACAATCATTGTTGTATTATTAGTTTAAGACGAAAAATATTAAAAATTTACAAATTCATTGTGAAAAATCATTGTGTGTTTTTGGTTTCTTTCAATATTTTGCTCTGCATAGGTATAAACGTTAAACATTGATTGTTTCCAATTTTTGTATGGTGACATACTACATAATGTGTGTAGGGCAGGTATATGAACTTAGTTTTCTCAAAATACGAACAACCGTTAGAAGAATTTGATTTAAATAATTTAAATATAAATAATGCCTTAGAGTATGCAATTTTTATCAAAAAAATTGTTGTATTTAAAGCCTTCAACTAGACACAGTGTTTCATTTAACAAGCCGTTTAAAACTTTAAAAGTACACATAGCTTACAACACAAGTTTCATAGTTCTTGTGATTTTAAGAAAATGCATTGCTACGGGAATGAAGATGTTTAGATATTTTGTTTAAATTAATCTTAAAAACATCTCTATTACCAGCTTAACATTCATATTTTAGTAGAGATATCAAGCCGACACCACATAATTTTTATTTTATATTCACCCTTATTCCGTAAGGCGTTTGCTCAAAAACGCCACCCTCTAGAAGCCATAATTCGGGTCCAAGTTAAAATTTAACTTTACAGTTCGCCTTGCGGAATAAGGGTGATTGTACCTATCAAAAATACAGTGGTCGTCAACAAGGTTTTTGCTGCCCAAAATTTGATAAGCGTTTCTAAATGCTAATCTCGAACTTCAGTCAACATTTTCAAATTGACACTAGCTTCTGGGATATTCCCATTGCAAAGTCACAAAAAAAAGCTATGTTATAATTTTTTTTTTTGGTTAAATGAGTAGGTTACAAATTTCAGTAAGAAAATTTATTAAGCTTTAGTTTTTGTTTTTGTTTGGTTTCCGTACGATTTTTGTTTCGGTCAGATATCCGTCTTCAAATGAAAAGTGGTAGTTTTGTAACCATCAAGACCAAATTTGAAAATTTCAATTAATCTTCTCATATAAACTTGGTCAACTTTGATGAACAAAACTTATTTTTACCTTTTACTTCAATTTGAAAAAGATATAAAAATAGGAATTTTTACGTTTTTTTTAGAAAACTTACCGCTATTAAATAACTGTCGATCATAAGACTAATGTGAGGTGGCTTGATTATTAAAGCTTAATATTTCTTACATTCTGTAAATTTACAAGTTAATCCATCGAACCGTTTCTCTGTTATGAATGATCAAAATTTTGAGAACTTTTCCCCTTTTAAAAAAAAAAAAAATGGTTCCTCTGTATTTCTTATGATTGCGAATTTATCAAAGGATTTGGAAAGGGCATGAAATGAATGATTTTTTTCCGTACATTATTCATCTAAGACATAACATATAATAAAAATTTGGCTACATTATAGTAACATAATCTTTGCATAGCCGAATTACCTGTTGCCAAGGTCCTGAAAAAAAACACTAGCAATTGTTTTTTTTTTTTGTTTTTGTAATATGGAGATGAAGCCAAACAAATTTCATGAAGAAGATTTGGTCCAGCAAAAACTGCAATTTCAAACTGCTTAAGAATTACAAAAAAAATATTTTTGAGCCATTATTGATTAAAAATCATTTTATTGAATCAGAAATTCCTTATAATTAATTTTAAAATAATTTTTAAAATCCTTACAAATAGTTACAAATTGGCTTGAATACAAGATTTCCTTGGTAAAAGTTAACAGTTGCAGAAATATGAATTAATTTCTGTGCACTGTTCAAGTCCATAAAATCCAATTCGACAGCAGAATAAACATTCTCTTGGAACGATTATGACTAAAAAAAATAATTAATATATAATTAAAATTCATGCCCAACATATGTAGGCATATTTTGTTAAAAAAAATTTAATATCTTTAAATTGAAAACAACTCAAGGTCCAAAAGGAATGCCAATTTCATTTTAAATTTTGTTAATATATCCAATGACGAGGCAATTCCTTTTAGGTACTATTGATGTTACTATTACACTTTGAATTTAATTTTATTCTTTCTAAAACATTAATCATATAATTGACTATTTAATATATGAACAACGTTTGCCCTTTTATCGGATGTGTATGTAGAACAGAAAATAATATAAATATGTTGATATAATACAAGTAAATTGGATGTCCAGATGTTGAATACTGTAAGTCTATCTTTTAAATAGTCAGTTAATTGACTTACATAAAATACTAAGTACGATTATTAAGTTCATACATTTAAGTTGAATTTGTCTCACACTTTAGAAACGTAGATAGCCGAGCAGCTTTCAGCACATAAAATTGATATATGGTTAAGGGAAGAGTGAATACATCGTGAGCACTTTTATTAAACAATTGGTATACCAGGTTAGCTCCGGTATTTAACATAAAATTTTCTTGCAAAATAATGACTTATGTAGTACTTTAATAGAAATTTCCTTTTTTACATTATTTAAAACGAAAGTATTATGGTCACTCGGGCGTATGAGTAATATTATCGCAAGACAAAAAAATATAAATTTGACAAAAATTGCTGATAATTGGTATTGAAAATCATAAATAATATTATCTCATACTTTCTTGGGTAATGTAATATATTTAATTAAAGGTATTCATGATATAAGCTCAGTATCAATGTTCAGAATAGTTTGTTTACTTCAAATTTCGCACCCAAAGAGTGAGCACGCCATTGTAATTTATTTAATAATTTCGAAGATGGTATCAATAAATTGTTGTTGATTTTGAATTTCGTTTAAAATTTTATAATACCCCTACGAAATGAGAAGGAACAATTAGTTATCATAAACAAAATTACATATTCTATAAAAAAACTTTAACCTAAAATTAATTTTTGCTTCCCAATGGTGAAATTTTTGTGAAACTATCTTTGAGAAAACTCCTTATGATTGCCATTGATGTTTTGTTTAAAACTAGTTCTAAAAATATTTATTTTATTTTTATATTATTTAAATTTTTTTTACTGAAAAATCAATTCTTTTCTTAAGGAGGAAAATTTGTCACTACCGAAGGCCGTCTGTTGGTCAATTTAATAAATTCTACTTTCCTGATCTAATTTTTTTAAGTCCCTTGGAATCGTTAAAACAATAAAATAAACAATTTTATCTTGCTCTTGACTTTCGTCTTTATTAAGAAAATTATTCAACCATCCATAATAATAATTGAACTTGAAATATTAATTATATTACTTCTGCTTATGTATGAAAATTCAAAATAAATACTACGCTTTGCTAGTTCAATGCATGTAGTGTACATGCCTTTGTGTCTACTTTTCTTGTTACAATCAAGAAACAAAAAACCTTCGAAGCACCTTTGCCTTGCTATTAGTACTTGAAGTATCTATTGTCTGTCCACTAAGTCCAAATGAACAAAGTGATTTTTGTCAAGTATTACAAGTTATCAAAACAAATAAAAATATCTTAAAGTGACCAAATATTGAGAAAAATGTAGAATTAATAATAATAAAACAAGAAACTAGACTTTTTCGTGGTAAGTAAAAAAGGAATGCTATTTTTGCAAATGTGAAAAAAAGTATTGAAAACCCCCTCTGACGAAATCGGTATGATTTGGAAAAATATTATATTGCGAAATATTTATATCGCGTAATTTTAGATAATACTCGATGATGTTTTTTTTCAATGCCATTTTTGATGCCATTGTCCTCATTTTGGAGTTATGCAGGTAATAAAAAAAATATCAAAATTGTATGAAATTGCACCAAAATTTAAAGGGGAATTCAATTTTCCTTTTTAAACCTATAATTGTAATTTAGACAGCCAAAAGTCAAAAAAATCTGTTATCGAAAAATCCTTTACACAAAACAATGAAAGAACTCGGCAAAAACCGACTAAACGAAAGGATAAGGTATTGATCTATTCAGATTACTCTGAAAAGTGAGTTAACTGCTAGAACTCATCTTTTTGCATACAGCCCATTATGGGTATTATTTTTTTTTTTCAAGTAGGAACACAAACAATCCTAGCGCTTAAAAGAACAATAAAGTTAAAAGATAAAAAAAAAACTTGCCTCTAAAAATCCAATTGTAGTAAGGGTTTCCATTGTTAAGAACCACCCGACAGAACAGTGGGGATTCACCTTTATCTAATGGTCTTGCCGTAGGAGGCGATCTTGTTGTGGTTGCAGCTCTTGGAGTCGATGCAGTCGTTGGAGCAATAGTTGTGTCATCTTTCGTTGATGATTGAACTGTTGACGTCAACTCTTCTGAAGTTGACGAAAGTGATGAATCATCATCTGCTGAAGGCTTATCTGTTTCCGTCGTTGTATCCTCAGGATATTCTGTTGTCGTCGAGGTATTTGACTCCGTGGTTGAATCACTTGATTCAGTTGTCGTTTCAGTGACTTCTTCTGTTGTCGTTTCTGTACTTTCTTCACTTTCTGTAGTAGTTGTTATGTCTGTAGTCGTTGTGGACTCTGCATTTGGAATCGTTTCGGTTTGTGAAGATTCGGTAGATTCGCTCGTTGAGGATGTACCCTCACTTTCGTTCAGCGTTGTTGACGAATTTTCATTTTTCTCTGATGAGGTTGAAGTACCTAAAGGACTACTTGTTACAGGTTCAATAGGCATTGGTTCTATATCTTGTGCTGTGGATTTGCTAACATTACTAATAGCAACTAGGACAATCACCAATAATATCCTTTTCATCTAGAACAGAGAGTTAAAAATATTTTATAATCACTAATTTAGTACACACAAAAAAAATAATAAGTTCGAGCTACCATTATAAAATTTATATTCTGCACTTTCGGCTAAAAAACGATCAATCACACAGCAGAGTCTATTGTAAACTGAATTATACCTCCATCTCGATTGCAAAATTTTAAAAAATATCATAGTTTATAGAATTCACAGCACAGTCATCCATCGGTGAGTGTTTAATCTTCCATATGTCTCACTTGATTAAGTGATTCAATGAGCTATTTGATGATAAACGTTTGCTGTCTACAGAGGAACACTTCTGTGCTGCAGTTCCATATATTTCAAAACCAGCTGCATAATGTTTGCCTAGTCATTTTACACCGATACAGATTCTGTTTTTCATCGTTTTCATATTTTTTTAAATATAGAAAATCATTAGTCCATTGCAATTTACTATTGAATAACATGTGGTAAAGGTAATCAATACAATTCCATGTTGTTCTATGGAATTTGAAATTTGATACTTTTCCAGGCATTGTATGAATTTAAAAAAAAAACGAAATGTTATAGTGCTAGCTTGAATGGATTCCTAGTAAAAAAAAATATTAAAGATGTAATTTTAAATTATTTTAATTATAGTTCGTGACTTTTCGCATTATCAGTAAGCAATAAATCATCATCATCATGTACAAATATATTTCTTGAGGTTTTTTTTAGATAACCTAACCGTTGTTTTTCCCCCATAACTCATCAAGAATATTTAATTTTAAGAATGAATTTATAACTTTGATCACTTCCATCAATAGATAGTGATTGATAAGAATGTTATATTGAAATCATTCATATCTTCTTTTTTTAACAAAATTATTTAATAATTTTACTTAAATTAATTTGGTCGCAAGATAAACCTGCGTTGGTCTCAAAATTTGATTGCAATTAAAAACTTTTAAGCATTTGACGTAAAAAAGAGTGTACAAATTTTGATTGTGTGGAACTTCTGATAGTTCATTTTGATTGTTTAATTTGAGTGCTCGAATAATATCTCTAGATTCTTATTTGTTTACAAGTCTCATTTTCAATTAACATGTTGTCATAGTGCCTTAATGCCAAAATGCAGTCTAATTAGGTATTAACAGAAGCTACATTTTGAACAGGATGAAAATTAGTTTAAAATTGTTGTTGTGTTGGGGTTAAGGCACCAGTTTGAATAAGATGAATCCTTAACCAATCTTGAATTTTCGAGTTGAACGATTTTGATTGCCAATATCAAGGAAATAAAAGTTATATTTAATAAGCACTGGTAAAATAGTGCACAAAATCAATACACAAAAAAATAATTGTTACCTTCAAAAAACTTGGCAAAGAGTTTTCATTTTGATATTAAGGTTAAAGGATCAAAAGAGTCCATAAAAATATCTTGAGAACAGAGTTATTTTTGTGGGGCGGCGAAGAATAAAAAAAGTCAATACGACTACTCTATGAAAAGTTATAGTTCATTTTAAGCAAAGGTTTCTATATTTTTAATACATATCATTAAAACAAGAACAAGGAATCTATATCGTCCCCCTCATGCCAGATAGATGAATGTGAAAAATTGAACATTTGAAAACAATAACATAAACTTCAAACTGCAGAGTATAAAGATGCCAACTAGGAAAGTTGAATATTTTTAAAAACATAGATTTTCTACTTCACGTTGCATTCAGAGAAAAATCTGAGGCACCAATACTAAAAATAATTCTCTTAAGATATTTAAGTTCACCCAAAGAGAATCTTAAAAATGTGTTTCATTTTCGAGGCTAAATATAGCGTTTTGAAGCGAATACTCAATTAGTTCTACGTTAGCATTTCAGTTGATTAGTTTATGCAAATCCGATAGATTTCAATAAAAAAAATTAATTATTCTTATTAAAAAAAATAAAACGTAAATTTGTAAAAATGACCTTAACAGAAATATCAGGATTCTTCCCGGAATACTACCTTAATTTGAGAAATGTTTGCCAAGAAACTGACATCGAAAAGATTTCTGAATGCACAAATGATAAGGATCGCATGAAATATATTGACAGTCTGGAATTTGTTCGAAGCAATGACCTAAAAATTGAGCGAAAATTTGAAGGAAAAAATAGTTCAACAGCAGCTGCATTAAAAGAAAAGGGAAATCAAGCGTTTAAGGCCATGAATTGGCTGGAAGCTATGGTACTGTACTCAAAGAGCTATATAGCTTTGCCGGATGGAAAAAGTGGGTACATATGCTTAAATAAGGTTATTTATTTCTAAAATATGAAATTGAGGTTATGGTTTTTTTTTTTCTTCAACTTAAGGTGCTGAAAAAGCCATCATATTGGCCAACCGATCAGCTGCACTTTATCATATGTTAAAATATGACGAAACTCTTTTGGACATTCAAAGATCTTTGGAATATGGATACCCTAAGGACTTGATCTACAAATTGTACGAGCGGCAAGCTTCGTGTCATTTGGCGAAGAAAAATTTCAGTAGTGCTCTATTATCGTTTCAGTAAGTTAAATTGTCTTTGTAGATGTGTGGGTTTTTGTGTTTTGATTTATTGATCTAAATGCAAAGGATAGCAACTTTTTCAATAGTCAATCTGAGAAGAATGTTAATTTTGCTACTGTGATGTGTGGCATTGTTGCTGAGAAGTAATTTGCACAAAGCAAGTGAAATAAAGAATGTATTTTTCAATTTTAACTAAAGACGTGTCAAATTTAACAGTATTTTAACTCTTAGTCAATATTTTTTTTATGGGCAGAAATCGATTACAGTTTTTATTTTTTCTTCTAATTCCTACAAAATATTTACTTTCAATATTTTCATCGCTGAGAATAAATAAAATTATTTACATCAGAATCAGAACTAAGCATATTTCTGATTCAACGTTTACGTGATTGTAAATATCCCCGTTCTTGGTTCTACCTTATCGGTCAGAAAAACAACTACCTTAACACTCTTACGGAGTGATGGCGGCGACGACAACGCACTGCACGCGTATTATAAATGTTCCACTGCTTCCGCACAGACTGCATTATTTTACTAAGGTTCTGCAAACAATGATTCATATGAATGCAAGTTTTTCGTATAATATGTGAGTCAAGATCAATACCATTGTTGTACGAATTCCATAAATATTATTAAAACGTTGAAGTTCGTCACTGATTTTACTTACCTATTTTAATTTATCGAATGCAGGTCTCTTTAGTTAAAGGGAAGTTAGTACATTTGTGAATGCTAAAATTACTGCTTATAAACAAAACAACTTTTTTGTTGGTAATGAAAAAATAACCGGGAGTAGGTCAAAACTCTGCTTTCCGAAATTCTGTATCTCTCACGAAAATTGTTATTTTGAAAGTGATGCAATTTAAATTGCAATACATAGTATATATAACATTATTTCATGGCAGAAACATGAATGTGCAAAATAATTTTTTTTTTACGTTGCTTCTTTCAATGACAAATATTTCGGTAATATCTGCTCAGGAACTAAAAATGTGCCCATAGACAAATAAACACGTTAATATATTAATGTTTCCATGAATGTTAAATTCTGGAACAACTTACAACATCTTAAATTATTTTTAGCTTTGATAACCAACCCTCACAATTTTTCACTTTCATGGTTGTGGTATGATAGGGAAGATATAATACATATATATATACAGAAATTACTTACAGGAGTGTTTACACTTATAGGCGAATTTACGGTTGAAATAATTTTTAAAAACTACTAAATTGACTGCCACAAATACTAAAAATTTACAAAATATAAAAAAAAAACTTACAATAAGTTGAAAACTTGCAGATGCTGATTGCGTAAGTTATAAGAATTTCGTATGTTTTTAAACATGTCATTTTTTAAAATCGCTTAAGTCGTTTTTAAGAAATTGAAATATGAATGGATCGATTTTCTTCAAGCTCATACCTATTATTTTTGGATAATCGGAATTTATTTTATGATCAAAAACAATGCCAATTTTGGAAAAGTTGTTTTTTTTCCTCAAAAACCACTCTTACCATTTCATTAAAAACAGTTTTTATATTTCGAGGCTGTGCAGTGTGCACATTTATAAGCATGATTTACATGTATGTATCTATTAGTGAAAATAGTTAAATTTGTAAAGCTTTATAAACGTACCTTGTTTAAAACCTTTTTATATTTTCTGACGTTCCCTTTGTTTGAATATTGCCTGCAAGACTGGTCCTTATTTTTGGCTCTTACAAATCATTTAGCATTTTATAAAATCACTTAATCATTCAAAAAAAATTTTATTTAAGATACTTAAAGCTTCTTTCAAGTTTATTCGGTTTCATAAGGATTTTGTATTTTACAGATACTGGTAATTCAAACTTAACCGTTGAAAAAATTTGTTTGCATAGCAACTCTATTTGGAGTCCTAACTCTTTTAAAAGTTGATTTTATAAACGGATTTCATGGTGTTTATAAATTTGTTTTATAATACCTTCGTTCCATTAGAAATAAGATTATTAAATACTTTGAAGTGCTTTAAACTAATACATGTTACCATAGTTGAATCAGATATCTTCCCGACTCCATTCTTTAAAGTGATATAAGTAAATTCATGCGCCTCAGTTGGTGAATTCAAATTTAGAATAAACATTTGTATGCAAATCTTGTTTATCATTGATTCAATCCTCGCGTCGTCGTCAGTCGTATCGATTAAATGCGTAGATATTTTAATTTTGATTGATTTGAATTGATAAGAACATTGAACTTGTTTACTTTTTGCAGAAAAACTGTTTCTACATTAGATGAGGCCAAATTATCCCCAGAAAAGAAAGCTAAGATGAAATTTGATGCTGTCGCAATGATATCGATGCTCCAAAAGGATCCAAAGGCAACTAAAAATGCCGAGAAACACAAAGAATTAATACGCAGCCCTGGAATTCCTGACGAAAAAGCATTTACAAGTTCGGCTATAAGAATTGATCAAAATAAAGATGAGGGAAGATTTGCTCGAGCTGCCCGGGACATCAAAGTAGGAGAAGAGATTCTAGTGGAACGTCCTTTTGCTGCGGTACTGATTGAGAAATTTGCAAAAACTCATTGCGAAAATTGTTTGATCAGGTAGAGATTTGAGATGTCAAATTGAAAAGTTTAATTGAGTATATTTGTAGAACTGTTATTCCATTGGCTTGTCCTAATTGTTGTGATGTTGTGTACTGCTCGGAGAAATGTTTAAAACAAGCTGGTGAATCCTACCATAAGTTTGAATGTGGACTTTTGGAAACAATCTGGCGTTCTGGGGCGTCGGTAAATTGTCATCTTGCTTTAAGAATCATTGCTAGTCAGCCACTGCAGTGTTTTAAAAAAATTAAGGATCAGATTGATGGATCATTGCCGATTGAGGAAATCAAGAAGTAAGTTATTTGTACGGGCTTAGAGCCGATTGCTGAAACAAAACTTAAGCATTTATGTTCACAAAAAAGTATAATAAGACAGTTTATGCAGATGTGAAAGAAGCTCATAAGCTTTTATATTCAACATAAAAATTATAAGTATCTATCGTATCAGCAAACGGGTTTAATTTTATTTTGTAACTGACTTTAGTAATTGTTTATTATTTTCAACGAAATTTCAAATATTTTCAGATTACCAGCGAATGACTTCAGACGTGTGTCACACTTGGTTCGGCATGAAAGCGAACGCACGGCCTCAAACTTTTTCCAACATGCTCTAATGGCTCGATTTCTCACCAAGTGTCTCCAAGCATCTGGCTACTTTGGTGATTCATCAGCCAATCCTGATGACATTCTTTTAATAAGTTCTCTGATTTTGCGTAACTTACAATTCATTCAATTCAACACTCACGAAATTTCTGAACTTCATACCACAAAAGCTAAGCAAACAGAAAAGACAGTGTTTATCGGCGGAGGAATTTACCCATTTTTGGCCCTATTCAATCATTCATGTGACCCCGGTATTGTAAGGTAAATCATAGTCTTATCGATCTTAAACGAATAACCAATAACGATACGGAATTTTCATTGCAGATTTTTCCGAGGATCAACAATACATGTAAACACCGTCAAGTCCATCGAATCTGGTCTTCAAATATCTGAAAACTACGGCCCAATGTACACTCAAGAGAAACGTGAGGATCGTCAAGCAAAGCTCAAGGATTTATACTGGTTTGATTGCTCGTGTGATCCTTGTTTGGATAATTGGCCCCGATTCGAGGAAATGAAGGTCGATGTTATTCGATTCAGATGTGATGCGGCGAAAGCATGTCCATTTATAATTGAGGTTCCAATGAATTGCAATGATTTTATGGTGAAATGTGTGCATTGCGGACAAAGCACCAATATACTCAAGGGATTAAAAGTTATGCAGGTAAAGATCAGAAGTGAAATAGTCGTTATATTAATTAATAACCTAAATTTGAAAACAATGACTTACTTTCAGGATACTGAACTTATGACTAGAACAGCCAAGCGGTTGTATGACGTTGGAGAGTTTTCGGACGCTTTGAAGAAATATATTGATCTGCTGAAGATCATGAATGAAGTGTTGGCTCCACCTTTTCCAGATTATTGTCATTGTCAACAGAGTTTGAGAGACTGCTTTTTGCACTTTGGAAACTCATATGATTTGGAATAAATAATTTTGGTTGTAAGAACTTGTTCTATTTTCATAATAAAACTGCTTATTACTGGAATTCTAACTTTAAAAAAACATAATTTTTCCTAAACATAGAGTAACGTAATTAAGTAATATTAAATAATTATTATGCAAATTGCTTTCAAAGTCAATGACCTAGCTATACCAATAATGTAAATGCACAAGCTTAGAAAAGTTGTGCAAGCCTAAAATAAGGTGTTAAATATGCATTTCGAATTAAGGAATCAAAAGTCGGTGCACGTTTGTTATAAGTTTCGATTTGTATTCAACTTTGTTGGCTTTTGGCTTTTGAGGTTTTTCATTATCATATCTGTAGGTAAGTATTTTATTTTAACTTGCATGCTTGCAAAACATATATCATAACAATATTGTATAATATTATTTATTATGTAGCTTAGCTGATATACTATATTGTAGCTACTATATATTATCATAATAATATATATGTTGGGTAGCTACTGGTACTATACATATATACTTATAGGTAAACATGAAGGTATGTGGAGGAGAGCAACTTTTTGCATACCTTTATTTATAAACTTTGATTTCAAAGTTTTTATTTAACCCGAAACTACATTGCATTATCATGTTACTGTCCTTTTTTTGGCCTATACGAGCACCACGAAGAAATTTTTTTAACTACGTATCGGTGGGTATTCATGAGCTTTTAAAATCCTAAAAAACTACATATATCAAAAACTTTATTATAAGAAACACATAGGGGTATTTGATCGAAAAAGGTGATCAAAATTATTTTTGATAATTTTTTAAATTTAATATATATGTAGATCGTTAAAATTAACAATTTATAAAAATAATAATTCCTATGAATACCATAAATATTTTACTGTCAGGTTTTCTATTATTTGTGAGTTTGTACCTATTTTTCTTGTTTGTTTGCTAGTTCAGAAATTGTTTACTTTGTTTCTTTCTATTTACAGTCTATAAATACCTTCTTAAAATAGAATGAACTTCATACTTTTAAAGTATGGTTTTGATGCTTATAATTTTAATGTTTTTTTAGTATTTAATATTTTTAAAATCACAGTTTTATTTTTTTTCGCAAACATTTTTTGACAAACATTTTATTTAGAAAGTAACTAGTTCTCTTCATAAGAAGTTTTCAAAAACGTGAAGAAGTAAACGAAAAGTTTATTTTTAAATATAATTTTTTGATTTTGTTATTTTCAAAACTTTGATTTTAAACCATTTTTTTTTTTCAAAAAGTATATTCTCAAAAAATAGAATTAAAAAGAAAAATTAATAAATAGATTTTTTTAAAGTATAAAGGGGAAGCAAAGCGTTAAAACAATTTGTTGTCTTTTCCGTTCATCGTTTTTTTCTACAGGTACACCAAAGCTCCGAGATCTTAAACTTTAACGCAAGAGAAATGATACTTTTTTGAAGGCCAAAGAATTGTGAACAAAAGTCAACTTGGCTGACACATTGGTGAGAGATAGAAAAATCTATATTCTTAAAAATTGTCAATAGAACTAAATGTTACACATACGCCACAGTGACTAGTTAAGCATGTCCTTTGGAAACCCCTTGCTTGTGATCACTATAGGATTTGGGGTAATGCCAGGTTGTTGCTTGCAAAGATTTTTCCGTCATAATTCTTTAAAAAAAAAAAAAAAAACAGTTGAGTTGTCGTGTGCCGGGCTATCTTCGCTTTTACTTTTAAGAGCTAATTTTTTAGCCTAAGCAAAGTGTTTGAGCTTAGTGCCGGAAGACATCTTTTGTTTTGGAATCACCCTAATATGTTATGATTGTTTTTTCATCACTGAACAAGCTGCAATTATAGTTAGCCAAAGCTCAAATAATGATTCAGGTCATAGTTACTACCATGAAAGTCATATTATTTATAATTTGTGAGTTTTTATGGATAATTGTTTGAAAAAGAGTTGTAGTGCATTTAATAATCTATAAAATTAGTTCTCAAAACATGATTGTAGTCCGCAGTACCATATAAATATACATATGCACTGCAACTTTAAGTTCCATTGTATTATTTGTTCCCGTCAAAGTAAGAATTACTTCTAATAGGAAGGACTATCGAACTATATAAGTCTTGTTTGCTGTGGTCAATAATTTGCCAATTCTGCTTTTTAGTTCATGTCCTTGAGCCATATTCCGTAAAACGAAAACGATCCAAACACGATTGCTCCTCTCTATAACATCTCAAGAGACAAATAAGGACAGCTATCGTCGAAACGATATATGTAGATCGACGATTTTTATTTTTCGGAATCAGGCCCCAATAATGCTCTATGCTGACACGCATAGGTGTCAAAAGTAATATCTACCTTTTTCTATTTCATTTAAATACTTATTCGCTATCAAAGCGATGAAAATGTTGCTACTCAAAAGAAAATGTACAAATCAAAATAAAAAAAGAACAAAACTATTATGATGATAAAATCCAATTTATTTGAAATTATTACGATTTTAGTTTTCTTTTACACAAAATTAATACCAAAATGCTGTTTTTAGTAGACAAGAGAGTCCCTTCCGCTTTTTTTTTTTTTAATTTTAATTTAAAACGGTTAAAAATACAAATCACAGAATCGTCGAAGGAAATGGTCGTTAGAAAAGGATTTGAACTCTTCTCGGAGATCAATTCTTTTTCTTTCCGTGTTTTTCCTGTTTCTTTTCCCGCGCAGCTATGAATTCCCGGCGAGTGTCACTGGAACGCACGTCCAGGATGAAATTCATTTTGTTCAAGATCCGTTGCGCCTGCGTGGGATCGGTCTCGAAGTCGTAGTGCTTGAATCGAACTGGAGCCGCGCTGGACGACGAAGAAGAAGTAGACGACCCAGTGGTTGTGTTGAAGTGCTGCGGGCTGCTGGGTGATCCACTGATTGCAGACAGAGGCGGGTGTTTCGATGTGGCGGACAAGAAACTGTCTGGCACTTGAGGCTTTATCCAAATTCTCACTATGGACTTATTCTGCCTTCGTTCTACAATTTCGCAGAAAGCAATGCAGTCGATGGGGTAGGTCATGGCCTTTTGTTTTGTCCAAAACTTGGAGGAATTCTTTTGTTGGTCAATTTCAATGCGTTCCCCAGAGATGCCCAGTTGCACTTCGGATTTAAAGAAACGCTTGTCGATGATGTTCAGTTTGTAGGTGCGATACATTGGGGCATCGATCATGTCGTTGTGGTCCATCATTCGTTCCTCGTAGCAGGCAAGATTTCCTCCGCTTCCGTGCACGTCATGGACAGCAGCCTCGCCTGCTTTCTCATCTTCTGAGGTCATAGACAGTGAACGGTAGTCGACTCGTGTCACGGCCGCCAGGGGACGTCTTTCGGCGAGGGTAAGGTGGCTGAAGCCAAACTTGGAGCATGGCTCTCGGACGTCTAGAGGAGGGAAGTCTTCCATGTCGTCGTTGTCTTCCGTCATGTAGAGTCCGTAATGTCGGACTGATTTGAGCGGGATATCGGGATACTGGATGACGCACTTATAGCAAATAAATCCAATGACTTCTTGAATCTTGGCGTTAGCCAGAACACATATCTTCATGGGGTAGTTGCGTTCCTTCTCCGGAAGCATGTTGATGAAAACGTTAATGCGTTTGGTTTGCATTCCGGTATGGGCAGCGCCGTCAAATCTGGAGAATTCCACAAACTTATTGGCAGTTTGCTTGGGACTATTCACCAACTCCAAAGAAAGACGACTGTTCTTTTTTTCTTTCACATTTTCTACGGTTTTTCGAATGAAAAGGTCTGCCCTCTCGCCGCCGACTGCAGATTGATCTTCGAAGTTGACGCATTTCGTTCTGGCAGCCTTCCGCCTGGCAATGTCCATTTTTTCCAGTTTTTGCGCTGTATTGGATCGGAAACGATGTGAACCAATTTCGGGATACATTTGTATGTCAAATGATTGTGAGGCCAGGTCCATGTCTTCGTCGTCGCTCTGGTCGAGGCCCGGATAGCAAACAAAATCAACTTCGCTTAATGCAGTCTCTGGCGGCCTGGGATTATTCTTGGCCCCCACTTTTCTAACTGTCGCACGCTGCTGTTGCTGAGGCGTTTGGAATTTTTTCAAGTACTGCTTTGGCAAATCATCGCTGAGCATCACTGTTTCACACATACCAGTATCATCAGTAGAGATGAAAGAGTTCCTAATGTGGGATAAGAGCCAATGTGGATTGTTGTAAGTTGCCATGACGAAGAGTTTATGGTTTTATCAATTATTTTATGAGGAAATTAAACAAAATGTGAAAAATAAATACGATTTATAAATTAAATTCTTTTTTCTATTTTATGAGTGACATAAGAAGCGCTTCAGACTTTGACAGCTGCAGCTGTCACTATGATGTTTATAAAGAGGGGAAATTTCATAGTAGGGTAATTTTCTGTTCCTTAACAGGGATGTTATGAAGGAGTTTTTTTTTTTATTCTTCTAATTAGCGATATGATTTTTTATATAAGAATGTTTATATGCCGAAATGTCTGCAAACCAAAACTCCGTAGTTTTGTTTAAAGTTGTTGAAAATACTACCAAAATATGACATGTTTTCTAAATTTACTAGGTTAACCACGTACTATAATTGCATGAATACCCCTGTTTTTTTTTTTCAATTTTGACAGAAAACTTTGAGGTCTGTTATCAAGGGCGGATCCAGGATTTTTTTTTCTGGGGGGGGGGGGTACAAGGGACGGGCTGACAAAAATATACAATAACAGTTAGAAATAGAAATAAAGTGAAGTATCATACTTCAAATCAAATTTATTTGAGTATGCATAGGAAGATCCAATAGAAAAATTAAATGTTTATCAAAGACAGTTTTTCTTTATATTTCCTGCCAAAGATGTCCAGCACTTCATAAGCGTCCATTTCGGCCGCAAGGTCTTGATGGATATGCATTAAAGCCAATCCATTCAAACGTTCTTCTGTCATCCTGTTGCGAAGACATGATTTTAATCGACCTAAGCTAGAGAAAGATCGCTCAGCAGTGCTATATACAAACAAGGGTAGTCTTCTCGCAGTTACCCGAACACACATAGCCAGAGCTATACAAAATGTTGAAATACACCCACCTATATCTCGTTCCTACAACATGTAACTTGTAGACCCTGATGCTACTGATGAGTTTGTTGGCATTGATGTAGTTGCCGCATGCGTGGATGTACATATGTAGGACGCCACCAAATTTAATCCCTTTCCCTGAATCTGCAACCGCATCGTCGGTTTTTTGTTTTTTGGTAATGAAAAACGCACTTATGCTCTTTTGCCTTTTTTTTATTATCACTCTCTTGCTTTCTCGCTAAAACTACAGTTTTATGATATAGATATCAATCACGACTCACTAATAACGACTGCCTGACAAGCAGCGAATTTTAACGTTTTATTTAAGCTTTCATTTTTCAGTAAGATTCCTACATCCCATAATAAACAGAAAACAAGGTATGCTCATTAGATTTTTAGCAGGTTTTCTGTTACGTCATAGTCATCTTTCTCATCGGCAGTTCGCCCGAATGTCTGTTATGGATTTGGACAGAACATTTTTTTTTATTGAAAACAACAGAAATAAACAAGGGTTTCACTCAAGTTCTTTCTGTTATTATATTCATATATTTTAACAACTCTTATAATTCGATTTGCTTTAAGTATGAACCAGTTCTGGGGGGGCCATTTGCCCCGTGCATCATCAAGTGCCCATGAGTTATGAGAGGTCATATCGGATTTTCCGGAGCCCAGCGTAAAGGATTGCCCAAACCAAATTATCGCACTGCAACACGACAGTGCGACAAGAACTTTCAAGACTTGCCCAAACCGAAGTGCGACAGTACGACACGACAACGCCAAAATTTATTTACACAGCGGCATATGAGAGTATCCACACCAAATGCGATTAAGCTCAAATAAAAATCGTGTCGCACATGTCGTGACGCACTGTCGCACTTTGGTTTGGGCAAGCCTTAAATTTGTAATCGTTTTGAAGTCAATGTCCAATATAGTTATACCATCCCTGCATTATGCTGTCATCAAATCATTTTTTGTTTTTATAAAATTTCACACCGGCGAAGAAAAAATTCTGAAGAAAGAAGATATAGAACCCAAATAAAAATAATTTACCCAACTTCCTGCATGGTCAGGTTAATTCACTCAATTTATTTGTGTTCTAATTATAAACAATGGATTTCGATTCATGCAATCAACTTTACGGTAAGTGTTCAAAATATATTTTTCTATTAAAATTTCTTTTAACAAAAACAAATTAAACAGAAGACTTCCCTTCGCTTATGACTCCTGAGTACAACATTGATGAGTTGGAGGAAATACTGCGTAGTACCGATGCAAACTTATCATCTGGAATAGGTTATACTTTTCCGTCGCAGCCAGTGGCTGGATTACAAACATTTCCATCGCCTCCCCCTTCGTCCACATCGAATTGTGAAAATCTTAAAAGCGATTGTGACTCACCTTCAGATTTCAACCCAGACGATTTTATAAACTTCTTTTCGGACGAAGAGTACGATGGTAAATCATCCAAGTATGCTAACAGAAATACTCCATCGCCGACGAACAGTTCAAGTTCTGGCTCATCTGCCGACTCCGTGCAATCTATGATCGTCGATACTCCTCCGATTTCTCCTCCAAGCAGTGTTTTCCAACTACCACCCAACATAGCACCCATCACAACGTGCCCGACCCCCATAAATGTTTTACAGGGTACCCTAATTCCAGTGAAAACTGTCCCTTTAACACCAGTGCAAGTTCAGAGCTTTCGTGCACCAATAAAGATCAGCCCAAAACCCCCAGCAATGGCAAACACAACAAATCCAGGCTCAAAACCGAAGACAATAGTCTTGTCCAGCAACGATTTCAAAGCATTGATGCAAAAGATGCAAAATGGAAAAGCAAACGGCGTTTCCATGCCCAAGATCATAATGAAAACTGCAACAATGTCCACGGCATTGCAGAAGAAACCATCAGTTCTACCAAAAGAAGCAGCCAACAGCATCAAAGGTAGCTCGACTGAATGCGAACACATCTCAAACAAGCTACCAAAACTAGGTCTCAAAGGAATCATCGAAGAGAGGCATTTGAAGAAACAGCAAAGAATGATCAAGAACAGAGAATCTGCTTCGCTCTCAAGAAAAAAGAAGAAAGACTACGTGGTTTCCCTGGAATCGCGCATCAATGACTTGGAAAAGGAAAACACAACTCTCAAAGGTGTAAGTAAACAAAATTGTTTCCGGCTTAGTTTCTTATCTACAAACTTTCCTCCCCATTGGGTTGTTTACGTATTTTCGATGACCAATGGCAACTTAACAGCCGGCAGATTCCAAGTGAAACCAATAAAAAGATACGATAAGGTTTATTTTTGAATACAAGCGCCTAACAGGTGTATTCGGTATTTTTCTATGGATTGGTGCCACTTAAGATTATATAGCTAACCAAAAGCTAAACGCTTTATCATAACTTTTGATTCAAATTCATTCACAACTTTAAGAGGGCAAAGTTTAGACAGAGTAGTGTGAGAAAAATATTATTATTTGCGAATCAAGTTTTGAGTTCGCAACAATAGAAACTAAAATGTGATACAGTAGTGTCTCTCTTATCCGAATAAAACATGGCGAAATAGCCAGTTAAATTTCTCCCCAGAAACAGCTCTGTCGTAATACTGGCAGTTCTAGGAATTCTCATTTATGTTTTCTCGAACTCGATTGTGGACATACTCTTAAGGATAGAGGATTTTTCATTAGCGGCACTATACAAATATAGAATATCTAAACTCTTATTTCAGAAATTCAAACTCAACTCAAATTCAAACTCAATGTGCGATATTCCAACGTAAAGAACAAACGCATTGAAGCGTTTGTTCTTTACGTTGGAATATCGCTGTTCCAACTTATATCCTTGGGTAGATTGTTTCACTCTGATAGAGCATTACCCCTGCCGTACCATACCTCAATACTCCGTTTGCTTTTCGTGGTCCGTCTTCTTCCTTCTAGGAAGTTGTTGTTCCAATCTACTACGGCACTCCTCATCGAACCAGGGGTCTAATTTTGGTTATGTATTTTTTTTTATTCAAAAGTACTATCTTTGCTTTTTTGAGAAAATTAAGTTTTCCCATAATGGCTTTATGACAGGTTCAATGTTATTGTAATCCAATTATTATATTGCGGGTTGCATATATGTGTGAAAAGTGTCTATACTCATTCTGAAGCCGCTTCACAACTTGTCAGTGCGATACCCGTCCTTTTCGTCATACCGAAAAAATATCTAATTCGCCTTCTTTTTCGCACATAACGGTATTTTTTTAGCAATGACATGATAAACAGCTTACATAATTTAAAAATCACTAATTTTCTATTAAATTATTTTTGAAGCATGCCGTTGTTTAGAGGATCGGTGTACCGATTTCATACCACACCAATACCTCACATACCAATCAGCAAGGACTCATTGAAATGTATTACCGTGCTCACTGAAAAATCGGTATGGAGCAAGTCAATTACAGAAATGCCTCAAGTTCTTGTTTTCATAAATTCAAAATATTCTCTATATATAGGAAAAAGTGAAATGGAAGTTTTTCGGGTGGAATCTTGTTCACGTGAAACTCACAATAGGGCTGAATAATTATTACTGCAGGCAAACATTTTTCTTTAACTATACAAATTATTAACTATCACAAATAAAAACAAAATATAATTCTTTTTCTCTTTTCAGGAAAACACCACACTTCGATCTCAACTAATTGCCTTTGCTCAAACTTGTCAGTGCAGCCATCTCAAAATAAGTGAATTCATCACAAACAAGTTCAACAGCAATACTATTGCAAACACCTGCCATACAAAATCGACCTTTAAAAATCGCCTCCTGGCATCAAATATGAAGAAAAACACAGCCGTTCTCCTTGCAATGGTGTTTATGGTTTCGATTAATTTCGGAAGTTTTCACACATATTTCTCACAGGAAGATATCTTGCAGTCTCCTCGTGTAAACTTTGATGCTGCTCCAATGTATACTGGCCGACGTGGTCTTTTGTGGTTTGACGAGACAACTGGCTTTGAGAACATAACAAAACCGATTGGGCGTATTAAGGTATTAGAAAATGAAACTAATTCCACCGAAACTGACGATAAATGTCCGGTCAGTATAAACCAAACTGAAAACTTAAGGCTAGCCGGTGAACTTAGAAAATGGATTGGAGTAAATGATTATTTGAATTTAAGTTCTGTTCAAGAGAATCCTGTCAAGTTTAAGCTGACTCCCGAATTCTTGGAACTTAAAAGCATGTCCCAACCACTTGTTAGGAGTGTTAAGTCTAATCCTAAGCGCAATCGAAAGAATTATTTCAATCGTCAATTGCTACGGAATAAAAAGATTCAAGAGCATCCAAAAAATTCACTGAAAGTTTTCGGACCACAAGTCGACGATGAGTATTTGAGATTGTTTGAAGAGATCAAAAGACGCGACGACACCTTCTATGTGCTATCTTTCAATTCTGACCATATACTTCTCCCAGCCGCTGCCTACAATAAAAGCACCCGACCAAAAATGGCCTTAATGCTGCCTGCTGGTGATCCATCCATTACTGGGGAAATAACGCTGATGCAGATTGATTGTGAAGTTCTAAATACAACTGAAGTTCAACTCAAACCCAACATGATTCCAACTAATTTGAGACCAAAATTCAACTTGCATACCCCAAACTCACGTGACGTATTGAACAAAACCGGCGGTGGACCTGAAAAACGAGCAGCACGTGATGCATATGACCGCAATAATGGCAGCCAACCGAAACCAACTCCATTTTATCGTCCTTATTTCATGGCCCCAGACAAACAAGTTAATCATGAGAAAAGTGATAGTGGAAATGTTAAAACCCGTCAGGCAGCCAATGTTGATTCCGTTGCCAACGTAAAAGGCGCAAGGTTTATTACTTTCCATCAGGACAGTGAGGATTTTCTTCCATAACAACAAGTACCCCAGTATAGATCTTAAGAACTAGCAATATTTTATTCTTACAATTATTTTATATATAACAGTAGAACGAACAAAGAGACTTTATGTTTGACACATAAGCTCAATTAGTATACATAAATTAGTATACACAAATTTGTTTAATAAAAAACAGCTGAAACTAAATTATTGATTTAGAAAGCGTTTAAGAAATACAATTAAATAAAAGATAAAAGCTTAGTACAGAATTAGCATAAGCTTGCTTTAGTTTGTTTTTATCCAAAATTTTGCTCCGTTATGACTTAAGATACAGTTTCAGTATTTTCTTTTTACTGTTTTCATCACCACAAGTGGTGAAAATTTCTTTTTAATTTTGTGTGCAATTATTTAAATAAAAAAATAATTTTCGTTAACAACAAAAAATTGTTTTTCAAAGTGACTGAATTTCTTAATTTAGTAAGTTGTTAATCATGGATTTAGCTAATAAACCGATTTTGGTTGATCCTTTTTTGTGTAATTTAACGGTAACAGATTTTAATTAATTTGGCCTTAATTGGAAGGTACAAGCAGTCTCCCTACTTTTTCTTAAATGTCTGGACACTGAACTGGGAGGGAAAAATAGAGTTCGGTAAGGCATTCCACATTCGTGTAGTTCGACTTTTGACTCAAATTTCCAAACTCATGGAATTCAGCTTCTTCAATTACAGTTATTTTCAGTCCACTAATTTACCTTAAACACCAAGGATTCTATACGAACAATTCTTGTAAGATCCAACGTCTAACTTCATGTCCTGAAACAGAAGTCGTTGATTGTACCCAAGATGCTGAATTAATTAAAGATTAATCTCCGACACTCAATCCAGGCTTTGGGCCGTCTAGTACAAATGGAGAAGATATTGTTGTAAGCCAGGAGTCATGGATCAATCAAGGCCTCAGGACACGTGATGAGCAAAAACTTTGTAGATGGGATGAAGGTGATAGATGAGCCTGGATGTACCTGGATATAAGAAAAAATAGCGCTAACGTATGTATATCTACTCCCTGATTACAGACAAAGAAATATGACCGCCATAAGTATTTATAGGCTCGGCTATGGAATTGTTACCGGGTAAATTGGAGAAATTAATTGCTGGTGCAAACAACCCCCCATCATACTGTACGGACATACAAAATACAGGTGAGCTTATTCTAAGTACAACCTGATGACTGTTTTGGAAATTTCATTCTGGCAAGGCAAATGTTTTTATGTTTTGTTTGGCTGTGTTCGCAGGTCTCAAAAATTATCATCAGTAGTTGTCAGCCGGGGTGCAAGAGAATCCCAAAGTTAAACAAACATCGATGGACTAACGCCATCGTTAAAAAAACTAATTTTGCAAATGGAAACCTGTAGAACCATACGAAATAAATCGAGAGGATTAAATAACATTTTTCGAAATCTAATTGAAACGATTAAATAACATTTTTCGAAATTTAGCCGCTTTGAAGGTTTATTACATGCTTTCTCAGATGAGCACCATTCTTATGCAAAAAGCATAGCTTTTACAGAAGACTGAGGTAAATTCACAGAGCATTGGTTCCTTTATTCAAAATGTCAATTAAAGTGAATGTATTCTTTTCACAGGAATTCTAAAAGAAGTCTCCGTTTTTTTTCTATAAACTTGCGCCAAATAAATCATAATCCTTCCACGTGTCACCCTCCCGTTATAAATCTTACTGCTAAATTATTGTCCTTGCCAATGGCGTCAGTGATCTTTTTTTAATTGAAATAAATAACACTTGTTCTCCCTCAGTACAAGTGATCAAGATGACAAACCTCAATTTAGTATCAAATTAAAAAATGACAATCTTGAGCAGTGTTAAAAAAATATCTAATTAGTTCCAATGCGTGATCAAACATGGCAGTCCCGTGACTTGGACCAACCGGTCAAACAACCAACAAAGCAGCATAAATCAGAAGATCGCAAACGAGATGTTCTTTGCCCAGAAACAAAATGATTAATTGTGCCAAAAACGACTGAGTTCAAAGATGTGCTGTGCATACAGTACCTACATACCACAACCAGATCTCCATTTGTTGTCAAGACCTCCATGAGTTACAAAAGGAATATAAAAATATTGAAATGTTAAATCTGAATTTCGCAAGAATCAAAGGTAAGAAGTTATTACGTTCTTAATGTACATACATAGATGTCAGTCCAATGAGGTGATTAATATATCCATTTTATCTACATTATACCTACTGACACTCCATTATTCTATATTAAACAACAAAAACTTTCAAAAATGTTTCTTATGAAAGCCGACATTCAACGAGAAATACAATTAGTATTATTTTTTTTGTTAGGTATATCAAAGCCAAAATGATCTAAATCTGAGATCTCCAAACCTATTTAAAGTTGTTGAGGTATAAGCTTTAATAAGTCATTGATTAGGTTGACCTCAAACCAATTTAAATATTATTCTCATTAATTCTAATCTTTGTTTGTTGCCAAAATGTTATTGTAAGGAACAACCATTTAGAGATTATAGTTGTTAGATAAATCAGCCAAGTGTGCTCAGTCAGATGCCTAATGAAGGCAAGTAAATTCTCCAATTAATTACGCTCCTGATTATAATCGTTTTGCGCGGAAATCAAACTGCGTCATATAAAATCTCAATAGGCGTAGTTAATCAATCAGCAATTTGCACACTCCGACTCCAAGACTTTTACAATTGATTCTGTGTAAAATCAAGGCGCGGAACAGCTAAAATCTAGGTGGGATCTATCACCCCACAATAAACAAGCGACATCAGAGACATTTTATCAAAGTAAATGCGAATTAGCATGCAAATAAGGAATGTCAATGAATATAGGAGAGTACGTACGTTTCTATGTACAATGTACATATACCTACTCGAATGAGTACTAATAAATGTAGGTGCATGCATATGGAATGGAATTTCAATTTAATGAGAATCTTTTAAGAAATTATTTTAAATCTGCTTTTGCGTTTGGAACAACGTAGTAAATAAATAATAGCAATTGCTCAACCGTTTTTGTATAGCAAATGTTTTTTTTTTTCATACGACCTTGATAAATAATAAAAAGATTAAAACTAATTATGAATGCAGATAAAGATGCTAGTAAAATATAAAATAGTATCCAAACGAAAAAGCAATAATCGTAATATTTGCAAAATAGGTAAACAATTAACAAAACGATTTACTCCAGGATTGTGTTCAAACGCAGGCTTACAAAGTAGTGCACAAAAGAAAGCAGAGAATTTCTTTTTTTATAACGTTAAACATTTATAAGTTGGTTGGTACTACTAAAAAATTAATCGTCGTAAAGTTCCTTAACACAGCAATTGAATCTGAAAAAAACATGTGGCGTATGTGGAACATTTTTTCCGTTAAAACAAATATAGTATAGTAACTATGTACATCAGGCCTTGTGTTTTTTCTGAGTTGTTTATTGATGTTGAATTCAATTTATGACCTCAAGCGCCGGACGCAACATTGGTTAAATTGCAGAAAACGCGGAATTTGTTCGCTTTTTCAGTAATTGGCAATTTTAGCTATGAAGGGCTAGTTTTTGGCTATAAACTATGTTCTAGGGTTTCACCCTCTTAAAATTTTCTTCGATTTGATTCCAATGTCATGTCTGTAGAGCCAATAGTTTTCAACATACAGCATTTCAAAATGAAGCAATTCAAAATGTATAACATAAAGTAGTAGAAATTAAAACAATTATAAAACTAGTAAAACGTGATACTTGGGTCAAAAAAGTAAAAAGTTGGAAGGGATGGGCTGGCTGTATCCCCTCGTTCAAGCAGGAGGGGCATTTTTGTTAATAAAGGATAAAGATCATTATTTTTAAGATTGATCAAAATGTATTTCCCCCTCATAAGAACCACCAAGATCTATTCTTTTTGCATTCAAGTCACTTGGTTAAAAAAAATGTCACTGTTACATTGTTATAAATTACTAAAATGACTACGCAGCAATGATATTCATAAGAAAAGAATGCTGTATGGAAGTTTTTGAAGTATGCTCGATGTGGCGAAGAATTTCTTTTACTAAAAAAAGCTCTAGGGCCTGATTACGTAAAAAATCAAACGATTGCTGTCCTTATTGGATTCTTTCGATGTGATAGAGATAGCTATCATCAAAACGATATTTAGCGATAATCGAATTACGGAATGATCCCCCTGTATAAACTTGAGCGCCCTATACGACAAACTTTATGAAAAATCCGATCATGTATCACATACAAACTAAACAAACATGAACAATATTTACCAATTTATTTTTGAGATTACACCTTCAAGGGGAGACCTAAAGCCTTTCACAGTGAGAATGGCATCTTCAAATTTCTACATAAGGAATAGCAGTGAAACACAAGCCAAATAAAATTAAAAAAAAAAGAATCTTAAAAATTAATAAACATTCCTGATCACAAGTTACCGAAATAATCAGAAATCAAAGACCAAGCCAAACAAAAAATAACACAAAATATCCACAGAGACTCCATTTTTATACAGAAAGATTTATTTTTAGATTAAAATTAAGAAGTTGCATGCTCGTTCGCTCCGAAACTCAATCCTCACTTGCGTCAAATATTGCATTTTAAAGATACAAGTTGAAGGGACTCTTTTTTTTTTTTTTTGCCTTATGATGTATTTGTGGCCGTGCTGTGACACACCTCCCTGACGACATTTCATGCGTGTGATGCTGATGCTATTTTCACTCACGCTCGAATTTATAACTTTTTGTTACCTCCCGCGATACTGTGGTAATAAAATCAGAAATCTTCCATCCGAACGATCCCCAAAAATGTTCATCCTTTGTGGCAGTTTTTAATAACATCAGCACCATTCCAGTTGGTGAATCACCATAATTCGCTGAATAAACATAACGGTACTTATCTGATGTGCTGTAGTTTATCGGCATTTCCGCCGCTGTTTGCCATTTTTAGAGACGGCATTGGTGTAATTATCGGTTATTTGTTTCGAAAAAAATATTAAATGTCCTCGACAATAAGGCGGAACGTAGCATAATTCCGTGTACATTTTGGTGTTAAATTATCATTGTCTGTGTCATAATAATTGCGAGTTCATCATCATGTGCTATTAGCTTTTGGTCGAGTTCAAGTTTAACAACGACAAATTGTCACATTTTGAGTAAATTAAACCAACAAAAGGTAATTTAAACGATAAACGCACTCGTTAAGTTTGTATTTACGATTACTATTTATAGAGTTGATGAAATGAAAGGTCAAGAAACTTTTTGCGCAAGCCTTGTTAAATTGTATTATAAAACCTAATTTCATGAAATATAGTTGGCATGAGTTTTGCGGCGGGCTTGTCTATTATCTTACCATTTTATTGTTGCGCACAATATTTACGCTTGAGGTGAAGAAGATTGCACATCTCTTTGGGTGCGACATTACAATATAATAATCATTACATTGTAAAATTGACAAGCTTTATTATATAATTGTGTTTCAAGGAGTGTCGTTAGGCAGTAGTGTGGCAGAAAATTATTGCAATTCTTTTAACTCGAAACAGTTTGTGTTTGGTATTGAAATTAATATCATCAATCTGGTCGCACCCTTTTTACACTTTAAAAGTGATTTGTTGAGTGATTGATCGATGACCTAGGGAATGCCTTGACACAAAGCTTCAATAAAGAAAGAAAATTGTCATTCTCTTTGTGAAAAGTTAATATTAAAATTTGTTTTTAATCATTTGTTAATTGTTTCTTAAGTTGTTTTGCTTTTTCTATTGTGGATCTATATACAGATAGAATTTGGTTTAAAATGATAAATGAAAGAGTAGAGATATCTAGTCAACTGAAATATATCTCTTTCTAAAGTCGGAAACATTAAAAAAAAATATTTTAAACTCTGGTAACTTTTTCATATGAGAGTAGGACTATTCATTTTTATTTTCAGTTTTGTTTTTTTTTTTTTAATTTTTGGGTGAGTTAACAATCAAAAATACTGAAAGAGGTCAAATATATATCTAAATTATGTACCTTTCTTAAGATTTTGTTGATTCAGGAATAATTTTTGATCAAATTTTCAGGGGTCAAAAGTTGAAAAAAATATTAGCAGTGTAAAGGAAAATTTGGGATAAATATTAAATAAGAGAGGAAACAATCAATTGGCCTCCAACAGATTGGAGCAGAGCGGGAGTGTGATCGAAAAAATGGGATAGGTGTCGGAAATCTTGTTTTTTAACGATTTTTATCGTTTTTTTTTTGTTTGTAGCAACCGGTTATTTAAGATTGTTTAAAAAAAAACAACACCGTTAAATTTGTCAAAAATTGAAAAAAAAAACGCTTTTTCGATTTTTCCGTGAAAATACATTAAATCTTCTTCCAAGTTTGAAGTGGAAGAACGAGAAGAAATACTGCCCAATAAGAGTATTGAACCAAATATTTTTTCTACTCTTGTCAGAAATTGTAAAAAAAACATGATTTTCGACACCCATACCACTTTCTCGACCTCCTTTTTTCCTCCAAAAAATAGTTTTTACATTTCCTAATATTTTTGAGGTAACATAAAAAACATGATGCCTTAATTGCTTCTACAACTTATGTAAAAAAAAATTTCGACAGGAGGTTGTAATTGTAAAGAAATGATTTTCGACACCCATTTCACTTTTTCGTGCCCCACTACTTTCCCCAATTTTTTAGTGGGAAATTTATTTGTCCACTTTCATACACCATTTATTCTCAATGTCTGTCCTACTTAAATGATTTTAATATTCTAATGAATAAAATGCAATTTCCTAAAGATACAAAATTGTAGAAACTCATTTCTAAATAATTTTAAATTTTCTTTCCAACAACATAAAATTTATTTAAAAAAACTCGATTTTGACATTTTGGCTTCCATTCCATATCTCGGAGATGTCGATTTTTAACATATTGTTTGTATCCGTGACTTTCATTTTAATCTTACTTGAAATCTTCAAAAGCATATACCTATGTATTAAAAGGTTTTGATTTTGAACAAATCATGCTCCAAATTAAGCTTTTTGAAAGTTGTCACAGTAAATCCATTATGAATGTAGTTCAGCCTTTGTTCTTCTTTGTATAAATTCTTGATTGAATTGATCACCACCGGAAACCAATTTAATTAACAACTTTAATATTGCTTCATACTGTTCATTTTTTTTATTTCTATGATGTTAATAAATTTGTTGATAAAATATATTTTGTCAAAGAATTTTGGTAACTATAGTTCTGTGTGTCCCACGTGCGCTTTATCACGAGATCATTCTTTGTCGTCAATATAAAAAACAACAAAAATGTGCCGCCTGATGCAGACTTATAAGTATTACTAACATTTCTATATCAGGGCAAAGAAGGACTAATTAGTTACAAAAACTAGAAGAAAATCAGTTACTGGTTGGATTTTTTATCAAGCAATTACATATTAGATTTCGGTTAACGTGAAAGGCAAGAAATGCGTTCCTTCAGAAATTTGTTTTGTTCATAAATATTTATGAAGTTATCTAATGACAAATCTGGTATATTTACTATCATATTTTGTTGGTTTTAAGAGGACAACGGAACTAAATGACTAATATAGTTTTCGATGATTTGTCCATCTTTATCAAATAAATTGGTCCGCTGTGTAGCATGATAAGCACCTATAAAGTAAAAATAAAAAAAATAAAAAAAAAAAAATGTAACTACAATTACATGTAAGCAAAGTAAAGAAAACAAGACCTTGAATATAGAAATTAATGCACCATTACATTAGGTGTTGCCTTGTTCTTTTCTACAAGAGTTTAACAAAAGCACTTGGAATAAGTTTATTTCTATCAACAAATATGGTTATGGTGTAGGTACCTTTCTATATTATTATCTGCTTATACGATTTTTGTCGCATTGTTGAAAGAGACCTAGACCTAGACCTTCCTTCTTAATGTGTTCCTTCCTTTTTGAAACTTTTCAACCAATCGTTAAAATTATTATACGAAAGATACAAAGAAACTAATTATTATGAGTCTTTTGTGTGTAAAAAATAACAAACAAAAAAAAACTTAATGGAATCCTTCAAGAACAACTTGTAGATCTGCTTATCCAAGTGGAAATTTATTTGTTAGAATAGAGAATCGAAGAAGTGTCCCAGTCTCTCCAAGTTGTATTTTTACCTACCTTTCTTTCATGCATGAAATAATTCTTCTCACATATGCTTAGGACTAGACCGATAGACGAATCTAGAGATGGGTCACTATGAAGCAAACCATGACTACATGTAAATTTTCCAATTAGTTTGGCTAGAAAATAAAACGTCTGGTCATTGAATACGTAATACTTAAATTAATAACTTTATAGGTAGTTATGCAGCAGTTGTCATGTTGGTTGATAACCTTGGGTTTTTCGACTTGAATAAATACACCATTAATCAAGGTCATTGTAATTAAATTGCTGTGAGCGCAGGAACTTTAATCTAATAAACGAAACACCCTTTGTTCAGAGTAAGAATATGAATATTCCCACAGAATATTTTGACGTTAATTTAGGGATAAATTGAGTTTGTTTGGTAGAGAATTGAGTTGGGTGGGCTTCCACTGTTGTGTATTTTTAAGAAATATGTATCTAAGCTTGATCCTAGTGATGCATGACTTTGAAAATAGATAATAATGTACCTGCTGTTGAAACATTATTAATTTATTACTTGTGGGCGTGATAACATCGATACCTTCCCGTAAGAATGTATTAAGCGACATTTTAAAAATCGAAGAGGACCCGGGGAAAACTTCTTGTTCATTATTTTATTTGCCGTCCGATTAAGTTTTTTTTTCTTCTAGTTTAGTTTGTATACATGCTAGGTGCTAGTGCACCCACACTCTGACCGAAACTTTACGCTCAGTTCAAAATATAAGTAGGTAGAGATCAAAAATTTATTTTCCAGAGCATTGTCGCTTAATACATTCTTACGGGAAAGTAACGACATGTAGATTCTTGAGTATAGGTAAGCAATATACCTACATGGAAAATAACCTAGGCAATTAAACCTTTTTTTGATAGTAGTTAGCAGCAGAAACCAGAATAATAAAAAAAATTCCAATCAATAGAAACACCTATCTGCAGGGACATGTTGAAAATTAAATGAATTTTGCAGATTTGAAATGAAGATGCTTAAGTTTTAGAAAAGGCCTTGCAGTTTCTTAACTTTAATTCATCTTTGTGTTTATTTTTATTAAGTAGCTTAAAAAGGAAGGTTACATTAAGCTTTTTATTATGAGTGAAATGTGAGCTTAAAGTTGTCCATCCCATAGATTTCAGTTTGTTTTGCCAATATGTTTGTTCATATTTTGCGAAAATAATGATGTCGAATAATGATATTGGTATCAATTGTAAAGTATTTTTCTCGTTTTTTGAACTGTAGATAATAATTGTAGATAAAATTATATTTTTAAATATAATTTTTCAAATCCTTTGTCAAAGAGCCTCAAAAAAATGAAGATGTTTTACCCCTCACTTGTTTAATGAACAAAAATGTTTCCTTTTTTTACAATTCAAATAAAAAAGCTATACATTTTTTGTCTCATCTCAAACAATTAAACAACAATTAAAAAAAAAAATTAAATTACCCTGATATAACGGGTCTACTATACTGTTTCATAAAAGATACAAACAAATGACACATAGGTACCTACACCGTGTTTCAGAGAACTAGGTACCATAAAGAAAAATCAATTTTTTAGCTACGCCTAATAATAGTTGAGGCATGTTTTATCCCTACAAAATTGTGTAGAAACTTATTTTAATTGGGTTTTCGTCTTTAAAAAATCTTGATATCCCTGGTAATATTGCTTAGGTATTAGATCTAGAATTCATTCATTAAAATATGATTGGAGGAAGATGTAAACAACAATTTCTTTAATGATATTTTTGTAAGTATGTATCTCCAATTTTTTTTTTACCTATTATATACCTATTGTACTAAATCGTCGATACATTTCCCAGCATGTGATTGATTTCTTCCCGACCCTGCTTGGAAGTTGAATCAAAACACTAATTGCGTAGTGTTGGTCTTACCCTTCATACAAATTAAAGGTTCATAAACAAAAACCTCAATGTTTTACTTCTGTCATAAAAAAGCATCCCAGCCTACGTGCAACATCTCAGCAACAACACACTGCTGCAAACAGGTAAAAAAAAGGGTCATCCCATCAGGACGGTGAGAAAATATCAAATTTCTAAATAAAAATACACTATCCGAAATCCCATTGTTTAGTGTCTCCCTATTCATATTTCGGCACTCCCTCTCTCATCCTTTTCTATAAAGGTATACTCAGTACTCAAGCAAGCAGTTAAAAAAGTAAAATATATGAGATTCGATTTTCTCGCTTGTAGGAAATCCGGGTGCCTCTGAAATTTGAATTCCAGGAAACCAGAATTTTCGTCCATATAAATTATACCTATATGTGGAAAAAAAATTGATGTTGACCAAAGAAGGTAATAAATAACAAACAGAAGAAAAACAGGAAATCAAAGATACCTGCTCCTATATTCTTATAAAATATCTTTTTCTTTTTCGTCTAATTTGATTACTTAGAGGGAGTTAAGAACGAAAAACATATCGAGTTCGAATCGATGGCAAATGAGTGTTTAATGTCCAAACAAAGAGGTTCTCCATGTCTCCATGTTATTAGAACAACTAACGAAAATAAACCTTTTGTGACTATAAGAACAACACTGTGGCAACCATGAATTTTGTATATAGTCTTTCTAAACACTCTATAGACTATACTCTATGGAGGTCTCTTTGAAATCTAATTTGAGAGCTGATTATGCGGCGCTATTATTCACTTGTAATGTAACTTCTTCTCTTGCAGTGGTATTGGTATTGCAGATGGCTCTCTCTAATAAGTTTTGTGATTGTCTCTTCTTTCAATACTTTTCTTTGCGTTTTATCGATAGAAGTGCCATTTATTAACGATTGTTTGGAAATATACGACGCAGTCTTACTTTATTAAAAAAAAAATGAAATTTATTGTGTGCATTATGGTCGAAATAAACAACATTTGGTAGGGTTGCTTCCTAACATTCCTGGGAAGCTAGTTTTAATTAATAATAAATTTATTTATCTGTGCAGCTTTAAAGCTCATGTATCTTAATACCGAATTCAAAGGTCTGTCAGGTTTATTTTGGCGCCAAGATCGGTAACGGGGAGTAGAAAAACGTGATTTTTCTATTCTAAATTACAGAGGTCTTTACAGAATCGAACTGAAATAAATAGGTACATGCAAACAAAAAAATATCTTCAAAAAAGAGCCGGTCTGCAAGTTCGAGGGCTCCAGGTTCAGGAAAAATGACATGAGATCATTTCCTATTTGCTTGTTTTACTGAAACTTTGATCAATTGGTCCAAAATTAAATGAAAGTGAATGGTTCAATCGATATCTACCTATATTTAATAATTTGTATTGATATGGTGAGAGAATAAACCGTTTAAAATTGAAGTTACCTAGTAATATTCAAAAATCTGCTGCTTCAATCCTTCTGAGTTGAACTAATCGAAGGGGGTAGTCTCATAAAAATCTGATTTTTGAAGACGAAGGTGTAGTATTTTTGGGATTGTTATCAAATTTTCTAGTATGTACCTACAGTAGAATTTGTGACAAAAATGATATTATATAAAATACCTTATCCGTTTTAAAAATGTTATTTCAGCCATGAGATATCATCTTTTTTGACAAAACATTTTAAAATTTCCCTCCTTAACCAAGTAAATCTGTATCTTAAAGATACAACACAAAACCCAGATAAAATAATTGAAATAAACGATAAAGAAAGAAAGAAACTCGTCACAGCAGTAAGAACGAAAAACAATAACAACAAGACCGCTGGTTTACTGTATCATATAAATCTTTATCTATACATACAACCGAGAGAGGCAAAAGTTGTGGGTACAAGCAGCACACTAACATTTTTCAGAAACCAGATACCAATACAAGACCCTAATTGAGCACCAGAACCACTACACCACAGATTACACTCCATACCCTGATCTCTAGACTGAAGCGTTTCCTCGCTTGAGAGAGTGTAGGGGAGTCGCAATAAGCTCATAAGAAGTCGCAACAACTACGACGACGAATTCAAGACACAGCACAGGTTTGGTCATCACAACAAGTGAAATAACTGCACACACCTGTGGAATAACTTGAACTTCCACCTGATATCGAGCTCGAGGAGCTAGATAGAGAGCAAGATAACTTCATCGCTCTCGGACAATGTTGTGCGCGCACACTCAGTTAGTTTTGTTGTACGAGGCAAACATTTTGGTTGTGCTGTGCTTCGTGAGCGTCGGCATTTTTGTTTATTTTTTTTTTCTTTCAAGAAAACAAGAAAAAAAACATCTCAATTTCTTGAAAACCTTTCGATAGTGTTTTGGAAAACTGACTGCGCGAGCAGATACTTAAGAAATTGTATCAATGCTATTCAATTTCATTTTTTCTTATCCAATTTCTATTTTGACTGTGCGATTTTTGTTTGTTCTTATCACAAACAATAATTTTATTCTCTGTTTTGTGTCTATTTGTTTGTAAAAGATACGAAGATACATTTATTATGTGTCTAAAATATTTTATTTCTTGGCGCTTGATCAATTGAAAACGAGTTGTTGCAAATAAATTTAAACTTTCTGCTGAGTGATTCAAAATAAAAATACAAAAAAAACCCTCAACCAACAGAGAAGTGTGAAAACAAAATAATTACTATTCATAAAATTGTGAATTGCGTCATTTTCAATTTTAAGGTTCATTTAACGAGAAAAAAAGATATAAAATCGAAGTATAACTGATCTTAAACTTTCGATGGTCAGAGTGAAAATTTTGTGAAAATCATTTGCAATACAGAAAGTGCGCGTGAGATGCCTAGAATTTGAAAACTTCTGTGCAATAAAAATTCCTCTCTTTTTTTTTCTCCAAACATACCTTCGAGCTTCGATAAAAAAATAATAATTCTAATTCTGAACTATGGCAAAATCGAGTGATTAGTATTCAAAACTCGTGGAACTGCTGAAGAAAAAAGTCCAAGCGCGACATTATTATTGTTAAAAAAAAAAAAAAAAATATCACTATCCAATTATTGTTGTTGTTGGCAAATGGCTAAAACATATTATTGTCGGCGGTGGTAGTGAGGATTATTCGGAGAACGAAAGAATTCCGTATAGTAGGTACATCATAATTTTGTTGCTTCGTCGTCGTAGTCGTCGCTTCTAAAGCCACTTCATCTGGCCTTCATACCGTGTCATAGTACATACTATGCTGGGTATACCTTAACTTAAGTGAATAAAATTATATTTAAAAATATAAATTCAGCGTTTATCATTGGAATACTAATTAATTTCGGTTTAGAGAGAATTCCGTTTTTTTTTTTCTTCGATTTTTCGTTTTCTTGGTTTTGTTTTGTTTTGTATTGGTGTGTATCTGTGCGAGTGATATGGTATCGGTATCGGTATAGTGCAAGGAAATATCTTAAGCTTCGTCGTCGTTGTTGTCGTTAAAGTTTACGATTTGTGCCTTTGTATAGTTTGAGTTTATTTTTCGTGAATAAATTTATATCTTCTTTTTCCATTGTAATAAAGTGAAACCGCACTTGCTAGACGGGTGTTCGATTTTTTGTTTTATTAATTTTTGTTCGTGTCTCTTCTTCGAAAGAAATAATTATGATGGCGCTCTGAATTTTTATCGAAAAGGTAAATAAAATTCGATATTTTAGAATTTTTAATTTTTATTTACATTATGTAGGTATAGGTAGGTACATATATCACATTTTTATGATTTTTTTTTTTAATTTCTTACCGACTATTATTTCGGGCGGTATTATGGATATGAAAGAAAGTAGGGCGGATTTTTTTGTTGGTTTGTTTTTATTTTATGTGCATTCATTGAAAAGCATATTTCCTGATAAAAGGCAGGTTCATACCTAGATTAGATACAATTGAATTTTTATATGAATGAGTTTCGTTTTACTATTTTACTTGATTTACTGAGTTGAGAACAAGGTTCATGGGAAATCGATTTTACAATAAACAGATCATATAATTGCTATGGCGCCAAACAAATAACATGTACCTACGCTCTGTGCACCAGAGATTGTCAGTTCTCGTTTTTTGTAGTTGGTCGATGTTGTAAGTTTCCCAACAGGAACTATCTTAACTACCATCCTTGTAGTTAGTACTTCTTTCTGGATATATATGTTTCTGCTGCGTAGTTACATAATACAAAAATATGTACATATCATCAAGTGCATCGCTCGAAATATCAATGAATTTCAAGTACATACCTATAACTTTTCTTTCCTGCAAATACAATTTCAACCATGGCTTAGGTGTGTAATTTGGTTAAGCTTCACTGTCTTCGGAACAGCCGAAAAAAAAAGCAATTTTTCCCAGAGTTTTTGGTCAAAGTTAAGTTTTTTCTTTTCCTTTTTCTTAAACTCCAGATTTTGTGATGATCAGGATCTCTGAAAACATTAGCTTTATTTGGCAAAATTAATGTTTTTCCTTGAAGGCAGTAAATTTGTTATATTGTGGAGCATTCTGTTTTGCATTCAAGATATTAAAAAGAGAACTAAGGGACTTTAAATGAAATTTTGCTCATTGGTAGATATTTACTAACTTGTTAATTTTTAAATTACTGCAATCTCGAATTGCTCTACAGCTGCATTAATCCTTTTGCTCTTAAGATAAGCAAAGTCCATTAAATCTGTTATTTCTATTTAAGTATGAAAGAGACCAGGAGTTGAAACTTTTCCCCAAAGCTAAAACAAGGAAGTAGTAAGAGAAATGTTCTTCTGTTTTGACCACCATCATCACCGAATTTAAATTGATTATGTTCGAAGTATATCAAAACATTCGTTTCTGCAAATAAACTTCCTTAAATTATGTTAAGAAAGACTTTGGCTTATACGATCATTTCAAAATATTTCAATGTTCATTATACTGAAATCTATTCGTATTTTACCAGCGATTCAAAAGACTATCTATTCAACTTTAAGTTTTCAATTTTTCATATTAAGATAGTCATCACACAATATTTTACCTCATATTTATATACGTAGATAAAAACCATCATCCACATACAAGTTCGGTGTATCTAAGAATTCTTTTCATTTCATTGACCCCTAATATAGTTTGCGAATTCTTAACGCAGCCAATTACAAAAATAAACATTTCTATTTATATGCAGACGCGGAACGCTTCTACACTGCATTCTGAACTCAAGTGAGAGTGTTTCTGGTTTAAGTTCTAGTATTTTTTAATAATTCTTTCCGCACAAAACTAAAAGTGAACAACTTTTTTGTTCAAACTCAAAACTAGCATGTACTCACCTAGATACTTATTTTTTTTTTTTGTTATTTAGATGCAATAAATTGTATGTCATGTAACCTGAATATCTAGATAGATGAAGTTAGTATAATAAACAAAAAATGGATTTAGACAATACTATTTATTCGTCTAAAAAAAAAAAAAAAAAATAAACTACGAAGTGGAAAAACGTGCCTAAAGTAAATATAAAAACAAACCTGTGGTACTTTTACTTTTAAATTTAGAAAATTCTTTCTCACACACTTTCGATGTCGTTCTGTTTTATTTATGTTGCTCGTTATTCAAACAGGAAGTAAATATGTATGGGATGTATTTTTGTTGATGTTTATTTATAAATTGACTTATATTTGACCCTAAATGTTGATGTTTTTTTTATGGCACCCAATGAATGATTAAGAATGATACGTCCCGCAACAGATTTATCCAATTGAAAATTTAAACTGCAGAAAGAATAAAAGCAAAAAGATCAACAAGACGATGAAGAAAAGGGAAAATCATTAAAATCAATAAAGAAAACGGAAGGTCTTAGCATTGACGAACCACGCAAACGGAACAAGGACAACGTAGTTATGATCTGTACGTGGAATGTACTAAGGTACTGTCCTTATATAGGCATCGTGCAGCCGAACAATGGGTGAAGAACCAAAGAAGAAATCGTGTGACACCTAAGAAGGGTAAGTGCTTCAAAGAGCAGGGTTGACGGCTGTTTGGGTGCGGTTTTGTGATAACGGGAAGACTCAGGCAAGAAGTCTTAAGCTTTAGTGTGGTTAGCGACGGTCTATGGTCACAATCCGCATCAAAGCAACATTTTAAAATGCGACGCTGATCTGTGAACACAGAAGAGAAGGATTTTCCAATCAAGGACGAGTTCTACAACGTTCTCAAGCGCACGTATGATAGGTGTCCTAAGAACCACACTTTACAGCCTGTACCAAAAAACTTCACAGCCTGCACCAATAACGGACTCATGATGGTAGACTTTGCAAAGGGCGAAATTTCATCGCAGCACGCACCAAATTCCCACACCTGTGATCCTGTGATAAAAAAAAAAAACCGTCAACCAAAGAGAGCTGTGGTAGGTGCATTTTCCAGTATCAGGTCCAGTATTGAATCGGAGGCGGTAAAAATGAAATTGACTGTGAATGAAAACTAAACGAAGTAGATGCTATCAAAGAGAAGGGAATCTCAATATCATCGACTCGGCCAAAACGTCACTATGGATAGTTATAACTTCGAAGCATTTGAGAATTTTGCCCACCTGGAATCCACTTTAAACACAATAAAGTTTAAAGATCAAACGAAGAATTACTCTTGCCAATCGCTGTTTCTTCTAGCTGAGAAGACATTTTAGTAGTAAAATACTAAGGAAACGCTGTACAGCACCTATATCATCCCAGTCCTGATCCCGTATAGGGCACACGCATGAGCCTCAAAAGATTCGGATGAAAATTAGCTTCGTCACTTTGAGAGAAAGATTATTCAAATGATTTTTGGTCCTTTGTCTATTCAACGACGAGCTTTACGGGCTGTTTAGCTGAAAATACAGTGCCTGGATAGCTGCGACAAGTGAAGCGTATGGATATCAACGCACCAGCCCGCCGCACGAGTGTTTAAATCCAAAGCTTATGGTGTAAGCACCAGAGAAAGACAACCAAATCAAGGATGACCTCAATTAATTCGGTATGCTAAACTGTATTCGGCTAGTTATGGACAGAGCTTGCTATAAAGATGTTGGTTAAGGCCATAGTTGTTCCTGGATTGTAACCATCCGAAGTAAAGTAAAATAACTTGATATGTTAATGTATGTGCTATTGTACAATTGTACATGCATAATGCTCCGATATCTGAGGCTTCGAATGAATTTTTAACTCTGTACTCAACAGTAGCCACTTGATTGAATTAATTATATGATCTTCACGCCAAGTTGCACTAAACTTTAACATTTCCCATCAAAATTTCTTAGGAATCAATTTTTTTCAAAATCTTAATTAATTGCTAGTGCACATCTGCTCTAACAAGGCAAAAATTATACAGAAGATTCGTCTTTAATTTTTTTTCTCACTGCAAGCAATCCAAACTAAATGCAAAATCAAATTATTTGCTTTTCATAGTCTTTGTCTTAAATTGTAGCCCTTTAAAATTGCTTCGCCAGAATCACTTCCGATGAACAAGGTGAACATCTTGAAGCGATATCCGAATTACATCTATCTCCATATCCACATAAATATACCTATACGAATATGAATAAACCCTCAAGGGTCTATTTTTTTTTATGGTGCAATTATCTTCAAATAGCTTATTCTAGCCAGAGTCGTCTTCTTGTACAACCATCACTTTGAATCAAAAGGAATAGAATTATATTCTTTTTCATAGGTATGGCAAGTTTGCAAAGGTTGCAATTTTCATTCAATCTTTATACATGCTCGTGTACTCGTGTAAGTTGACAGGACAAGTTAAGGTTTGCGCTGGATGGTTCCATTTGATCTGTTTGTGCCGCGCCGACCGGCCCATCTCCCATCTCCCGCCTCATAATGCTGATGTGCTGTGCATTTCGTCGTCATCTTCGTCGTTCTACGTTTATCCACTTAACACTCTTATATTGGCATCAGAGTAGATCAGTGGCAACAGCAGCTTCTTGGATAAATCGTTTAACCTTCCATCAAATCAACATCATCCTACTGGACGGGAAACGACAGAAGCGTGTGCGTTCAACTGAAAAAGACCGCCACGCAGCATCATGGAGCTTTTTTAAGAGGGCTTGATTTGTTGATATAGAAATGTGCATTGTTTATAGGGCCCCGGTTCTTATTCAAATTAAATATTGTTTTCGTTAAGTAAGTTTTTAAATTCGTTAAATTTGATTTGCTTTAAGGCTAAACTATAATGTTCAGCCATTTTTTTACAAATCTCTTTGCCAAATAAACACAGAAACAGGGAAAAATACAATTTAACAACGCGCTAAAAATAATTAAAAAGATGCAGAAACGGGTTTCAAATTTGACATTTACGTAAGTTCAGAGACATTTCGATGGATTTTGCTTTATTTCACGAAAGTTAACGAAACTGAGCAGAACGGCTATTATGGTTAACGACACATGTATAATGCTTTGCATTTGCTCTCTTGCAAGCTGACTTACGCTCTTCTCAGTCTTTTATAGTTGGGGCTATAGATTAAAATATATAGCCAGGCATAAGCTAATTAAACCAATGACATGAATTAACTTCGACAACTAAAAGTAGGAATCAGTTTCAATATGGGCAAATCTTAAGAACTTCTTTTTAGTTTTTCATTTATAGAACAAAGTTTTGTCCAGTGTAAGTGGCGATTTCTCAATCCCTTATACTATTGTGAGCTGCGGTTGGGATGACCTACTGTTTACCTTCGAAAACAAGAGTGGACAAAAACTTAACGAAAATTAGAAAACTGCTAGAATAGTTGATTCTTATAAATTCATTGCTTTTACTCAGCTCTGGTAATGTTTCGACAGTATAAAGATTTTTGTTAATACTTAAAAGTGATAATTAACTTCTGGCATGGCTCCACTTTCAGAAATGTTTTAAGGCCCTAGAATCTTAATTTCTTCCCTGAGCTTTGGATCAAGTGGAGTGATGCCCATCGAGTTTATCTAGTTTTTTTTTTGTTTATACTCGCGTGTATATACGAATATAACCTTCTTTGGGTTCCGACTTTACATGTATCATCTATGATATCGATTTAAATTTGCAGTGCAACGCTTAAAAGTATATTCCAATGCGTCCGCTGTCGACGTTGTTGTCGGTTGCGCTCTCTGGTGGTCACGTTTCATCTATGGTTTTGGACTCTTGTTATGGCAAACCCAGAGTTCCAGTCCCCAGTCCCCAGTCGATGAAGACAGGAAGGAAGGGTGGCTGCATTGTGTGTGTGATGTGGTGTCTGCTGCTGCGCTTCACGTTCACATGCATACACTTGTCTGTCCTAGCTGCTCATTGCGGTGTGGCCTTTTTCATTCATTAAAAAAGTTAGCAAGGTGATGGCAGAGCCATCATATCAGCCATCATGCTTTCTCTTCTCTGGAGCTCGTAAAGTTAAGGCATAGCAAGGTGAGAGCAAATCAACCTGAAATTGGTGTGGTTTTATGGAAGTAGTTGATGGGTTGCTAGTTGCAACCAGCTTCAAGGTATAGCATAATTATTGCGAGCATAATGACGAAGTGGCGACAAAAAAAAATTGGCTTGCAACGGCAATGCACAACTTGTTAAGGTCGTGGTTATTATATTGATGGTGTTACCATCATCACTCGCATTGAAGACAATTGAACATTAAAAAAATCTGTACAGAACATGTCGATTTGTTTCAAAAAATGATGTTATTGTAATTAATATAATGTTTTCGTCAGCTCTGTTTGATTGTTGTGTGTGAAATAAAAACCGAGGATAACAAAGGGAACATTTTGCACGAAAAATACATTTCGGGGCATCAAAGAGGTTTTATTCAGTTAGAAGAATATTAATTAGGGTTAATTGCGTAGTACGTACCTTTTTCTATTAAAAACTTCAAAACGGAAGGCATAGAATAATTTCTCAAAGTAAAGTACATTTTATTTGTTGTTATGTTATGCTTTTGGTTTAATTCTAATTAAAGGAGGTTTAATGATCAGATTTTGTTCAACATTATTCCATGGGCAATACAGAAATGTCAAAAAGTGGAGTTTAATAGAAGAAATGTTGAATCTCTTTTACATGAACTGAATTAATGATTTAGAAGTCAAATAACATAATTAGCTCAATTTTTAAACAGAATCACTTCTGTTTTTAACTAGTCATTTATATAAAATTTATGAAAAGTTGGAAATAATGTAGGTAGTATAAAAATGCAGTTCAATGATTTGCTTTAATAGCTTATATATGTACGAGAATTCCTGATAACATTTGAATAACTGTATAAAATACGTTTATTCATACCTACATCATATTTTTCCATCAATCATTCACATTTAATTTTTTTGATTTAGGTTCAAAAGTCCATATTAATCGCACCAAAACCATTTTATTACCACTTTAAGTAACTTCCAGTCAATCCCAAAAAAAAACAGGCCATGCCTTTTTGCTTACACTTGGGTTCATCTCAAGAATGCTCATTAAAAGTATAGGCAATCAAACAAAATATATCTGTGTCGACACACAAAACAGCCATCAGAACCAGATTCTTGAAATTTATTAATCTTCAACAACAACGTCTCTCGAATTTCACACATTATTTTTTTCATTTGTTTCAATGAATTTATCCTGATTTTATTTTTTGTTTGTTTATTTATTTTTTCTCTCTTTCTGTAGAATTTGCACAAACAATTTTCGAACAAAAAAAAAAAAATTGTAAAAAAAAACAATCTTGTCTTTTAAGATTTAGGTGTGTTCGACTTAAGGTTTATTGTTGACCTCAAAAACAAGAATTTTTTCTTGGAATCTTCTCCCTGATCAGAAGATATCAACCAAATCGTTGTAATTGTCGACCTGTTTGCATTTTTTAAGTAGGTATGTGTAAAAACTATGTGTAATAGCGGGACAAGTTCGAAAAGTTGGTAATTCATTTTTAAAATTCCGATCAAGGTCATGCCAGCAATAAAGAAGGGACAAAAAGGAGTGTAGTTGTTTTTATTTTTAACGTTATGACAAATAAATATTTTTTTTTTGATATCATAATAAACTTGATATCTGCATTTTTGTTCTTATGTTTGGCAAGCAAAACTTTGTGCATAAAAATGTTTTGTGGGAAAAACTTGAGAAATGGATTAATACACACATGCAGCAATTTTGTTTCAACAGACAGCTTTTCGCATTTATAGATGTGTGTACTGTGTATAGTAATAAAATCACTATTATTTCTTCCGATATTTTTTCATAAAATTTATATTCAGAGTCAATTGATAAAAATTGTATGTTTTTTTTTTAAATAACGCACACGTAAGTTTTCAATAAAAGCTTGAGTGAATTTATTTCAATGACTAATAAATTGTTTACATCTGCTTATCTATTAATGAGATGGAAGACAAAAAATTATTACAACCAGGTAACTATTATCAAAGAATCAATACATCTACTCTCTACTGAATATAAATAAATTTGTTTATGAAGGCACTGATATGGAAGTTACGTGATCAATTCATTCTCCAAATCCGTAAGAAAATAGTCATTCTTATATGATTTTTTGTTCTTTACCTGTGTTATAATTTGATCGTCATAGTGACGTCAAAAACTCATACCCTCAAACTACTCAGCGATAAGAGGCAATATTACTGTCTCGAATTTCATTTTTTTTTATTGAAACTTAACAAAAAGACATAAACAATGAATTTCCAAAAGGCATTTAGGATTTCTGGTACCTTGCTGCCTACTATACTGGATATTGCTAAGAAAAAATGTCGTTTGCCTTCAGCAATACGTAGGTATAGGAACTCCAATGAGCCAGTTCACCATTGATATGATTTGATTGTCATCTTTAAATTACTGGAACGCAGGAGGTGTATTCAAAACTGGTTCTATAAAATGGATTAATTTTATAAGAAATCGAACAAAAGGCATACGCCTCTTTTGAGATTACTCGTAAGCTCTAAAGACTTTAAGCTATTTACCATTGTAAGAGATGAAAATTTAAAGTCATTAAACTATAAGAGTATCTTTTTATATGGTCGGTCAGGTCAGTATGATTATTTTCTTATCTAGACAGGAAACTTGTATGCATCTTGTAGGACGTAACTAAAACTCTTCAAAATATATAGTGACTTTGTGGATGCAGTGCGGTCTGTGTAGTGTCTGATGATAATAAAAACACACAAGCAGTGTGTTTCGGTCGACAGCAATCTGTTAACAATGTTTTTTTTTTAATGAGAATCACATGAAAAGTTATTGTTTAATTGTTATCATTTTTTCGTTTTATTTCTTCATAAAGTTATCAATAAATAACGAGTACAGGAATGATAATTGTGAAATATGTTCACATATTTCGGTCAGTATGGACATAAACCTAAAAGATTTAACAACAATCTCATAAAGGCCGTCTTAAAGAAAATGTCCACTATTATTTTACCTAGATGCTATAAGTCACGGCTCTGATTCAATTTGATCCTTCCTTAATATTGTATTTTCTTTATTTCTGGAATAATAAATGCTAATTTACAGCAAAAACGTTTTGCGAAGTTAAACCTCCCATAGAAAAATAAATTACAAACTTATGAATTGCATATAAATTTTTAAATATTTTGCTATTTTTTTTTCAAAAGCAATATTCATTAGTTGATAAACGAGCCATAGATACTTTGATTTCTAAATGGCCGATTAATACCAAGGATTCCAAACCTGAAAAATAGATTAATTAGTTTAAACACTATTCTAATTTTCCGAATCAGTTTAGAAGAAGAACTTTATTGAGTCGAAATATTATTTTGAAAATCTTTTAGTAAAAGTGAGGTATATAATACTGTTATTGAAAGAATCTAGAAAAATGGTTTCAAAATATTCTGTATCGTATATTCAAACCCGGTGCTTGAGAATAAAAACAAGCTATATGGTTATGAGGGTTTTTGTAAAAATACCAAAATTAGATCATATTTTTTGTCACTTTTCATAATGAATCTGAATCTGAAAATGTTACTCAAGGATTTTTTTCTACGACAAAACCTTAAAAACAATTAGAAACAAAAATGATGCAGAAAATATAAACAAAAGCAATTGGATTAAGTACAAAAAAAAGGTTGTGAAAAACAAATATTCTGCTTGATATTTTGAACATTCCATTTTGTTAATCTGACCCTCTGTATTTAGACCCAAAAAAGATAAAAGTTCTCAAAAAAATGTATGTTTTAAAACCAAATGCAATCAAAATAAAAATGAGAAAAATGTAGATAAAACAACGTTTGCAATAAATAATAATAATCCTTTCAAAAACCTTCATAGCTTAAAAATTCATAGATATAAATAAATGAATAGTTTTATGAATAAATTTTGAACCATTAAAAACTTTGCTTCACCTTTCAAAAACTAAATTTTGATATCAAGTGCTAATTAACTTTTCCACACAAACGATTGCATATCAGATAGAAAATCCGAATTAATTTCCGTTGAATAGCTAAGTAGTTTTTTTTTGTTGTTGTCGAATAAATAAAAGTCTTTTAAAGCTTAGTGATAATGGTAATGGTTTCAACATTATATATAAATTATTTTGGGAAAATATTTAAATTTCTTTTGTACAATTTGATAAGCCTTCTTATCTTTATTTCCTGCACAAGTCTGTTGAGAAAAAATAAATTGATAACAATTAATTGTTATCCTGCAATTAAAAGCGTATAAAGCTTAGTGTTATCATGCACACATCTACAATCAATGTTTGCATAATTAAAATAAAATGATACTCATCCTCAGCTACCAGTGTTTTTTTGTTTAAAAAAACACGAGCTTTTTAATTATGTACAATTTTCTTTTTTTTATTACTTAATTAACTTCCACATTATTTACTCGGCATATCTTTCAAAATATATCAGACTTATCCCTTATCAACTGAGTATATAAAACAAAACTTATTTTTATATGACAATCATTGAAGATAAGGTAACAAACGACCTTCTCAAGAGCGCTTTAACTGTTTTTTTTAGCACATGTTTGTATTTCGATAAGCGATAAAAGTCTATTTTGAATCTTTTATGTCTTATATTAAGTTAACTTGTGTTATATGAATTTACATCCATAATTAAAAATTTGCGCGTTGAGGTAATCAATTTTTTGTATTCAGATGAAAAAGTATTTTATGATTATGTATTATTATTTTTATATTTAAATGTTTCAAAAGATTTTCTTTTATAAGTACATAAATCATATCAATGTTTGGTTTACATTTTAAAAAGCACAATTTTGTTTCTTCTATTCCTTATCTTTAACTTCAGCATAGATCCTCAAACCCCCAACGCATCCTTTTCCGTTCACATATTTAAATTCTACCCTCCATAGACCCCTGGCCAAATGCTGAGGAAGATCTTTTTCGTCAATAATCGCATCTTTGACATTATAAGCTCCCTTGATAGAATGATATTGAAATCGTTTGGCAATAAATTATGTAGGTGAATTTACAAAGTTGCACAAATATTGATTTACCTTTGGAATAGGGCACAATCCTTCTTGTGGTATTTCTGGAAAATTTGTATGACCCTTCAATATTGGTTCAATGGATTTTTTGAACGATATTTTGTGATAATTACACATTGAGTCTCGTAGAAAGTTCTGCGGAATAAATCCACCATGTCCAAATGGACTTAGTTCAGTTTTAAATTCATGCTGTAAAAAAACCAATTTCAAAAAAATATCGAAGTACTATTGCTTGATCAGTTAACTGTAAATGAATCATTCATATCAGTGAAGTATGTGAAGTTTCCATTTACTAAATAATATGAACCCCTTCCTTCAACCATCCAGTCGGAAAAATTAACTAGGTTCTCATTATGTCCCTTGATATTTTCTATTCGATCAAAATAGATTACATAATCAAGAGCACTCTGTAAATTAATAAAATATTAAGTAATTTTAAGTATAATAATAACCTATACTTACAACTTTTATCCAAAAGAATGTACAAATACTAAAGGAACAAATTAAGCATTTTTCCTTCCGCATGTTTCAACTTCGTGTATCTAACTTTAAACACTCATGCATGGTGTGCAGTATTTAAACCAATTTTGAATGTCAAAGCCAAAGTTAAAACCTCACGCTGATTTTTTTTCTTATCTGATTGTACTTGTCGATATTATCACATTCTCAACAAATTTTCATGGTTCAACTAATGTAAAGAATATTTAACTGTCCGAAATAAGTGATTTTATAAGTGAATTGTAACATGTTTCATTAAATCGAAGCAATTAATTAATTCAGTCATTCAAACATGGAGTTGCTTTCACACTCAACATTTTGTTTCAACATTTTAAATTTGAACAAAAGAATTGTTAAAAAAAAACGGTTTTATCACTTTTATAATTAACATCATTAACAATTTTTAGATAATAATCAAAAAAAGAATGACCAAAATCGGGTTTTGTTTCGAGCTATTGAACTTTGTTGGTTTTTGGATTAAGAAAGAACGTTCAGAAACGTGAACTGGGAAATAATAGAGAAATCTAATGATTTAAATTTTTATAATACCAAAAACAATGTGTCTACCCAGTTTCATGGAGTACCACTGGGTAAGCCAAACTGAATTTTGTTGAAGAATTACTAGGATGACATTATACCAAAATTTTTGAGAGTTAAGTATTCCGGTCTATGAAAATCTTCAGTATTAGGAAAATCAATACTGGTTTTCATTGGAACATTTAAAACAAACTTTGATTTTCCGTTTCATCCTAAAATGTTCTACACAAAAGTGCAATATTTTTACCACAATTATTGAGAATTAGCTTCAAGTTTTTTGAAGATGACAATTTTTTTAGGAAGTCATTTTAAGTTTTCTTTGGAAAAAAATGAAAAAAATATGTAAATTTGTATTACTCCCCATACAAGTGTCATTTTTTGGGGTTATATGTACATATTTTGAACTTAACCCAGCGTTGAGACAGTTGAGTAAAACTAGTAGTTTTTGTATCACTCTGTATTAGATTCTTTTACCTTTATAATATTTTACTTCATTCCTAAACTTGCGTTAAATATGTCAAAAGGCCACAATTTTTGTAAAATCGTGCTGAAATAATGCAAGTTTTGACACTGAAGATTACTGTTACCCGAAAAATGTAACAAAAACTTAGTTCACTTGTTTTCTCGATTTTGCATCGCTAATTTTATATTTTGAAACAATAGCATCTATGAAATCCTTCAAAAAAAATTCGCATAAAAGGTAGCTATTTTATTAAGTATTTGAACACTTTCACAGCTGACAACAATGTCAAAGCAAAAAAATATATTAAATTGTAATGTAAACATTTTAACATTCATTTTAGCCTTAGAATATGTGTGTTTTTTTTTAAATAAACGAATGGACTATAACTTTACAGTGCAATAGAAAAATGTATAGATAGAATGTTTGATTCTCTAAGCTTTGTCTACAACTTCAAAAATGGTCTTCAAACCACCAATGCAATTTTCTCCATTAAAAAACATTTCATCTGCTATCCATAAACCTCTAGCCAAATGAGGAGGAAGCTTTTTTTCGATAACAGTAGCGTCCTTGACAAAATAGGTCCCCTTCAAAAAAATGATTTAAATGAACCAATCTATCTACACTATGTATGTACCTATATGTATGTTAATTTATGTAGGAACAAGTTACCTTTGGAATGGGACATAATCCTTCTGGTGGTATATCAGGAAAATCTGTATGGCCTGTCAATACTAGTTCGAAGTATCTTTTATATGTTGTATTGTAAAAATCACATATTTTCAGTTGTTGCAATTCATAGGGCTGTCTGATAAAATGACTATTTTTGATTGGACTATATGAAGTGGTAACTCCAACCTGCAAGACCAAACATAAGTTTTCATAAATAAGAACATATTGTTATTCTTCCTTCAGCATATTACAGAAAAAGAATTATTCATATCAGCAAGGAATGTAAAGTTTCCATTTACTAAGTAATTCAAACCTATTCTGGTAGTTCTCATTTTGGAATAATGAACTAGATCTTCTATAGTTCCTTTGATATTTTCCATTCGAATAAATTGTATTTCATAATCTACAGCACTCTTGAAATAAATTTAATAAGAGTTATTGATGTTCGTCAGATTTCAATATAAAGTAATGACTACGAGTATTGAACTTACTATATAATTCCCAATGAAAATGCAAATATAAAAGGCACAGCTGAAATATCTTTGCTCCCGCATGGTCCTTTGCTATCACATGCAACCCTCAAATATGCTGTATTTAAATCAATTTTAAAATTAGTTGAACTATTAAAATTATAATCTGAATGTTGTTCGAATGTAGTTGCACTTGTCGATCTTATCGCGTTAAAACATATTTTTGTATTTATAGAAACTAACATCATTGCAGTGTGTGTTTTTTAATGTTTATTTTCTGTGATTTAACACCTTCTCCGAGAGAACCTTTTCGTTTTGTGCAGCGGATGTGCATTGAATGAATTTTACATTGTATAACAGATATACATAAACCTATTTAAGGCATAGTTTTAGTTTATTAAACAAAATTGCTCTTACACTCAACAATATTTTCTTACATTTAAATTGACAGTGAAATTCGATGAAAAAGAAAGTAGCATAAGCATAAGCTTTCATTATGCTAATGTCAAAGTCGCATCATACAACCGAGCGAATAGACACAATCCCATAAGGCTGACCATAATGAGCACATATGTCCTTCGTCAAACATTCGCTAAGCATGAGCTGTGAGATCTGAACCCTTTGGCATATGTAAATTGGAGTGAGATGAGATATTTACAAATAAAATGGATGCACAAACATTCAGTCAAAAAAACCTAGACCCAAAAATAGACACCGGAAATGCATTATCATATTCTTGATCTAAACTCTAGAGTCTATTCAGCGATCTTGAGAAGAATAGCATTTCATGTACATATTATAAATTTCATTTATTGTTTACTTATTTTCAACTTGAAAAATTCATATAACTTTTTTTATACTTTTATTGATTTATTTTTCCTTAACCAAATAACAACTCCCTTTAAACTTTTACAACAACAACATACAAAGGCAATTTTCTAAATGTATCGCCTCATCAGTTGGTCCATAAAAAAAAAAAAACAAGTACTGGCCAAATATTTTCACGCAAAAAAATAAGGAACTAAATTTCATACCGATAAGATTTACATAGACAAGCATGGGAAACTCAGACGGACTGACAATGAAGAATCCACGGTCCTGAGTTTTCAACTTTCTAAAACCCTGTTATCCTTCACATGTTAACTGACTGCAAGTCTCCAAATAGTGAATGAGTGCAAACACAAATTCTCAAATAAGTTTATTCGTTTAAATTTTTCTTCCTTTTATTTCTTATCCATTACATGGGCAAAAACCCTAGCTCCACCAATGAATTTTTTATCCTTAAAATACTTTACTTCTACCTTCCAAAAACCTCTTGGTATATACGAGGGAAGATTTGTATCCTCGATAAAAATTTCCTTGCAATATATTGTGCCCTAAACAAAAATAAATTTAAAAATATAATGATACTTGTTACTGATACTCCAATTTACTTTTGGAATGGGGCACAATCCTTCTGCTGGTATTTCAGGATAATTCGAACGACCCTTTAATGATGGCTGGATAAATTTTCTAAATGTTGTATTGTGGAAGACACACATTGAAATCTGGTCAAGTTTAAAAGGCTGCTGGATAAATTTACTATTTCCGAATGGACTCAATGCACTTGTAACTCCATACTGAAGAAAAGATTATTTAAAAACAAAAATTATGTGTATAAAAATAAACACAACTGTATAGAAATCGTCCATATCAGTGAGGTATATAATGCTTCCATTCATAAAATAATGAGACCCCTTCCTTATTATTTTCATCTGGGCGAAATCAACGAGATCATCATCACCACCCTTGATACTCTCCATTCGGTCTAAAACTATTCCATAATCATGAGCGCACTATTGAGATATGTAAGTTAAAATTTAGTTAAAATTAAAATAAGGATCAAATTTACATCAACAATCCAAAATAAATTGCAAATATTAAATACATGGATAAGATAGTATAACGTTCCCATTATTGCGTGTTTCTTTCGCTAAAGTTAAAGCTTTTTATATAAATTTGATGCTCAATTACATAATAGAAGTATTTTTGTTTTGTTTTCAATGTAATTTTATTCGTCAATCTAATCTAATCGCAGTTATTCCGTTACATTTATTTCGATGTTTTCTACCTTATTAGTACCTAAATAATCTGTATCAATTAAAATTCTTTCATTCAATCTATCATTGAGTTCTCTCTACAAAACCCAGTCACTTGAAACTTCATATGATTAACATTGCAGCCATGCCCAAGTGAGCATGGGCCTTGGTGACCTGTCGTCAGTTTTTCAGATACCTCGTGTGTCCGAAGATTTTTCGTGCAAAAAACCAGGTGTATTAATTCCTTTTCTATTCCGTCGTTATAAGGAAAATATATTTGTGAAAAGAAGATTTTTATATTCGGTTTAAAATTTTACTGGGGTTTATTGAATGAATGTTGAATTATGAATACAAATGTAATTGAACGATATATGCTGATCTCTTTAGAAAGCGGGACTGAGCCTGTCCCGAGCGGGACACTCAATTTAGGGATAAAAATCGTGTGGTCCCGCGAAAACAGGGACACTCAAGGCAGTAATATAAAATACACTTTTATTCAAAAAGCTCCAAAGCTATTTTTTTTTTTGTATTCATTCCTAATGTATCATTTTGTGGACCATAGATTTCCCTGCTGGCCTTTCTTTGAGATCATACGTTTTTCTAGGCTATATAAAATTTGAAGTTCAAATAGATTCAAAAAAAAACATCCTATATTTTCCAATGCAATCGAAGCAAGAATAATTATATTGGCCTGGCACAATATCGAAAGAACTAACACGATAGCTAAAAAATCAAACCAACAAAAAAAAAAAAATCAAAATGAGAAGAAAGAAAAATACCAACAACTTACAACGGAAGGTGACTCATTTTACCATCGAACATATAGAAAACGAATTACTCGTTGAAATATTATGGTCACATCAGAAATAGAAACTCACTCTTACAACAACTAAAAGAAATACTGGTCCAACAACAACTCCAGATGACTATATGACTGACACTGTGTTGCCACTGTCATACCATGGCATGGCGATGTTTTTTTGTTGTTGTTGTATGTTTTGGCTGTTTGCTGTTAGCTATTTTGTTGCCTCGCTGGTTTTTTGCAAAGCTCATTTTGCAAGGCAATCAGCTGGCAAAATGAAGGTGGAACACTGGAACGATCAAGAGGCTATCAAAACATTGTACATGAGCAATTACTGGGAGCGTACTTCAGAGACAAAAAAAAATTAAAGAATATAGTGTACTACTATTCCTCTATATTATGTTGGTACATATGGATATTTATGTAGGTATTATATGCCCACCTGTAGAATTCGACAAGTTTGTTTGGCAGAAAATTGTTGAGGAAGGAATTTGAGCTAAAGTTCGTTTTTTTTCACATGGTACAACCAGTTCTACATCTATTTTTAAAATTTGTATTTCACTTTATAGATGGTCAAGGCGATACAGATAAAAACAAAGATTCAAACTGTAGATGATGGACATGGAAGTGATATTATTTGTAAATATGTAGTTTGGGTACCTTCTTTTTTTTGACTAGGAAGTTATTCAAGTTTATTGGTTTTCGAAAGACTTTCAGAAGCTAATATTTTGTGTATTGAGGAATTAAGTGCAATAAACTAGATCAACAATGTATAGTTAAACTTCTTACAGTATGTAACTTATACTTAGTTACTGTATAAAAAAAACATGTGCAATATTGAAATGTTTATTTGTATTTAAATAATTTTTCTATAAGAGCCTAACCAAACATAGCATTTTGTGCTTCCCAATATATAGTCGATATGACAATTTAACTATTTTTATAAATGTTCGAAAGAGATCTGACAGTAATTAAAAAAGAGGTGCTCGAAATTCATTAAAAAAAAAGTGGATAAATGTATTAAGTTCTGTGCGCATAAAAGGACTCTTTTATATCTAAAATAGGGGATTTAAATTAAATTCGTAACTTTTGCATATATCATTAGTCCTCCAATGACCTTTCCATTTCTTTCAATTCTTTGTTCAAGTTTCCATAAGCCTCTCGGAGCATGCATTGGAACTTTAGTTCCATTTAATAATTGCATATCTTTTATATACCAGCTTCCCTAAAATGTTCAAGACTTACGGGTTTAACATCTAGTAATTTTTTTTGTAAATCAATTTTCATACTTACTTTAGGTAAAGGGCATAGTCCTCCTTCGGGTACATAGGGGAAATCAGTGTGGCCTTGTATCCATGGTTGTCCGTACTGCCTGTAGAATGTCTTGTAAAATTCACAAATTGACGATTTCTGAACGGTGTATGGATGTGAGCGGAAAAGGCTACTTCCATCGGCACTATAAGTTGTTGTAACTACGTGCTGATTATGCCATGAAATGAATATGCACTTGTTAATTTTTGGATAAGCAAATAAGTAGGCAATATATTTACCGTGACATCTTCACCTAATTCTTCGTGATACGTCAATCTTCCATTTAAAAGATAGTCCTTACCCTTTCTAGAAATACGAACTTCGTTTTCCACTAGAGTAACTTCATCCCCTTTAAGTCCATCAACACGTTCGAATACAATATTGTAATCTTTTGAGCACTAAAACACTGACAATAATTAAAGTTTTATTACGAAAAATATAGAAAAATTAAATTACCAATACAATTCCCAAGAATCCGTAAAACAAAATAATAGTGCCTTGAGTGTACCTGTACATAGTTGTTAATAAAAAGGGATTACAAATTGTTTTGGAACTAAAATCTAGTTCTTCAGCTTTTATAATCTGGTTTGTAAAATAATAGAAAACAAAAAAAAAACTTATCGATACTTTCAATCACCAACAAATTTGTACCGAACGTTAATAATTATAGACTTATTAGCTTTTATTGTTGCAATCTTTGGTGTAAATTAGGTAACATTAATTAGACAAAAAATGACAGTGCTGTGAATTGTTTTTCAATTTTTTTTTACCTAAATGCAAAATCTGAAGAAAAAATATCTGATTTCAATATCAATATATATTGCATTGTGTTTATAAAATTGTAGGTAGTTTCATCCCATGTAATGAAAGCTAATAATTAAATATATTTTTTAATTTAGTTGTCTTAACATGTGAATTTAGGGCTTGGATCACAAGAACAAATCATTTCAATTATTTAAACAAAAAATGAAGGTGAACTTTGCAGGCGCAGATACATACATATGCAGGTTTCATTTTCCAATCTAGAACAAAAAAAAAACAGTTTTCAAAAATCCGTTAGTTTTTTGTACGAAAAAATCCTGTCCGCTTAAGACAAAAATTAACCAATGCTTCTATGGTTTTCAGCTGGTTTAAAAACGCGATAATTCCAATTTCTACGAGAAAAATAAAACCACCTCAATTGATTTTTTTCATATTAGAACTGTTGCTCATTTCATCGTGACGATTCGCGGGTCTATTTTTTTAAGAGTCTTTTTTTTACTAAATATAAAGTCCCTAACCATGTTTTGTTACAAAATATCATAAATGACTCTTTCGCTAATCACTGTTGTTTTAGGATTATAGCCCACTTAACAAAATTAAGTTAAAATAGGAGACGATTTGAGATCTACATACTTTTCAAGAACTGCACAATGAAATATGTTCAGTTGCTGTTTGCTGGTGTTTTTGTAAACCAGTTGGGAGGATCTTCTGGATATCGGCAAAAAACAACAACAATGTGTTCACCCTAAGTACAGTTGTACAAAATGTGAACTTAAACCTAACCTCGGATTTATGTCCCAGCGAAAGTCTAACTTTAGGCATATTGCCTAATTTGTATGAGTTTCATTCAAGTTTTTTTTCAACTAAACATTTTCATCAGTTATTTTGACATCCAATAACCCCACAAAAAATTAAAATTGTACAATAATTTAAAATTTGTATTGTTTGTGAAATATGTAGAACAGACTGTAGTTTTTGAGAGAATCATTGTTTTATTTATAGTAAAAATATATTTGTGTGTGCTTTTGCTGGGTATCCAATTATAAGTATATCAGAAGTGTTGATCGCTTACTGAAATAACTGCATTTAAAAAGCCTTATTTGTTTCACTTCGGTGTTATATTTTTAATCTTGCGAATAAATCTACTGCTGAAACAATATTCAATATTCTCTTCTTTTTGAGTATTTATAAGGTTTTATCAAATTCGTATTTCACAAAGTGTATGAACCAAACTATTGACAGAATTGAATAATTGAATTTATAATGAAAAGAAATAGGCTGAAAAATCAAAAATATAGACTTTACATTTTTTTCATATTGCTTAGAGGAAGGTTCTTGTACTTAACTATGAAACTGCTTTTAAAGAACAACGAATTTCTAGGATCCGAAATAAATTGTAATTGTAAACGTTAGCTTCTCTGCTGATTTCAAACAGTGTATGAGCAAAGAGAAATCAATACAACAACATAAGGACTATTGTTGAAAGATTTAGACCTTAAGTAGAAGATAAGTAGGTTCTACTTCTTTAGTATTGCCATAGGTTTACTACAAGCTTATGCAATATTTTGGGTAAAATAAAAGTTTTATTGATTCATACTAACCTATGAAATATAGTAGTATAGTTGATAATCCCATAGTACCTACGATTTAAATACGTTTGTGCTGAATACAAATGGGTTTGTGTTTTAAGTTCATGAGTCAAATGGTACATCGAAAAGAAAACAATATTTTTTTTGTTGTTGTTTAGTGTAAAATTTATTTTTTTTATTCCTTGCAGTAAAAATAAAAATCGATTCCAAAATCAATCAATCAATATTGATCAGTTATTTTGGCAAATATTAAAAGTCCACCGATGACCTTACCATTTCGAACGAATCTTTGTTCAAACCTCCAAATTCCCCTTGGAGCATGATTTGGAAGTGGTACATCATCAAATGTTAAATTTTTCGCATAATATTTTCCCTGTTAATTTTAACCATTGACATTTGTCTTTAAAAAATAAATAAAATTAAACTCTTGCTTTAGGTAGTGGACAAATTCCTCCTTTGGTAACATAGGGAAAATCAGTGTGATTTTTAATCCACGGCTGTCCGTATTGCCTATAATAGTCCTTAAAGAATTGACAAATATTTGAAGTTTGTACTGTGTACGGATGTGTACGAAATTGAGTTGTTCCACCTGCACTGTAAGATGTTTTAATCGTGTGCTATATGAATGATGTATTATTTGCTTGAACAAAATATTATTTAGAACACATATCTTCACACCGAATTCATACCTGAACGTCCTTTCCTAAATCTTCTTTATAAATCATGTAACCGTTTGCAATATATCTAGAATCACCATGTCCTAGCCTTGTTAGACGGATTACGTATTCAACTAATGATTCGTCATCACCTTTTATTGTCTCTACTCGCTCAAGCGCTATATCGTAGTCCCGTCCGCACTTAAAAAAATATTTATTATTAAATCAATAAATTCACTTATAAAACCGCTACCAAAGAAATCCTAATTCTAAAACTTCCCACAAATAAAATGAGTAGAATGGTTAATTTTTGCATTGTTTGTCGAATATTTATAACAGACTGTTGCTTTACCAAGAACCGATTTTTGTTTTATAATAAAAATTTATGTGTCTTTAGGTGTTGCGGAGCATCCAATTCTAAAGTTCTATCGGTAGTGTTAATCGTAGAAAAAATAATTTGATTTAATTTGGTGTTAAAATTGACCTGGCGTGTAATGTGATTTGGATCATGACGTTTAATTTGCAAGATAAGGCTTTCAATAACACAAACAATGTTATATAATGTTTGGTCATGTAAGAAATAATCTTCGTTCATTCAATAATTGATAATTTAACTGAACAAATTAGTTTTTTTTCCCCCATTTTCAATCAATAACGACAAGTATTTTGGTTTTTTACAAAGAATTAAAAGATTAAGTATCGAGATTTATAAACACTACCAAAATTGAAATTCATTCACATATTGATATGTCTACACAAGTCCAGTAATTTCCTTAAATTAATGCCCAGAATAGGTACATTAAAATAAATCCTTACTCAGCTTGTGAGCATAACTAACCAACACAACCTTCAGGATTACAAAAATGAGAAGATGAAAATTTCTGACATTTCAGGCAAACATTTTTTGACACCAAAAAAATTGTCTTGAAATTTATCAGGCTTTCGAATGCACCCCAACGATCGTTTTGACAACTACACCCACTAATACTGGCAACCCAGCCTGGTAATCGCATCTCCATTGATCTTACATCGTTTTTTTATTGTAAAGCAACGAAATTGTTCTCAAAATTAACAATTGTACTTTTCAATGAAACATACATATTTTTTTCATACGTAGGTAGGACGCACTGTCGACACATAAGACCTTGTTTCAATTCCGGTAGTTCTCGTTATTTTCAGATTTTCAAAAACTAAGAGATATTTACAGATTTATACATCTAGATTTCAATATTATAAAAAAAAATAAAAATAAAAGCAATTCAAACTAAAAACAAAAAAGATTACTAAATTATGTACCTAATATGTTTGTATAAAATTATTCAAACTAAAAAAAAACCAGTTCAAAATTTAGAGTTTCAAAATTAACAGTTCACAAACTATCGGCTAAAATAACTTTATTTTAAAACAAAATTCATTTCATTCATTTTCTAGGGATTACCGTTGTCTTTGCACTTTTTTTTTATATATGAAGTAGTTTTTTTTTTAGAAAAATTTGCATTTCTGCCTGAACGCTGAGATATAGATCCTCGTCTTTTAAAACTTGTTTCTTTTTTTGATACAATAAACAAGCTCAACTATTTATGTAGTTTTATGGGTTGTCCCCTTAAAGCTAAAACCAAGGAACATAGTTTATTTGTCAAAACCAAAATCCATCATTGCCAAAGATTTGAAATACTGAAAAAAACGCTCAATATTTTTGTTTAGGTCGAGGTCGACAAATTAGATTTGATCTGTTATGTTTACATGTTTACATAATATGCCAAAAGATCGATTGACCCATATTTAAGACATCGGTTCTGTCTTCAAAATGGATCTAGAAACAATCATTTTTTTAGAATGAAACATGGAATAAGTACAATTTTTTCTAGAAAAAGGGCACCTCATTTGCAAAGTGAAAAACGCTACAAAACGAACATAACAAGACTAACTATAAGCTCATTAATTTAACCTATATTTGGAAAATCAGAATGCAACTTCAAAAAATCTTACGATTCTGAGTTTTGTATCAGCAAACGGGAACATATGGGAAATTTGAGTGTCCTAGGACCCACGCCTGGCTGTATTTCCTATAAATAGTTTTTAAAAATTCGCACAACTATTCTTTATCTCCCTTTATTGACTCAAAGCGCTCATACACAATATCATAATCCCTAGAACATTTAAAGACAAATTATTTGTTTTATTCAATTTTTAATTAAAATGATAAATATCCTAGATAACCACACAAACGCTTAAATTTCCTAAAACAAAAATAAGTAAAATTCTGAAGTTTTTCATTATTGTCGAATATGAGTAAAAGACTGTAAAATTGTAGAGAATTTACTATTGCTTTTATATTGAAATAGTTTTTTTTTGTATATAAATTTAATAAAAATGAATATAATTAAAACTACTATCAAAAGTGTTAATCGCTAACATTGCGTGCATTAAAAAAAAGCAAATAATACCATGTTTTATTCGTTTCCAACCATTTCATTTAATAATTTGTTTTGACCTTTGCATTTGTTTGTTTAGTCCACAAATGTTTGATAGATGTGGATGTGAAACTAGAAACAACTTTTTAAAAATATGTATTTTAAATTGACTTATTCACAACTAGTGTCTCATTCAAAACATCAGAACGAGTTGAGAACGGCACGAGAGTAAAATTGCGATTTAAAAAAAATTCCATACAATGAAATTATATGAATACACAAAACCAGAGATACGTATAAGTATATACGTATTAGTATTAGTATATATAGGTATTAGTTCTAGACAAAATATTCAAAAACAAAAAAAACAAAACTTTCGAAATAACGTTAAAATCATCTGTACCAAATTTTAAGAAAATCCGTTCACAGGTTTGGACAGAGAAAATGTGTACAGATGGACTTACTTTGATTTTTGATATTTTTTTTATCATTAGAAAATTTTCTTTATTCATTATTTTGAATTCTTTTGTTCTTCAGTATTTTCGAAGTTATTTTTTACGTTTTTGTAATTAATTTTAGTAATAATTTTTTTCATTGATAGTTTTATCGCTTTTTGTACCTTTTTTTTATTAGTTTATCTAAATTTTTTTTTTAAATAGTTTAATTAGTTTTGACCCGTAATTTCATATTTTCTCGCCGTTTAAAATACTTAGATTCTCGATTCATTGTTCGTGAAGTAGGTCGGCTTTTGTTTTTCCGTGATTGAGTTTTTGGTATAATCTTTCAATTAATGGTCAGAGATTGTCCTTTGTATAATTTCGAAAGCGTCGAGGTTTGTGTAACTACAATACCGAATCCAACTTTGAACGTCAGTAATCAATCTGGGGAAAATCCAGATCAAAGTACGACGAAACATGAAGGGACAGCTTCAACGTTGCGTCTAAACGAAACAAATGAAAATTACGGTTCAAATCCTGCTGATGCAAATAGTGCCACAGACGCACAGGCCGAGGGACTACTCCATGATCGTAATGTTGGTTTTGATTCGTTTTGCATTGGGAAAACAGGCGGGAAACGAGGCGGGAAAACAGGCGGGAGACGAGGCGGGAAAACAGGCGGGAAACGAAGTGGGAAAACAGGCGGGAAACGAGGCAGGAAAACAGGTGGGAAACGAGGCGGGAAAACAGGCGGGAAACGAGGCTGGAAAACAGATGGTAAGACAGGCGGGAAAACAGGCGGGAAACGAGGCGCGAAAAAAGGCGGGAAACGAGGGGGGGAAACAGGCCGGAAACGAGGCGGGAAAACAGGCGGTAAGACAGGCGGGAAAACAGGCGAAAAACGAGGTGGGAAACGTTCTTTTGGAATCCGTATTGATTAGGGTGTAAAACTTGGTGTCTGTTAAAAAATGCATTAAGTCGTTCAACAACGATTTCTTCCAAACACTTTTTTACGGCCGATATGATTGCAATTGGTCTGCAGTTTTCGGTTTTGCTTTTAATACTACTTTTGTATATACGACGAATGATTGATGTTTTCATTAGTTTTGGCACACAGCCTTGTAGACTACGGTTGATTTTTTCTTTTATAATAGGAGTGAGAGTTTTTGCGTTCAATTTAAGGTCAACTGGTCGAACATTATCTGCTCCAGGTCCTTTTTTGCTGTTAATATTAGTGAGCATTTTAAACACCCTCTTCCTCGCTGGCTTTTTCAACGTAGATACTCGGTTGTAATTGTAAGTTTTTGTGATTTGACCCTTGCGTTGTAATATTGCACACATGAAGGATGTTGGATACTTGGTTTGGGATTACAACAAAACTGAATTTTTAGTTTTTCTCAAAAAACTCGAACATAGGAGAAACAGCGTTGCCGTTTTTTTTTTGCAAATTTTTTTTTATTTTTGTTTTTTTTTTTGTGAATATCTCATAAGCGGTTGAAGCGATTTTGACTAAATTTTTTGAACAGATATTCCATAATATAACCTTAAAGAATCTAATTAAGTTTAAAAAAAATATATGAATTAATTTATTCTTTTTTCAACTTTTCTTGTAAAAATATATAATTCAAGCAAAACTCTATATTTTGTTAATTTCTAAAATAGTTATTTATTTTTATAAACTTTATATAAGAAGCTTTAACGTCTATAGTAACTTTAACCCAGAGAGCAAGTACGAATTCCACTGATCTCGTTGTTTGATGATTTCGAAGTTGTAGTGAACTTACGCAACACTATAATCGTAGTAATTTTTCTAGTTGGTTTTGCATATTTAGCAATCCGCCTTTCATTTCAATTTTTTTAAACACCGAAAAGTTACCAAAATGGGCGATTTCGCTGGATACACTTTGGACAGAAAATGATAGAAAACAGTGAGCTCAACAATTGATTACCTAATAGCAATATAATTTGGTCACATAAAAGATTTGATGAATAATAGTCGCATAATTTGTTTTCACAAATTCTTGTCAAAAATACTTCTCACTTTTTGTATTTATCTAGCTTTCTTCTAAAACTATTAAATAAACTTATTTTGCATATTAAACCACCATGTTATGTTTCAACGTTCAAAAACCATTCATAAAAATTGAACTTTTTTTTATTTAATTATTATTAAAGTTTTAAATTTTGTTTCAATTTTTTCACAGAAGTTCTATAATCAGCGATATGATTCGCAGGATAAAATTTTACTATAATTTAGAAATCGTAATAGAAGCATATAAAGCTAGTAAGGATTCTAAAATTTGTAGAAGTTACATATTGTGCTTTTCTTCTAAAAAAAATATAAAGTTAAGAAATACATATTAAAAAGATTGTTTCAAAAATCTAAAACATCAAAATCAAAAAAAAATTAAAATATCAAATCATACTTTGTCAGTAATTTTTGCATACATTGCGAGACCACCAACAACTTTGCCTTTTTTTTCAAATATTTGCTCGAATTTCCATAAGCCTCTTGGAGCATGATCTGGAAGACTATCTTCATCAAACTCCATATCTTTGATATAATAGTTTCCCTGTTAGTGCACAAAATATTGATCCACATTTTTATGCATTAAACTTCGAAAATTCAACAAAAAAAATAAAGATTCTTACTTTAGGTAGTGGACAAATTCCTTCTTCAGGAATAATGGGGAAATCTGTGTGCCCCATTACCCACGACTGACCATATTGCCTATAAAAAGTTTTAAAAAATTCGCAAATACTCGATTTTTGCACTGTGTAAGGATGTGCACGGAATTGACTTGATCCTGCTGCACTGTAAGTTGTTTTAACCATGTGCTATATTTGAAATGGAATGCATATTTTGTTTGGAACGTGATTAAATGATTAAATTCATACCTGTACATCTTCACCTAAATCTTCAGTATAAATCATGTTACCATTTGCAAGATATTTGTCACCACGATTACGTCTTACAAAACGGATATTGTACTTTACTAGAGTTTCCACTTCTCCTTTTATAGGCTCCAAACGTTCAAACTCGAAGTTGTAATTCCGGGCGGACTTGAAAAAAAAAATAATAATAAATAATAATAATTTATAAACAAATTGTGTTACTTAGTTACCAAGGAAACTCCCACGTTCACCAAGAATAGAATAATTATGTTGAATTTTTGCATTAGTTTTAAAAGAGGTTAACGAGACTGTATAGTATTGTTGTTTTCAGAAAATCGTAATAGCTTTTATAGCAAAAATATTTGATTATTTGTTTTATTATTGCAATGAATTTCTTATCGATCTTGTTAAACGCTAATATGGAGAGTATTAGTACAATATTATAAAAGATAATTTGTTTGTAAATGGTATATAAAATATGTTCGACAAATCTTGTATTTTATTAATTACAATTGACCAAAGATAATCTTTTGTGTCATGTTGTTTTCGATACAGTTTATAATTATTTCAAAAACACATAAGTATATGTTTGGTTTTCATGATCGAATAATTGTGAAGGTGAATCTAGATAGTTAAAATATAGGTAATAAGTTGCATGCAATTTGAACATCTGTTGGTTTTTACTTTTTGCTTCTATAGGCCTTTTCTTTCCACTTAATTGCTAAACAGGCAATCAAAATATTCCTCGACATGGTGGAACTGTTAATGACTTACTTAAGTCACCATATCAAAAAACTGCGTTCCTACAGAAAATTATTGAATTAAAGGTTAGGCAGAGTTCCATATGACTGTGATTTCATTTAAAATTAAAAACATTGTTGCAAACGTTCTGCAACTACATGTTGAAACAAAGCTACATATTATCTCGAGAACGATAATTTGTAAAAAGATTTTTTGATACGCAATTGAGTTATTTTTTGTGTGGACTTGGCTAATTTATTTTAGTAGAATATACATTTTTTTAACATAAAATCTTCATTTAAATTACATATATGCAAATTACTATCTTCTAGGATTTTTATTTTTAGAATTAAAGCACTTTTGAATGATTATATAAAAATTTGTATACAGCTATCAGGTAAAAAGTATAAAGTTTCCGAAGTGTGCCAATTCAGATTTAGAAGTACGTTTCACACTAACAATACACAAATATTGTATCAAAAGCTTTTGATTTACTGCCTGGAGATAAACTGCAGTTTGAAAAACTGATTGGAATTTCTTTTGCTCAACGTTTCTAATATTTGCACTCCTGAATTAAAATTATAATTTTTTATTTGTACAGACTATATTAAATTTAATTATTCTAGGCACTGTTTATACTATTATAAATGTGGTTGTTTTGTCCGTTTGTGACGGATACCTATATATTACGGTACGATATATAAAATGTCTTATATCTAGTTATTTGTAAAATATTTCTATTGTATACCCCTATAAGATTTTGCCAACACACATTTCGTCCTGTTTCTACGTAAACCTCGTGACTACAATTTCTTAAAAGATTTTGTTTAACATTAAACACCACTGGAAAAGTATAAGTAAAGAAGAAAAAAAAGTATAAATTGTAAAATAACCTCAATTAAGATGTTTTACAGTTAATTCAATTTCATTTTATTCAATGGAAATATTAACTTTCGAGAAAAACTAAAATTAATAAAAAAAAAAAAAACTAATTTTGCTGTGCACTGTACGTGGTTCACGCAGAAACGGGACGATTTGTCAGAATATAGCTTTTCAATGCGAAATTGAAGAACCTAATAACTCACAAAGAGGTGCTTTTATGTTTAATTATACGAGTCAATTTCTGCTGACAAACTGCTTCTTGAGGTAATTGTAGTTTGAAAAATGTACTTACTCTGGGGTAACTCAGTTGTATGCATATATAAATTATATGGTATTCCCTAAGCAACTTATTAAATAAAAACTAGTGTAATTTTTCAACTGTATACTCTGAACTTGACAAACTTTTCCATCATCATTACATAGTTTTAAAATTGCTTGTAAAATGTCTCATAACATTAATATGCACAAAGGGCTTACCACTTCCAATGACAAATCGCTTAGGTTTACATTGAAGTAAGCCCTAAATTTTGAACATCCATGCATTCATTTATGGATTTGTATATGCTATCAAGTCCCTAGCAATAACATACACATACATATATTTTCAATTTATGAAACCTTCATCCTGAGTGAATTAACACGATCCGATATTTAACTGTGCATATGTTTATTTAATTCTTGTATATTCCTTTCTTGCCAAATTCAATTTCAAAAATATTGACAGCATATCAATACATTGTATTGATTGACGGCTCAAATTCATTCACCAGCTAAACTTGACCTTCAATGTTATAAAAATTTCCATTACAGAAACAATTAACTTTGATGGACAAAATTATTATGACATAATAAGCATTCAAAGCTCTATGAGGTATCGCCTACAACAATCACTTTGCAAAAAAATGAAATATCTAACCAAGTAAAAGACAAAAGCCATCGAGGTCGATAAATGAGGCCAAGTACCAAAAACTAGTAATCCATTTCGGTGACTTAAATTTCGTGAGTTACACATACAAAACCAGACAGCGAAAATCGACCTTATTCCAGTGCAAGTAAAATCGATGCAAGAATTAAATTTTGGATTCTATGTAGTTCTTGTCAACAATAAGAACCCTCGTGTTGTTTTTTTTTTTTTTGGTTCTGACACAATAAATTAGTTTGACGAACGCCCAAACGGAATGCAAATGAACTAATCGACTGCTTTTGTCGCGACAAGGGGGCGGAAAGTGTTTTCACTTTTTTTCTTTTTCTCCCATAATAGTATTTTTGAGGTATAATAGTTAGATACTTAAGTATTCAAGTTTTGCAAATTGCTTTATGTGCAGGTGTTAATGGCATAATATTAAAAAAAAAAATACTCTTTGCATACGATTATATCTAAATTATCCAACAACTTTATGAGATAAATTGAGATTATCTTTGTGTAAAGTCCACGCCTATTTTCAGGTTTGCATGCAATGACTGCAAGGAATCTGAGGGAGGTTTAGTCAACAATGGATAACGTAAATGTAATGAATTCAAAGGTGCTGTTGACAGCAGCTGCTGTAGTAAAAAAAACAAGAAATTACGATTCAGAATAATGTTGCTTCAAACAAAAACATATCTCAACCCATTTAAAAGGTACATAACTCTTCATTCAAAGATCGTTTATGCAGAAAATACCTTATTAACCATCATGAGAAGTCGATTATGGTTATGATCTAACTTACAAAGAATGTTTATCTTCGTATTCTTATATTAAAAAGGCTACTTGATCATTCCTTCTCACAATAAAAAAAAAAACTCTTTTAAATGTAACCCACAAAAAAATGCGTACCTTAACGTGTTTTGACTAAGATCAATCAATGTTACTGTAATGGGTCCTAATCCGATCAGAAGTATAAGGTTTGGTTTGAGTGGCCAAATACCTGGCATGCAAGACAAGATAGGATGACCGATTAATCATTTTATGGAATTTAATAAAAAAAAATGAGATATAAAAAGAGCAAGTTAAAAGGATTTTAGCTATTACCGAAAAAGGGGCGTAAATAATTACATCATGAATACGCATTGGATCGGTAATTCCCATATACCTAAATATGTTTGAAGCGGAATTAACGGGTACCTATTTATAATTTGTTTTTCACTGTTTTAATACTAAAATTATTTTTATATAATTGGATTGATCGATGCTGAACACATTACTTTTACTCAGTTTTTTTTATAAATCTGTTTGTTTGAAGAAATAAACCCTGCCGTTTGTTGGTATGCTGACAATAAATTGGCAACACAAATTCAATTGATTTTTATTCAGTTTTATATTTTTACCTATGTCTTTTGGTTATTTCGACAATTTAATGTGCAACAGAAATGTTAGTACATTTCGCCAAACCTAAGTGTGGAAACAAATTTGTTTTGACTCGATTTAATTGTAAAAAGTTAATATTTTTTTTGTTCAGTTTGAAGTAACTAGAATCTTCTTCTGAAACAACAAGATGTGAAGATCTTTCGGTGGACAGATTTTAAGTCGCTTCATCCCTCGAGATTTTATCTCCAATTAAATTGGAATTTGAACAAACAATTCAACAATTTAAATTACCTTAACCTACGTTCTTTACTAGCAATCTTACAAGCAATTTATTCCTTTGGGAAATTGAACCAACAGGAACTAAGAACTATAAAAAATATTAGATATGTACATTTTTCCAGTTTGGATGTTTTTGGCAAAATTTCTAATCGTTTTATTTTTTAGGGAACTGAACAATTTTAAATAAAAGAAAAATATAAAAAAAAAAATATTAAAATTACTTTCTTTTTACACAAAGCTGTGCAAAATGTTTCCTCTTTTTTTGTGAAAGAATATTCAAAAAAAAAAAATTATAAAGTTTCTTATAATATTTTTGAAGATTTTCATAGGAAAAAGCTCTTTTTCCAACTAGTACATTGTAATCTTATCGAAATATTTCCAAGTCCAATAAGTCTTACCATAGTTAAAAATATTAAATTCCTTTAATTTGTTGTTTTTTTCTTATTTACAGATCTAATGGCCATCCATTCTAGCGTGAAAATATTCTTATAGTCTACAAAAACTCTTCAAAATTTTAACCTGTAAGTTTTAGTCTATTAAATTATTTAAATAAGCATAATTTTCTGACTGATAAGATCAAAATAAAAAATCAATCAAAGAAGTTTTAGTAGTTTTAATATAGTAAAGTTGCCTCTCTTCTATTTCAATTTATTCTGTTTCTTATGGAAATTCCTTTATTGCTCATAATACAAAAACTTTAAAATATAAATATCCAATAAAGATACATGCCTGCTTTAAGTAATTTTTACATTTTTTTGTTTAAAATTATTAAATTAGTGATTCTTCGAAAGAATAACAAATGAATCACATTCGATGGCCTCGAAAGGCAAAAGTCACGTCGTAGCCGCCGCTACGGCCAACATTGAATATGTACAACTAACGCTTCATAGGTAACATACCCACTTGCTTAGTTTGGCTGATTGTTTCTTCAAAAGTAGGTACTGACCCACTAAGTAATGTTTTTTTTTTTGTTTTTACATACTTCTAAGAAGTACAATGAAAAATTTGATCTGAAATCAGCTGTCCTTCTTTATACTCAGCCTTCTGATTTTTTTCACTTCTGGTGTCAAAAGAATAAACGGTATTTATTTCCCTTGAACTTGCCTCCATTCGATTTAAACAAATTAGGCTGATGGCTTAGAAAACCAGTTCGTAAAGATTTAAGCAAGCTTTTTAAACCACTAAATCAATTTAATAGCTCATTTAAAATTTTAAGTCTTTAAAAGTAGTGCACTTTAGATGGTAAATTTTTTGGAAAAATTCACTTAAAATTGATCGTTTAAATTGGAAATTAATTTTGTTTCTTGTTTAAAATGTTGCAAAAGCTCAATTAATTGATTAAGTTTTAATTGATGGACAGGAGTAAAAATGTAAAAAAATACATAGGCGCCCGTAATGTAAGCAAGAGGGTCACTAGTTTCCCTGGTTCTTTGACTTTAAAAACTTAAGTTAAATTTTATAGCAGATAGATTCAGATTTTATATTCGAATTGATTAAAACAACATTTGTGTCAGCAAAACATCAGTAATGACTTCTATTCCAACACAAAAAAATGCAAATTTTGCAAAATTAACATTTTTCTTCAGTCATCATCTTTGAGATATGCATTTTGTTCAAAACCTTTAGACCCAATCATAGAAGAAAAATATTTCCATCAAGCAGAGGCAGAACGAGGTCTAGCTGTTCTTTGGGAGAAACTTCGAGGCCCACATTGGCGACATACGATTTATCAGCATACTACTGATTAATGATTATAAAGCGCTCCTTTCGAGCGACAGTGTTGCAATGCCTACAAATGATTAGTCCCCCGAAATCATTTGGAATTTGGAATTTATTTATTTAATCCGCATAAGGATGCATATTCAGCATAAGGAATAGCCTCAGGTTTAACTATTTTGGTCGCGTCTAATATTTTTGTCTATGTTTTCTTATATCAGAGGGTCACTTAATTCATTAAACACTTGAACAAATTCAGACAAGAACCATGTTAATAAAATCGCTGGAAAACATCCAAACACAAAATATAAAACAAAAGTTTTGAAATGCCCCGTTTGAAAATATTGGCGCGTACGCCCTTGGATTTAGGTTGTTGTATTTATTTCTTCATTCGGATTTCTTCCAGTGCAAGAGGTGAAATTTGTGTCATTGCACATGCGATATGCGGTATAATTGTGCACCAGCAATATTTCTTCACAATATTATGTGCACTGCATGGTGCACTGGCCGGTTATAGTTGCAATTTGTTTTTTTTGTTGATTTCTTGAAGCCAGAATACCATAGTTGCTTCATAGTTGGCTGGTTTGTATTACTTGCAGAATCTGTCTGCACACTTATTGTTGATGTTCTTACCCTTTTTTGTAGACCTATACGGTTTTCATTCTCGGCTATAAATTAGGTTTAAATTAAAATAAAAAAAAAAAAACTGCGCTCCTCTATATCTCGCGGCCTGTAATAAAGGTAGGCCTTCCTCTTCTTTACATTATTTGTAATTGTAATGATGATTTTAATTACAATACGCGGAACATAAAATTACCAGCAATAAAACGCTTTTCTTCTATCTGTTTGTTTACTTGTAAAACAATTTCAATTTTCTCAGTCTTATTTGCTTGAATGCCTCTGGCCTGGCAGAGATGTTAAGTAATTATTATTAGACATGCAGCAGAAGGTGAAATGAGATGCGCGCACCTTCTTTTTTTATTTCGTTGTTTTTGCTGTTTTATAAGAAACACAAAAAAAAAAAATAAAAGTCTAGAATCCCGGTTAAAATATATTATGCACCTCATTTGTGCCATCAATCTTTTCACTTCCACATACCGATGTCGAAAGAATCAATATAAGAAATAGTCTCAGTCACAGTGTAAGGCAGATCGTAAATCTACGATTGCATAACGATTGCCTTCCACAAAAGATATATATTATATTATAGACTTACGCCTAGATGATGATGTATCTTCCAAGAAAACGACTTGAGCATTTTACATGTTAGGAGACACTCCACATCCGCTGATTAAACTTTAACTTTTTTAATTTATATTTTTGCAAATGTAGTTATGTTTTTTAATGTTTCACATTGAATACACAAACCACGAAATTAAAACTTTTGAACCAAAATGTTCTTCAGTGGTAAGAAAAAGCGTGCAGTTTGCAATCATGGTACGTTAACAAAATTAAAAAAAAAAACTACATATATGCATGGAAAAGTTGACAGTTTCCACTTTCATTTAATAAATTTATCAGTATCTTTTGACAAGCTTGCGTGTTGCGTGATACAAAAATTATCCTTGTTGAAGAAAAATGGAAAAGAATATTTAAGAAATCATTATATTCGATCACAATCAAGCGATTCGGAGTGTAGATGTAAAATTGACTCAAGTGCAAAACGTGTTCCATTGCCTAAGGTCGGTCGTTCGGTTGGTTGTTTGTTAGGAAAAAAAAAAAATGGGATGGGTTCCTCCTCTTTTTTCATCCACACACAGCAGCTAACTCACTGCTGCCTTACTGATCTTCTTCGCATATGCAATTTTCTGGGCAGTAAGCGCTACAGCGCATACAGAAAACCGGGAGCTGACAATGGACATGGATGCGACATTTGTCAGATTGACGTTATACGCGGAATGTTATATAGCTGAAGATTTTTCATCCGCAAGTCATAGGGAGCAAATATATATAAAAAAAAAAGTTAAATAGAAAAAAACACCTCTTGACGTAGCAATTTTTAATTTAATGCCTGATGTATAAGAAACGAATTGAAGTTTCAATCGAAATTTGCAGTGAAACTAGGTTTGAAATTATTTTTTTTTTTTTTTTTGTATATTAATGTTTGTTTACTTAACATTTTCTTTTTTCTCACACAAACAACAATTGAATGCCAATATGTTACAATATGATAGAAATCGGGAAAGTGATTTCCAATCTGTGCACGTAATAGACACACGGGGTTCGAGAATGGAATAAGTTGCTTGATAAAATAAATTAAACAAAATTATAGGGGGGTAGAGGCAGGTAGTAAATGTATATAAATGTATATAATTGAAATTAAGAATAAAATAATAATAAGTTGGTGAACTTAACTTTTTCTTTTAATTTCAAGAGCTAAGCTTACAATTTTTAGCCGAATAAAAATAATTAAATGAGAATATAGGGGAATTTATTAGGTAGACTAGTAAGACCTTTGCTTGAATATGCTAGCCATGTTTTTCAACTTATTATTTTATCTGGGATTACAAAATCATCTTCCTTCTTGAAGCAATGAGTATAAAGGTCTCTCAGATTAGTCCCCAGCTTAATCAACCTCGTCACAGAGACAACACTGACAATGGCAGAAATGAACTATTAACGAGAATGTAATGAAAAATTAATGATGATTCAAAAGTTTATGATTGTAGTCATATCAATAGTTCAGGAAAGATAGTTTATTTTCAACATAAATATTTTAGCATTGTATCATCAAATGACTTTAAATGTTTTTTTTTCTATGATATGGCATGCAAATGTATCTTTTTTCTATCTTAATTCTTTTTTTAAGAACGACTTTATTTCAAAATTTTGAGATTTTGTTTTACTCAAATTTGAACTTTAGCTTTTAAATTTGAAAATTATTAACTGAGGCTTTCAAATGGCTTACATACGCCGTTTTTACTATAAATTTCAGAAAGAAACATGCTCATTTAATTTTATATGGAAATGGAATAGTATGGACCTTATTGCGAGCGTTTATTCGCAAAAAGTCTAGTATTTTCTACTATTTTTGAGTACAAGTCCTGTCAAACCTGTCAAGAGACAGCGTACTGAGAGAGAAACTCATTTCCCTCTTTTGAAAATTTCTGCCCAAAGAATTTCTTGCTGCTGATATATGAATTCTGTCAAAATCATTTGAAAATTTTCCGAAACAAATAACCTAGTTTTTTTTTTTTGGATTATCTGTTTATATTTAAATTTTAAACTTATAGATCTAAAAATTATTAATTTTTCCATGAAAAAAAAAAATAAAACTCAATCAAAAAATTTACCAACCTTTATAATGCATTATTTTAATTTCAACCTTTTAAACTTAACATTAAATGTAGATAATATTCCCTAGCACACACATAAATCTTATTCTAAAAAAAAAATTGAATAAAATTACTAATGCATTCCTTCATCGTTACAATGCTGAAAAAAAAAATAAAAATAGACAAAACCGTTATCAACAAGAAAGACAGTATCTTAAAGCGAGATTCCCAAATATATTGTGGAATGCATTATGAACATAAAAAACCACAGAAATGAAATTGATTTTTTGATATTTCCATAAATGCATTCATGTATCTTTTTAATGAAACCACGACACATATATATTAATTTAAATGAAAATATCGACAATAAACTATACAACAAAGCTTTATAATAATATGCAGAGCGAGAAATATCATTTATACCAGAAATGATATCGAGTGTCCCATTTCCTCTTCATTTTTTTTTCTTCACAATGTTATGTATGAATGTTTGATTAAGGTTGTTCACATAACTTCGACAGCGGACGAGAGTAAATCTCGACCATCAAGAGACCAACAACTAAACCATCAACAAAATAAGAAATAATATTCCGGTCTTTGAAGAAGACACAGTCTCATGAGACGTGACACCCAATTCCATACATTTCTGTGTCATCAACGTGAATCAGGTGTTCTTCATAATAATGTAGGCGCTAACTTGGTTCGGATTTTTAAATACCGGACTAAATTTTCAAAAAGTTTTGGTACAAATTCTACTTTTCTATTTCATCTGTCATTAATTTGATATGGTTTCTAAGCATATAACTATGATATTTTCGAAGGAAACAGTGAATGGTATTTATCAATTAAAATGAATAGTGAATATTGAATATCTACCTTTTCAAAATACAACACGACTATATTATTTTATGTAATTCCAAATTGTGTTTACATGTTCAAACATTGATTTCAGACTACAAATCAGTGACTTATTCAATGAAAAACATTAATCTAAGCTTGAATATTTCAACCAGCAAAAAAAGGCCAATAATATGGATATCTCACAATCGCCAGCAAAATACAACTACGTAAAATAACCCACAATAAATAGAACGTCAAAACAAATAAAATAAAAATGCAATCAAGCAAATCAAGAGAAATAAAAAAAAAGAACAACCAACAAGAAAACCGTTGTTGTTCGTTGGTGGTGAATAAGTTTCCGTAAATAGTTTTTTTGTGTGAATGATGCAGAAACATGGAGGAAAATTAACATAATTCTTACTTAAGTATTGTTTAAGTTAATAGTTAGTGAAGGGTGATTCTAATGGGAAATTGTTTATTTGATTACTTCTTGAGTACAATGGGTTGCAGATTAGAGAACGAGTATTTGTTCTACAACAGAACAATTAGTTATGGAGTGGTCATGATAAATGTTTACAAAAAGAAATGAAAAAAAAGAAAACACTTTTAAAACCTGTACATCAATTTGTATTTGATAAGTTAACCGCAGATCATAAATTTTACAAACTTTAAAATTTAATTTAACATGTTTTATTCCTTAAAACAATGACAGCCATAAAAAAAGATATTTTAACATGTTTAACGTGTTTAGTTCTTAACACCTCCAACAGAAGAGCTAACACAATAACTTCCTGCGTTTCCGTTTACCTAAATAAGAAATGAACAAACAATTTGATAAATGTTTTTCAAATACATAAATTTGATTTTTATGGAGTTTTGTTAGAAACAATTTTTTTTGAATCAGAAATTGACTCATATCCATTAAACAAAACGAATTTACTTAAAAACAAGGAGAAACCACCTTGTTTTATTCATTTTTTTTTTTTTATTCTCAGAAGTGTATGAGTTGATACGAGTATATGTATCGGAGCAGTCACTCTTTACTGCCTAAAAATTAAACAACTTATAATTTTCGTTCAAAACATTAGCCTATGGTTTAAGATAATAATCGAAATTGAATATTAATGGAGTGCGTTTTACGTCTTATTTTTTCTATTTTCTCATGGATTATAATTTTGCAATATTTGATAATCATAATTCTCCGTCAATAAAAAAGTTGATTAACATTAATCATAAAAAAGCATACTTCCTTCTTAAATCTACTGCAGAAACTTTAGACTCCAAAAATAAGACACCATATTATTGCTCGTTTTGTTTCGCCTATGATCATTTTAAAAGCAAACCTACAACCGTGCGAATGATTTAATATTTATGTTCGCAGAAGTATCAAATATTCGGAACACATTTATAGGAAGTATTGGCCAATAGATATTAAATAACATCATAAGTGTTTATTGTTTTTAGAACAAAAACAGTATACACATTACTTTGTTAACACAAATGACATTGAAACGATAAGTTTGAGTTAGCAAAACAAAATGCTAAAGCTCACACGTGTCTTTGTGGATAGAAAAAAAAAATTAAAATAATGTTTACATACAAAATCAGTCGTATAAATAATGAAAAATAAAAATAAGAAAACAAAAAATAACCAACCTAGTAAATAAAAATAATCTGAATTAATGCGCAGCTTGACAAGTCACACGGCTTCAAATATTTATGGTAATTAAAATACATAATAAAATTAATATTGCTATGCAGTCATTATGGAAATGAGATGTTACGATTTTTTTTTTAATATAATTAATTTAATTTTATTCAACTGATAAATTAATGTGGATAAAAGAATATTTCGTATATTTCAATGCTTGCAGTCACACTGCTGTCTACCGCCATTTTTTTCATTGCATTTTTAGCCCTTTCATTGGTTATACAAAATGTTCCTGTGGCATGTTCTCTGGGATATGACAAAAAAGTTTTGCGAAAAGTTTGTGAAAACAGTTTTTTAATTATTTTTTTTGCACGTTAAACTGTAAATTAGGCTAACCCTAGAATTCTATATTATAAATCGTAGATTTGTTATTGGTTATGTTATAAGGCCTTTTCTCTATAAATTTCGAATATCCCTTGAATTCGTGACAAGGGAGAATGTTGTTTGTTTTTTCGTAACCGATTTAACTGATAAACTATCTTTTATCAAAAAAAAAAATAAGATAGTTTTTAATTATCTACCACGAGTTTTCTATTAGGAACTAACAAGATCAGTTACTTCTTGAACTGATCAAATAAAACCTTAAGCTATTATTTTGATAAGAACCATAACACATTTCTAATGATTAACTCACAGAATTTCAATTTAAATTAAGTATCTTTACAATAGGTTTTCAATATTATGTACAATATGTATGTATAGGTACATAGACATAAATCAATAATAATCTTTTTTTATGTACGTTGAATATCAACAAAAAAATGGATATACGTTGAATATCAACAAAAAAATGGATCGATCACAAAGCCGAGATTTTAATTGAAACTGTTTTTTTGGTTGATTTTTTCAACTTTATAAACTTCAAAAAAGTAGATTTTAATATTATGTTATCACACTTGTTTTTATCTGTAACTTATATATTCCGGTAAGGGTTTTCAAGTTATGATATGATGATATGATATGGAATTTTTTATTAATTACATATTTTCAACATATGACATAAATCTTTGTCTTGGCTTTAATCGCTCGTACAATACAAGCAGATACCATTTATTTTAAATCTCATGAATATTTCGGGCGCTTATAAGATTGTTTAATTCTATTTGGACAACAGAAAACAAAACAAGAAAAGAAGCTTCTGAAGCCTCCAACCTCCAAGCAGTATGTTCCTATAATTCTAGACTTAAAAAAAATTGACATACAAATTTAACTGTTGAGCGAAAAACATTAGAAATATAAAATCTGACATTTTGGCGCAAAAAAAACAAAAAAACAAATTGTGGGCGCAAACACTTCTTGTTGACCCAACAATTTTTAACAAACAAACTTACAAGAATTCAAAACTCTTGGGATAAAAATGCCTTTAATCAAACTTGTACCCATATGAACTTGCTCTTGAGATTGTTTACCTACAAAAAGTTTATGCATTTGCTTTCTACAAAATCTTAAAACTATAATCCGAATCAAAACTTGAATATCTGTCAAATTTATTAGCGGCCTGTCTCAATAACGGCTGCACACTAAAATATCTTTTCTTAATTTACCGTTATGTAAACTTAAATAAAATTGCGGCTTTTACAAGCATTTACAAATGTAATTCCCTTGCGGCATATTCATTAAATTCACATAAAATTTATTATAAGCACCCACGTAATCTATCACAAAAACTGTATGATGTCAAAATCATGTTAGGTAACTACTAAACCTACTCTTTGATAATTTACATAGCTAATAATCTTTTTTTTTTTTAAATATTATCCAGGGCTTGATTTTTTTTATTAATCAATGAGACAACTAAATGCTGTCTAATGGGGAACTGATATTAATTTGTCATTTGTGTAATTGTGTCTTGTGTATCTTTTTTATTAAAAATTATAGGAAATCTTAACTTAAATTCTTCACAAATGCCTTAGAGGTAAATGTACACACGAGTCTTTTTTTAAATCGTCAGAAACTTCAATGGCTAAGTCAATGAATGATAGAAACGTGACCCATCATAAAAGTAAACAAAAAAAACATTATTTTTTGTTTCTTTAAATATTGTTTTTATTAGTTTAAATTTAAGTGCAATAAAACATTATATGCTTTCTAGATTTCTTGATACTAAAAACAACAAACCCATTTTCCCTTTCCCTAAAAAAAAAACTTGTATCATACATAGTTTTGCTGTGAAAAGTGTCAGCCTTTTTAATTTTGCTTTTTATTCCTGAGTAAAAAATTAGTTCTAAATTCTAACAAATTTTCTTAGTCTCTTTGTCAATGGAAGAGAGCATTTTGTTATTCCTGTATGCTAAAATTATACAGCTGTAAAAATTAATGACTCTTAATGATCTTCCTCAAACAAAGCACACACGCGACTCTCACTTTAAACTGTCAACATGCAAAATGCCTACCTCGGAAGAAATTGAAGCAAATTTAATTACTCTATCTGTGTGTGTGGTTGTTAAAACATTAATCCAAATTCATGGTAATTAAAATAAAATTACCGTGAGTGTGCGCCATAATATTCTCAAAACAACTAATGCACGACATTCTTTCAAAGTCGAGCAGCACTTTCTATTTCTATATCGTTTTGTTGTTGTTGTTTCTCTTGATGGTTCAGTTTGATGTTGAATCATTACGCACTGCTATCAAATAGCAAACAAAATTGACATATGTCACAATCACTACATTAACTGATAGAAAGTCTCTCGGTAAGATCGTTTTATTTTCTTTGGAAAAACAAAGTTAAACACCGAATCACGAAACTGCAATGAGGTTTCCTGCAAAGTATAGTCACAAGGCAGGCGAAGCATCCCCATAACCAGAGACGTTACCTGCTAGCTTTCCTGCGAGTTGGACTGTTTGTCAAACAACAATGTCAGGCTTGAGCGGTGGCATTTTAGTGCAAACTGAAACTGTTGTATTTTGTATACCAACACAAGTTTTCTTCAAGTAGTTTCCTTATCGGTCAACTGTTTACAATGTTGGGGTATCTGCGTTATGTCACCCGCCATCTTTTTTCTCACATTGATATTGTAGCCTCCCACCGGTATCACTGGTATCATCAGCAAGAAAAGAGGAAAAAAAGTGTACAAGGTTGAGTGAGCAGGTAACTTTCATCGCTTACCCATCGGTTGTCAGTTTTCATGGCTTCCGCTTATCGCGTTACTTTATGTACTGTGCAACTGATTGAAGTCGCGCTTGGGCTGCACGCGTCCGCGCCAATATCACTCATACATGGAGTTTTCTGCTGTTTTTGTAAATATTTACGACAAATACCGGAGCAACATGTGTGTTGACATTCATTTTGGTATATTCATTGGGACAGGGATGGGCATCACTGAGACTGAGGAGCTTTCACTTTTGCTCTTTGGAAAGAGGAATTAATTATGTCTAGATGGGTGACAGTAATTTGTTGGATGCGGAGAGAGAAAAGGGGGGACTTTACGTTTACATGTATCCATTTGACTGCATGATCTGTGGTTTAAGATATAGAGTTTATGTTGTGATGGCACATATGCTGCAGACAGCTTGTCTGGTGACGAAGTTATGCGTGTAAAGTAATTTATGCGATTTACGGAAGAATACATTGTATTTTATAGTTTTTTCTCTCTTTAATGGGTGTAACGAATAATTAAACTCGGCATTTCATGAAATTCATAATTTTGCCGTTAGGGCGTAAGAGAATTATGTAATTGAATAACTTCTTTTAATCGTAGGCTAAAACTTTCTTATTAATGAAGACAAAGGAATTAAAATAGACTTTTCAGTAGAGAATGGTAAGGTTGTATTTATCAACAGATAACAAGTAAGACGATGAAGTAACGCTCATCTCCGGAGTAGACCTTCACCTTGGGATTAATTCTCGACTTCTGTCTTAAGATTAGGGATCAAAATAATTTAATAAATTGGTTTCATGTATATTTGCTGTCATTTATTGTTTTCATTCTTTCGATTTATTTACTCAGACTTGCATTAAACGCCACATGTTCAACTTCGCATGAATAGAGAACCTAGCATAGCTTCTCTATGTTCGAAGGCACGGAGTGCAAAAGAGAAAAGTAATAAAACGGTTACCTTTCTCTTTTGCACATCATACAAATGAGAGTAAACATGCGGCCGTGTAATACCGGTCTTAAGAAATCGATTCCTTTTTAATAAATCAAACTTCAAAAATTCAATGTAATTGACGGAATAAAGAATGGTCAAGTCTAATAAGCTGACATTCTAGTACGAATAGTACAATTATAACAATTTTAACAAACTTAAAATCGTTGAGTATTTGACGGAAACGCTCACTGCAGGTTCGTAAATAGTAAAAACATTCTGAAACCCCCAACGTCAGCTATAATTGTGCTGGATCGTAGTTCGTGCGAGCGATATTCAAAGTGCTTAGTAGGTTGTACTTGTAAGACTCTAAGAGTCCTTATTGGGAAACCCTTTATATGGTGACAAATACCTGAAATCTGATATATACATAATGTAAAGAGAACCTGATGGAAAAAACGCCAGCTAATATTTCTCGGATTTTTGTTACAAGGCGAATTGAATCCAACTTAAGCTGTATATACACCTAGATCGACTCGAAATAGGATTACTCGATCTGATCTGACTCAGCGAGCAGGGAAGTATCGAAAATATGTACATATATACCTATACCCAAATCGAAGAATCGAGGAATCGAGATTTTAGAAGTTTATTGGTGTGCTAGTGCATTTTTCACTTTGAGTCGCTGGACTGTAAGAACACAACTAAAGCAAGACTGTAACTACGATTCCATTTCAATCCAATCTTTCGATCATCTTTCGATTTTCTCGAACGTTTTGAATTGTTCACATTTTTTGTTTTTCAATTTACGTACCTACCTGTTATGTTTCAAAATAAAAACTGTGGAATGTTAAGCCGCAAATTTCACTCTACACAAACTTTTTCTATGAATATAAATTTCTGTCGATTTCCCGAAAGTTACGAAATTTGAAAAAGAAATACATATGTACAAACAAAAATTCCGGAAATTGAAACATTCATTCAAATAAAAATATAGTTAAATATCCAGCAGCAATATCTATAGCCACCACCGACTCAACATGTTTTCTGAGTCATCTCGCGTAAGATGATTATCTCACTTTGATATTCCCCCATGGCGACTATTATTTTTTTTTTTTTGCAATCTACTTTAAAAATAATGATCAAAGAAAAACTCAATCAAATTATACTTGAATTCTGCCCGGTGATGTTTAAAGTAGGTAGTGTGTTGTCTTATTAGATAAAACCGCGTACACGATTAACCGATCACTGACGCAATTCATATTATTTCTTTGATTTGACGTCTTTTAAAAAGTAATAATTGGCATGATGTTCATTGATGGAGTAACAATGATTAATAAATACTTTTTATGATTTATAAATTGTCGGGTTTTCTTGTTATATATTGTTTTAAAAATAGGTACGCTGTGTGATGCAATGACGATTGCTTGCTTTATTAAATGCAATTTTTTTTATCAAATAATATCTTGATTAAAAAATACATACTGAATACCGAATTGTTTTTGTACCTATTACTTTTTTGGCAAGCTTAATTTCTTGAAATATTATTTTTTAAACTATTAACCTTCGATTGAAGGTCATATTGTTTCGAATATTTTAACGACTTAATTTGAACAGATTTACAATTCAATTAAATCTAGTCTCTGACACCTCTTCCGAATCCTAATCATACCGCAAGGCGGGAGATGATTTCTCGTGTGCGAGAGGTAACCGATCCATTCGAATAGGGGAGTCCACATTGACTAACTTACCGGACGACCAAATGACAGCTTTACCTCTTGGCAAATATTAAAATCATTTGAAAACCATCCGACCGACGTCAACCCGCCATTTTGACAGCTCATCATCCGGTAAGTTAGTCAATGTGAACTCTTGGCAAACGGCCTTGAAGTTACGTCTTTTAAAGTGATTTTGGACTTTGAGGTAACCACTTGAAATTAGTAGCATTTGGATGCCCTCGACTCCCTGATAGCAAATATACACAAATGTTCAAATGTAACTTAACCCCTCCTTGCTCTAAACGCTTTAATTGTATGATTATGGTTGACACCCTTAACTACTAAAACTAACCTAGGTGTTCGTTCTTCTTTGAATTTTCTTCCGATTCCTTGGCAATTAAATAAACCATTATAATATCCTTATTGTCATCAAAAAAGACACATCTTAAAACTTCAACAATTTCGCCATAATATTAAAAGTTAAGTGTTTACAAACCCATTTGCTATTAAATAGCTGAATTGCCTCAAGACGCAACACATTTGTTTCTAACTCTCCTTAATCAAGAAAATTGCTTAACAGAATACGCCTTTCTATGGTGGTAGAAGAAAAAAAAAAAACGTGTCCAATTAAAATCATGAATGCATCACCATCACCAGCAGCAGCATGCAATTTACTCCTCAATCTATTTTAAAACTATTTGATTGCCGACACGACTCTGGGTAACTCTTGTATGAAAGAATATCATCGCACACTTTGTACTCTACCCAAAACGATTATCGATCATTTAAGTTGAGTAGAGCTCACAGTTTTTATGTAATGTCGCCGCTTCTGGTTTATTTTCGTTTACTGTAAAAAAAAACGCATCAGATGTTGAAAGGCGAATGGCGGATCACTTTAAATTGAATTTGACGTGGATAAACGGCGGATGTTTATTCATAAAATTTTGTTAGCATTATTCGTTATAATAAACAAAAAAACAATCATTATGAGAATACATTACAAAGATAGGTTAATAATTCAGGAAAATTAGGTCAGTAGATATGTGAGAGAATCAGCAATTTACGGTTTGTATTTTTATTTTTACTAGTATCGCCGAGCAGTCAAAATTTGACCGCTGAATTACGGATAACGGTAACACATACATATATATTATACAAACTTGAATATGGGAGACTACTTGCACCTTTCAAATAAGACCAAAATCGGTTACTAGTACAGCACCCTTTGACTGGGTTAAACGGTCATGCCGTAAAAGTTTCTACAATAACTAGTAACACTTTTTATAACCTCAAAATCTAGCATTTTTGAGTAAATTCTTATTTCTCCAAAACGATATTTATTGTTTCGAAAATCATCATCTATCACCCGGGATTTTTGTGGGCTCCGAATGTTTTGAATTTGCATTAACGTTATTGTTGAAAAACTAATTTTTCTTAGTGAAGAATTGAAATCATACAAAACAAAACGAAATATTTTTTCTATATCTCTCTTCGTTTAAAAGATATTGACTATAGAAAATCCATAAAATTTCCATAAAAAAACGTCAATTAATGGAGTTTAATTTGAAGACTTCTTTTGAATGAGGCAAAAGCCTAGCAATCAAGAGATGCGAGTATCATAATGGTCTGGGAATGGGATTTTTTTTTTCGTTCTTATCAACTATTGAAATATTTTAATTTCTCAAAAACACTGGCTGATATTAATTTTTTCTTAATTTTTTTTTTTATTGTTGCAGATATACATTTTAAAATGGAGCTCTATATTAAGTCATATTGAAGATTAAAACATTTTCATTACCTATACAATCATTTTTCGGACAACTTTTCACTGTCAGTCAACTAATAAAAAAAAAAACAGTTCTTCTTATAATGCCATACAAAATGAATAACAATTCTTCTTTGGAAAATTCATCGGATCCAGACTTCAATGAATACTTACATGAATACCTTTTACAAACAAATTCTTCGAGCGAGCCTATATTGCACTATGAAGGTAAGATTAATCATTATATCTACCCTCTTTAACTGGGATACTAGTTTAATTTTTGCTTTCATAATTTTTAGATGGTGAACTGGAAGCTGAGTGGCTAAATGCAGCTGGATTCTCACAACTTACAAAACCTTTTGAACAGGTAATTTTAAAATTATTAATTCTAAAAATACAAACAAAATTTATTAAATATAATTTTAATTTGATCTAAAAGATCAAATTTAGTTAAAAAACTAACCAATATTTGTAAATCTATGTTAACTGCTATTGATTCACTGCAAAAATGCAATTCAATGTATTTTCTAGATTTCTAAATAAAGAAACAAAGGAACTACAAAAGAACATTTAGACTTTCGATACATTGAAATCAAAGTGCGCAGCATGATTGCGTACTTTTTTTCCTATAAAATTATTGAGTAAAATAAACAGAAACTGACCTGTTTTTTTTTATTATTATTTTGTTGTTGTTGTTCAATTGTGGTATGCTGCTTCACCATTCTATAACCACAATCGTCAGCTATTTATATTGCCTTAGAAGTAAATGTTCCATTTAGCGTGACACATGGGAACAAAATTTTGCTTACAGCTTAAACAAGAAAATAAAAAAGAAACATATTATATAGGGTAATGTTTGTAGAGTATCATATTACATACTTTACCACAGACAGGCGACGACAATAACAAAGGTGATGGCGAAGACGGACGACGTGCTTTATGTTAAAATGGCCACCTACAAGCCAGGTGACTGTGCCGCCACAATTCTATATTATTTAATAACCAAATACAATAGAAAATAAAATGCTTATAAACAATGCAGAACAAGCCAGTTAAGCACGTTTAGGTCGTAGGTGGGTGAAACCAAGTGTTGAAAACAGTAGGTACTTAAAGACTGCTTAGGTTAATGGCACCTTTAACGTAACCCACGGCTATTGATTTCAACAAATATATTGTTTGCACTTTTTTTTTTAACCGAAAATTCTATAGGTACAGCATCAACCTTGAGAGAATGATAAAGTAAACAAATGGTAACCAGCATCAATAAATACATACATTGTCTCTTTTAACTTAAAGGCAAAAATGACAAAGTAAACAATTCGATTCAAAAATCCACAAGACTAAATATTTTCTGTATGATAAACTCATGACGCAGTTTCATTTAGCAAACAGTATGTAGATAAATAAAGTTATCGATATGTTTGTTCCAACAAACTATACAGGTCAATTTTTAGTGTTTTTTTTTTTGTTTTTTGAAACTCATACATACACAAGTACACTGGCCGACAAAAGTCTCTTATAAAATCAAGAACAAAATTAATGAACTTTGTGAGTATGCCAAGTATAAGAATAAAATTGAACAAAAATGGTGCATCATTATTTTAATATAAAAAAGTTTTGATTCTATAGAATGGTAAAAAAAAAGTCATCGTACGAAGAATTTTGTCGGCCACTGTAGATTATTGAATATTTTAAAGTTAAAATTGAAAATCTTTAGTTTGACAAAAGGCCATACCAGTCTTTTGTCAACTATACTTTGCTAAAATCTTAAAGACATACCTCTACTCATCGTAGTATGGGTACTAATGGGTACCCGGCAATAGTTAAATTCAAGACCAATAGCTAGGCAAGGTTCAGCCCTTCATGTCTTCATGGCGGAAGGTGTATTCATGCAGAGTAATGAGATGCCCACCAACGACAAAAAAAGATGCCAGAAACTGTAAGCTAGATCGAGGCTTGACATAGACAGGGCATTAGCTATAAGCACTGAACCTTCCCTAATGTAAATACCAAGCCTCTGATGATGGTAGAGATCTAGTTTGTGTGTCAAAACCCTTAAAATCTTCGCGATAGCAAATCACCAGGGGTGAAAGTATGGAGAAAACATATAACTTGAAAAACGAAAGAATTTGTTCTGCAGTTAAGCACAATTCCTTTCGTTTTGGAAAAGCGAACGATCGTTTTCGTGTCGTTTTTTTTTTTATAGAATCTGGCCACAGCTGCATGTTCATATTGGTGGCAGAAGTCTTACACTTCCGTTTGCCTAATGTAATCGACTTGATAAAGGCGTGTCTAATTGCTTTTGGCAATGTCAGCAACTTAGCAGCTGCAATTAGGAAGTTTGATAACCTTCTGGGGTTCTTCAAAACTATTGTTACTACAATAATCGATTCCTCGGTACATGTTTGTTTGATCTTCCAGTTTTCTGTACTGATCAATATTCTTTACAAACGGACCCGTAACGAACCAAGAAGATAAGAACTCTTATTTCCTTAACATTAATTTCTAGCTTTTTTATATTGCATAAAACTTAATCAATTGAATTTATCATTTTACAGGGTTTTGAAGTACGTGCATCGGATTTAGAACCAATACTAGCAACTCTTTCGAGACCTCATGCTGAGGCTATCAAGCAAAGAGTACGCGCCCTCAATCATACAGTCCGCGGGCGGACTAAATCTCGCGTGAAACGAAAACCGGATATCCGTGATGTTTTTCGAGATTTTGATGTTAGTCTTTCAAAAAGTTTAGCAAGTTAAATATTTACGCATTATTTTCTCTTCATTTCAGGAATCAAGTACGGGCACTCGATCTCGCAGCGCAACACCTGATTCATTAGATTCGATTCAAGGCGACGAAGTATGGAATACAACAGCAATGTAAGAATTTTAAATCAAAAGTCATTTTTGTTCTTTATTTTTGCTAAAACAAAACAATAAATGTTCTCTTGTTTACGTTTTAGAAGACCAAATTTCGTCAGTATCTTCGACAATAGTGGAAGCAATCCAGCTTTACAAAATGCTGGCAAGCATAAACAAAAACTCAGGCGTACTCCTAGTGCTCCTTTGAAAGGAGCAGCCGATCTCTTCAGAGGTTCCCATGTTCGATGTGATATCCCTTTTTATTCGGCCGAAGGTATTGAGTTGTTGGGATTCTCCAGAATCGGAACCATTCATATACCAAGAGTACGTTCTGGGTCTGATCCATCATGTTCAGTTGGGTAAGTTATATAGTAGAAGCACAATAGGCAATAGCGTATTTATTTTGATTTTTTTGTTTGTTTTAGTCGTGCTCGTGGCCAAATGATTCAGAACTCACAAAGCGATCATAATATCTCCAGCGATTCAAGTGATGAATACGCAACCAGGTCTTCATCCAAATCTTCTAGCAATGAAAGTACACCACAAAAGATTCTGCATAAAATAACTCTAGATACGCCTCCACAAAGTGCCCACAATTCACCATCATCCAGGGATGGCATTAGCTTCGAGAGCATGTATAGGGAGTCTAGTCAACACGATGGTGGCGTTGTAAGTTTAACTTTGAAACGTTTGTAACATTTAACTTAACCAAAAATTGTTTTTCAGGATACCGTCGACAGTCATTTCTTGACGGACGAATACTTCTGTGACATCGATGTTATCAATGAAAATGACTTGAAACGATTGCAACCAATACTTTGGCTGGAACTTGCAACGCTTTTCGATAAATATCATGTAACATTGGATAAGAGAAAACCGTTCAAGAGACGTCGTAAGGAAGAGGGAAATTTATTTGGAGTATCTCTAAACGCCCTTATTCGTCGGGATCAACAGATCACTGGAAAGGACTCAACATTGGTACCATTATTCTTGGAATTTTTGCTGGATGAGTTGACCCGACGTGGAGTTCGAGAAGAGGGAATTCTAAGAGTGGCAGGACACAAACAAAAGGTATTCTCGTCATCTTTATTTTCAAGTCACTTTATAACAATATTTCTTTTATTTTCAGACTGAATTACTTTACAACGAACTGGAAGCAGTTTTCTACCAAAAACCAAAAAAGGTCGCTCAACTTTTGAGCTCCGCTAGTGTGCACGATTTGAGTGCGTTGCTCAAGAGATGGTTGCGCGAACTACCGCAACCTTTGCTGAGTCATGAGTTGATTCAGCTCTTCTATCAAACTCATGCCCTTCCACCTCCAGATCAATATAAGGCCCTGGCTGTAGTGTGTCAGATGCTGCCACACGAAAACCGAAATACACTGCGAACCCTCATAAAATTTTTGAACACAACAATCAAGCAACAAGAATCGAACAAAATGACGATACACAATGTGTCAACTATTATTGCCCCCTCATTTTTTCCTCCACGATACATCCAGCCAACTGATAAGAATAGCATAGAAGAACAAGTAAAAATGGCTGCGCAATGCTGTCGACTAACGAGTATTCTTATAACCCGCGGTGAATCGCTTTTCCAGGTGCCAAAAACTTTAATCGCTCAGTCAAAATCCACAAAAGTGCGACAGGTTCGTGTCCGATTTATTTCACTTTCCCGCTTTATAAATGTCTAAACAATTTGTGGCTCTCATTGATTTCAGAACAAGCGAGCATTAACGCGTCGCATCAAAGTTGGAGGGAGTCTTCTGGACGTGAGCAGTAATCATCCTAGCAGTACCAACAGTAGCAACAACAGCACCAGCCGACAAGTCGATCCCAGTCATGTGCATCGTATAGTTGTTTAAGGAACAAGGACGCAAAATTACATTTCGCAATGGTGTCTATATTTTCCCCCGTTTCCCTTGAAAGAACAAAAAAAAACCTGCATAGCTAGAGTAAATCTCGTATCAGGAATAAATTAGGTTAACTCTGGCTTGCAAATTTTTTTTTAAATTATAAATTGTATTACATACCGTTATTTAGCGCTTAAATGTACCGAAAACAGTTTGCATACATACATCGTATTGAATATTTTGTATTTTATAATGAATGAAATTTACTGTGTTATTGCAGTGCAAGTTTTAAAGCAATACAAATTCTAAATTTAATAAAACTTTATTATTTTTTACTTATATAACTACCTAGTCTGTTTTGTTTGTTTTTACTTTTTTTTTTTAATTTTAATGTCAACAAAGTATATAAAGTTAAATTAATTTAATAGTTCAAGTAAGTTATGGGGTCGAGCATTGATGATAAATTCGAGTTACGAGTTGGGTAAAATGTCCCGTAAATCGAAATCCCGTAAAAAAGCGAGAGGGCCATATAAGTTTTCATTATCGATATCGATTGGACTATATCGCACTAATAAATGAGAATAAACTAGAACGACGGAGACCCACGTGACGTTACAATTTGTTTTGTTAAAGTACATACAAACATATCGCTCATTTACTTGAAGACTGTTATAGCTGATTTTGTAGTTAATAATGCAGAATTATTCGTTTTACCATTATTCATATTGTGAAAAAGATTCCAAGTAATAATCGTATCTACATTCACCGTTAGAGGCGGGAATTTGTCGTTATTTCATTGATTTCGTATCAATTTGAAAACTTTAAACACGTTTTTTTGCAAAATCGAGTTTTTTTTAAATTATGACAGTCGTAAAGTAATTTAGCGATACTCCATTGGTAGTTAGTCTAAAGTTGATCAATTTTACATTCAAATAACGTTGGTAGTTACCGAAATTTTCAAAGATATAGCTAAAACTCAAAAAAATCGAATACTAGTTCAGAATAAAGGTCTAACTACAAGGGCCACTTTTTGTCAAAAAAGTGCAAAAGTGAACATTTGAAACAAATTTTTCTGACTAATTAATTTCAGAGAAATTATTAAAATGTGTCAGAAACCTTAGATTTTGGATTCTCAAACAAGTTTTGTGATTTTTTCGCAAACAAATGAAACTATTAAGAAAACAACGAGACTACCTAGATTTTTTACGCAGAATGTGAAACTCTACAAGAGATCAAAAATCTCCCAAAATCCCACTTTTGACTTTATTTAAAATTGCATTTGAAGAGGAGGAGTAGGGGCGTGTGAGGGTGAGACATGATTTAAAGGTATTTTTTTTCAATACTGCATTGAATAAGACCAACACTAACTCGGTATTACCACGCGAAGAAGAGTTATTTTCACTTTTATGCAGTGATGAATTTTCGGTGCAACAAGTATAATATTAACTCTTTAAAATAAGAGTACTGTACTCTATAAAATTTGGTATGAAGTTTTACAACTTTCATGAGAATCAGGATCAGAGGAGTCCATTTACATATTTTGGGTAAAAGGGTGTTTTTTTTTTGTAGTGGCAGATAACGTTGTATAATAAGTGCCAAAAGCCGATTTCATAAAGATCTTTTAAATGTTAAACAGGCTTTTAGAAGATCTTTTAAATGTTTAACAGGCTTTTAGAAGATATAAAATGAGTTTGCTCTATACAAAAACGTTATTTAAGAATTTAATAGGCTGTTAATCTTAAAAAAAATGTTACAACTGCTACACTTTTACTCTACGTGTAGTATGCAATTTGAATGAAATTAGTATACGAGTCGTTATAAGTGAAAGTGGTATATAATCGAATCGAAAAATTTTCCTGGATTTTGTTTCCCTGAAAATATTTTTTCCCCTCGGAATTTTTTCGTGATCGTGAATCTTTTCTGGATTTTTTTCCAGGGAACAAAAAAATGCAAGAAATGACAGATAATTTTCCCTGGAAACTATGTTTTCGATACCAAACGTTCCTCTGCATTTACGATCCCATAATTTTTACGAGGGAAACATTCCCAGGGAATTTTGTATTCACGACAGCCCCCAATATAGTCTTTGGCAAAGGAAACGAAGTTATTGTCATTTTTAAATTTTCCCCACACCTGGTTGATGTCATTGATTCATGAAAGTAATTTCACCATAGATATGGTGGTAGTACGGACAGAAACCAGGTGGTTACATGAGTTTCAGAATTAGATTTGATACGAAACTGTAGATGGCGATAAGATATTTTGAAAGAATAAACCGGAAACGGAAACTATATAACTACATATATTTAATTTGATTTCTTTTTAGAATAAACTTCGGTTGAGAGAATATACATATAACTATCGTCTACCATTCAAGAAAATTGATGATCTAAATATCACGAATCAGGACCTTACTTTGTGTAAGCTTATTTTAAATTCTTGATGTAGGTCGTCTTCAGAGGTATCAGAAATCAGATATTATATGTATATGTACCTAAGTAAAATATATTGAAACTCATCAACACGGCTGAGTGACGAATGCATCGTTTTATGGTAAGAGTCAATTAGCACATGTTTTTTTTTTGTACTCACAAACCAGAAAGCAATCAAGTTTTAACGTCTTCTCGGTGGTGCGGTTGACTGAGCTGACCAATACCACACTGCATTTGTCAACGACAGTCATACCAAAAATCCGCCGCGGATAGAAATCGAAATTCCATAAATATTTAACACACAGTAATAATTAATGCTGACCCTTTGGACGACCGATAAACAACAAATCCTAACAAAGAACAACATTCCATTGTGTATTTTGTTTGTCATTTCCGTACACTCAGAGAAATTTTATTCCATCAGTCAAAAGAAACACAACTTAATTCTAAAAAAAATTCTTAAAATCAAAAAGAAAAATTGTTTTTTAAGTTTTTCGATTTTTTTCATGGAAAATGACATTACTGTTTTAAAACTATTGTTATTTGGGGGGTTGGAGGCCTGATGTTATATCACTACTTGTAGAAATTAGTTCCTACTCCCTTTACATTTCAATATTCGAAAATCAAGTATAAGTATATGTTTAAATAATTACAAGATTGGTAAAACCACCGAATGGGTCATAATTTCTCTGGGTGTAGTGTGATCAAGGTCTAAATCGGCCCGGAGCAGAGCAGTATCTTATGGAGAGAACGCAAACAACCTACCACATAAGGAACCGTCCATACTTTGTTTCCAAAGCGACACGAGGAACCGATCACAGCATCATCATTACGATGAGGGGAAAACAACACAAACACTCAACCAAACCACATTACTTCCCCCTTGGGGGAATCCTTTTGTTCCGCTCGCTGTTTATCTTGAATGTGACGTTGTTCTCTGGTTAGTAGCCACTCAGCAAGTACGCGCTGGTGGGTTCATTGATTTACAAGACCACCGCAGATGGATGTTGGAGTCAGTGCAGAAGCAAAAGCAGGTAGACCGCGCAGACAACAATGTGACCGGGAGCTGATTTAAGGTTTGTTTTTTTTTCTTTTTTGTTAAAAGTTTTTTTGTTCTTGGGAATAATTTATTTCGAGCTTTGTAAAAAGGATGACTTTAGGCCTTCATCGACATGAACTGTCAGATTTGTTGTATAAAATACGATTTTATGGTTGTCTGTTTGGAAAATTGGATTAAGTATTGTGAATACAACAAAAATAAAAAACAAGATTTATAGCAGTTAACATGAATTGTGATAGTTTTTTAAGGAAAAGGAATAGATGAATCACTCTGTTATAAATTTTAATATATGTGGAATCGACATTGAGTCTGATGTACCTTGAAGACGATTTGAAGGCTTTATGTTTGAATTCAAAGTTTAAACTTCACTACATTTCGTGTTTTTTAGTTGATGATGAAATTTGTATAGTTTTAAGATTAAAAGGGAATTTTTGATTTTGTCTTTTGATAGTTGTTGCAGAAGATCATCTTTAAATATGAACTCGCAAAACGTTTATCATTGAAAAATTCATTCAAATTTATAGGGAACTTGTCGAGTTTTTGAAAAGGCCAATCAACATGTTTCAGATCTTTATATCTTTCACTTTTATAGGAATAGTCTTCTATAAAATTTAACTTACAAAAGTTGCCATCACACTCGGTTTTTATTGGTTCCATTAACTAATGCAAATCTAAAAATAATTTAACTGGTTCTTGTCACAAATAAATTATACATTTTTTTTCACAAAACAACAGATGCACTTTGTGTTATAAAATAATCATTTAAAGTTATGGATTATTTGGAAAATGATGAGACCCAGTAAGTGTTTACATAAAGAAATCTTTGCCAATTAATTTATTTACTCTTGGATATAGCCTACCTCTTTAATGAATGCGTCATTAAGGAATACAGAAAAACAGCTACAATTTAACCGTCGATAACTGTCGTCGTTGCAGTTGGTTGGGGAAACGAATTCTGACAGAATCCATTAAGTCGATCACACAACTAAAATTTATTATTGAGCCGCTAACAGCATTGCAACGAGTTAAAGCATTTTTGTTCTTTGTATTAAAAGGTTTTGCTGATTTGCAGGGGGAAGCGGCTTACACGAAAGACTACCGAACTGTGTGACATGGAACATAATGCATCTGGTTATATTATCTCTGCTCAAAGTCATAACCGTTTACTAAGAAATTTATTCTAGAATAGTAAGTTTGGATTGACACAAAAACTGCGGGAAGTGCTGAGAATTTTATTGAGGAAAACATCGAAATAGGACTATCTATGTGGAACTTTGGTGTGCCGTGAACAATTTTTTAAGCTCAATAGTTCTTAAGGAGGTAAATGGTGTGTGCTCTGTAGAACTGATTGATTAATTTTTCAGAGAATTTCAGTTTTTTGGATTTAGCCGGTCTGTATATATATGGATGCTAGGTAGAGGTACTGATATTTAACTAAAAGCTTCCCCTTGGTGTAATGGATAGTGCGATGGACTATCACGCTGGGGGTCTGGGTCCGAATACCACAATATTTTTTTTATTTTACAATACACGCAATGTAATAAAAATACACCATACCATTTGAACCACAGTTTGGATGACAGAAAATGATTTACAAATAATGTTTTTATGTCATTTGCTATCATAAAATTTCTTGTTCAGATGGTTTTCTGTATTTTTATGACAAAAATACACAAATTTTTAAAAAAACTTTGGTGTTTACACACATCGTGTGATACTCGCTTAACTACTTTTGCGCGGAGGATATTTTATTTCCATTTGATATAAGTCACAGGACCCTTGGGTTTTTTTTTTTTCTAAAATATTATTATAATAAGTAGATAGTCTTCAATTATAACTTTACAGTAAGGAACATACAACCAAAGATAATATCTAAATGCATCTGAAAACTAAGCTTATCTTACATTATTTTATCATAGAAATTCAAAATAAATTGTATTAATCAAATCAACCCCCCCATGTCTCTGGCAAATAACAGCTCGCATCCATTCACACTGTTTCACTTTCTGACATTAATATTGATTCTACCCAAAGCCACAAGTCAAATATTATATTAATTTCAATTATTCAATCTGTTTTACCTTACAAATTGTTTGCACATAAACACAACATAGCGTAGATACATTATTCCCAATGCTGCAAACATCCTTTCATTTAATTCAAATCCTTGCGGTAAGGCCAGCCACTCATCATTCGATAGCAAACATCATCAACACAAATGTTTTCTTCCCATATAGAAGTGTATATCAGGATAATTGAAAACCTATGAATTTCAGAAGGTACAGATGTGTATTGTATGGCATATGGAGTCTAACTACATACATCAGGATTACAAACTGGGCTTGAGTTAATTGGAGCTTGATTTTATTGGAATGGGATTATGCATTCAAATATATTTCCAAGGAAATGAGAATTAACAGAATGAATAGTGTTTTTTTTACTGGCCTGAATGTGATTTGTGTTTTGTAGTCAAGTGTGGTAAGGTTACTGTCACATCACGTTTTTGAAATATTCCCGCTTATGGACCTATATATGATTACATGAAATTTCTGAAGGAGTGCATGAAAATTGCGGTACCAAATCACCTCGCGTAAAAACTTTGATTATAAAAACGTTGGTTTTTGACTTTCAAATAGGAAAATCTCAAAAGCGTGATGTGATAGAAAATTTCTGACTCCTAATTCCTTTCGGAAAATATTTGTTTTTGTTTTTGTAACAAAAGTAAGCATATTTCTTTAAGCCTCAATATTTCATAACTAATAAATTCCATCAATCCAAATACAAGCTTTTCTGCATTTTTTTGCTAATTTTTGTATACCTGCATAGATAAAAACGGTAACTTACGTAACCCACACTCAAGCGACAAAAAAAAAAACAACAAAATTCGATAAGAAAAAATGTTGAAACCCTAATCGAATCGGTGTGTCAGGACAATTTAGATATTTACACGTTTTTAAGTGGCGTATCGAACTCAATTCCAGCAAAGTTCTCAACGTCGTCATCGTCATCGTTGTCGTGGTTCGTCTATCTATCCGGGACCAAGGTTCTTATCTACATAATATGTCTACCGGACACACAGCCAGAGAACAACACTGTCAGAGATAGTAATTAGCCAAAGGAACACACACGTTTTACCTGAATGGGCATACCAATTAGCAAGTCTATCGGGCCATAAATAAGAATTTTATTTCGAACACCCAAAGCAGCAGCAATAAGAAGAGAAAACCTCACAAGAGGCAATTTGCTCCGGCATTGGCCTAAACAGCAGCTTGGACTTGGATTGCCTGTTTAATCTAACGAGTAAACGAGCAGAGCCGACAAGTTTTGTCCGTTTCCATTGACTTGGACATTGGGTGACTCCAGCTCCAGAAGCCATACCAGCACCATCAGTACCAGTAGGTACCACAATCAGCTACAGTTTTCTGACCGCAAAAATCAATTAGGACTTCTTGAGCCTTGCAGTCTGTGATATCGCAATTCGTAACAGGCCATTGGAATTTTCTCTGTCTCTGAATCTGAATCTGACCTGAAGGGCAACCACCCGTCAGCATTAAATTACCTAGGAAGAATAAAACATTTCCAGCTCACGTCGGTCGTCGTCGTCGTCGTGAACGACAACAACTAGGTACTACTATATCCAAAGACAAAGACAACGACAACAACAACCACCAACTGACGACGACGACGACGACCGACGCTACCGACCAACCGACGTAGGTGGGAAAATCACAAAGGAAAAGAAAATGGGAATGCTTCTGGAATTGTTCTTCCTTTTATGGAACTTAATTATCCGTAACGTGAAACTGCATTCGTCCAGGTAAATTACGAAGTGTTTCGAGTCGTCGTCGTTTGCTTTGTATGGACATCCTCTCCGTACTCTGTGGCTGTGTCTCAGAAAGTCATCATCGAATAGGGCGTTGAGTGTTCTCACAACTTGTAGAGCGAAACCTGGATCGAGACCTCTAACAATGAGTTACAATCACTGGTTGTAAGAAGGACATCACCTGTTCTGGGATTGTAATTTATAGCCATCGAGTCGCAGCAGACATCAATATACCAAACATCCCACAGGCAGAATTGGCTGCACTCTCTGATGAAATGTTTTTGAATCTGAATTGAGTGAATCTGAATCTGAATGTGTAATGTTAAATGTGAATTATACACAATTTGGAGTTGGAACGAACGGAGCCGGGACTGGGAAGGTAGTCTCGAGGTACAGAGGTATTCATGTAAGACCTGACATGCTAAATGGAGTGGAACTAAATTGGGTCTCGGCTTTCGGGTTGAATGATTCACGGCTTGAAACGAGTTTCGTTTTTAATTGTCGAAGATCATCGTGATAAGTCTTAAGTGAAGTGGAGATATTCTATGAGGCAAGTTAACAACTATACTATACGGTATGACGCAGCATTGGAATGTTAATTGGGATGATATGGGTTTGTTACAAAATTTCCGTGAAAATAAATTTGAGTTGCATTTGGGTGCAGAATGCACAGACAGGTTTGTTTGTAGTGTAATAGAAAATGGGTAGTATTTTTTTGATGGAAATTTTTCATACTGGTAACAGACGTAATAACGTCCAGTATGTTACATGTTCTGGGACTTTGACGAACGTAATGTGAGGTTACATATTTTTTTAAGAATTTTAAGCAATTTTAAATCTATTCTCTTACAAGAAAAAAGGTTATATGGACTAATTAATGATTATTTTAAGAAATTACTGTCATAAATTCTATAAAAGTCTTATGCCAAAAAAGTGGATTCGTCAAAAACTGGGTTCTCATGGTCGGTCAGTCTACTATTAATTATTATATTATCAAAAATGGAGTTTTTTAGTAATCATTTACAAAATTGTTTTACAGTCCATTTAAGGAATAGATTTTTGGACGAAGCTTAGAGTTTACATTGTGCAAAAAAAATAAAATTGTCAAAACAATTTTGTGTCTATTTTGTCCATTAATTTTTGTTATCCTACCAAATGAAACTTCGACTCCGAGATCTTAAAGGATTATGAAAGATTTTATGATTAAAAGGTCAGTGAGTTGTGAACAAAGGTCAATTCATTTGACTTATTGGTGAGGTATGGAACAAACTTCAATAACTTTAAAAATGTTCAGTAAAAAAAAATGCCACACCTACGCCTCAGTGACCCAGTTAAGTTTAACTTAATAATCGCTCACCAAATTATGAAAGCAGTTGTTTTTTTTGGCAGTTAACTGTCTTAAAAATTCAATTGATATTTATTTTACATTCTCTCATTCACAGAAAAATAAGTTTAAGGCTTTGTTTTTTCATTATGTAAGTTGTATATTTTTTTATGAGTACAATAACACGTACACGTTACACGTTACAGACATGGAATTGAGTAGTCTGAAGAGTTTTAATAAAACTTTTGGGAGTTTTGAATAACTTATGGTTTTTGAGATATGACGTTTTCTTTTGATGGAAAAGAAGACTTTATAAACTCTTAACTTAAATTATCAAAATTAAAAAAGATTGTGGCTTAAATGTAAAGCAAATATACTTAAAATAAAACTTATACCTTTATGTTGTAGAGTAATAAGAAGAAACTTTTTAAAAATAGATAAAAACATCTAGTCAAGCTTAAAAAACCGTTTAAACCAAAACAAAATCGATCCGGCAATCACTAACTTTCAACTTAGAATAAAAATAATTATGTATGATGAAATGCCTATATGATGTTTTGGTACTATTTTAAATACATGCTTAATTTTTGTTTTAGATTTTTGATCAGCTTTTTAGGTTAAATACCCTCATGTGCGATGTACATTGTACAATATTTATATGCATATAATTTGTAAAATGTTACGAATAGTTTCATATTCGAGTACATATTGAAAATCTTAATTCTAGAAATCTATTCCAAAAGGCGCTTTTTTGTTCCCAACAAAAATTAAAAGAAAAATTTTTGTTTAACTATTCAGCATAAATAATGCTGCTCCAATAATGTCAACAAATACCATTTAACATCTGCTGACAAACCACCCAAGCAGATATTAGGTATTCACTAATCAAGTTGGTCGAAAACATCTTGTTCAACACGATCACAACTAATTGGGCCTCATTTAGGACCGATTTCAGCTCGGTTGAAATTTATTAGCCATTAAAATGCAATGTATCTTTTTTCGTGTATATAAATATATATGAATGGTTTATTTGTGCATGGAGCACAAGCAGTAAAGTGTCCGCTCCAGTTGCATCTTCCAGATTGTCACAACAAACTGTCATTCAGCTAGGAGGAGCGATGAAATAAATTTAAAGAAAAAAAAGAAGTGAATTCAAACTAAAAACCCACTTGTTCTTGATAGCAGGAATAAGCCACCTACGCCCTATTTGGAACATTGCTTCTGATGGTTTCTTGCTGCTGTTGTGCTAGCCCAGCGAGCGCCTCCACGCATTGTCGCGTTTCTTATATGTCCTCTGCTGGAGAAGCTCCAAGGAAAGTCAATATAATTTATTTCATGTCTCTCAAATGGAAAAGCAACACTCAGAGTCACAATTTACATGCGGATACCGGGTGTCAAATTATGGGTTGGGCTGCGCTGCGATGCTGCGACTCATCAAGAAGCTGTGAGCTACTTATGGAGTTTATTTTTAGCTGCCACTTGAGATCAGGAGAACATTTTTTTTTTTAGATTTTGTTCATGTTATTATTTTAGGTGACAATAGCCTGTGTAACTGGAATGACATTATGGTTCTTATTTATTTAAGGCATGCGGTTGGTATGCATAGGCCAAGAGTGCATTATCGTGTCAACGAAGCAGGTTATTATGATAGCGATAGGGATAGTACACTTCGTTCGGGATAGTATAAGAATATACTTGACTGTCAAGTGATAGGGTATGGTCTGGTCAGGTTCAGGTTAATCTTTATTATTATTACATACATATTTATCAGTAATGAGTCGCATTGCCACTTGGAAATATACAATATTATTAAGCTTTGAGAAAGAGCTATTCATCTCGTTGAATCTTTGAGCACCTACTTGTTTTACAGGACTTTTCACATAATAAGCGACCAACAAATGGAACGAACAATTAAGCGCTAAGAAAATAATGGCCATAGCTGACATTTTCAAAAGTAAGTATTAGAAATTGTGTCTACATTTACAGTTTTCATCCATCAAACTCCAGCTTAAATTTCAAAAGATCAGTAGAGCCGACAGGGACAGAAATTTAATTTTTTATACACATTTTCCACCTTATGATCAGAAAGAGAAACTTACTAAGAATAATTTTCAGATACATATTAAAATATTTGTTCTCATCGTCAAAATAAGAAACAAGAAAAAAATTGGTCTATGCAAATTACAATAATGTAGTTATTACGACCAATTTGTTTCTCAATTTATCCATTTTAACAGTTAAAATGAAAATTCCAATATCAAAAATCTATTCAACAAGTATCTTAATTTCAAACAACTATATTATAACTTAATATTTCAAAAATGATTTTGACTTGTTCCAAATCATCCTAGATGTTATACTTAATTGTTTTTAATCTAGAATGCTAAAGAAACTAAAAACATTAAATTCTCCCACAGTTCAAACGGCTCCTATGAAGTGAACGTCATTATATTGAAATAACAATTGATTTTTTTTTCTAACGCAGTATTAAGAAAGTTCAAAGACTATTTGCCGACACACTGCGTGTATGCAACGCCTATATGTGTAATGTCCCAAGAAAATACTTGAGTATCCGACACTTTTTGTTGTGTGAATCTATTAAACCTGTAATGAACAGGATCATCATTTCAGTTTTGTGGGCGCAACAAGTTCAAAGTCAATTATGCCGACCGGTTCATTTTATGAAATTAATAAAAGTATCTTGTGTTTTTTTTTTACTTGCCTTACTAACAAAAGGACAAAGGGAAACATTATATGGGATCAGTTAATTTTTTTACCTTTGACCTTAGAGTGTCAGTGTGTTAGTCCTTCTTTTCTTTGTATGTATTCGTTACTGATGGTTGCACTTATTGCACCAGCAAAAATGTTTTGAAATAAGAATTATCAATAACTGAATTTAATTTTTGAATTCTTAAAAAAAAAAGCCTACATACTTTTTTTTGTTTTAATATGTATTGAAATATAGGATCCCCCTTTTGAATCTAAGAAAATCATCAGGCAGGATTCTTAAAGATCTTCAATTTCTTGAAACACAAAACCCAAAAAACACATTTTAAAAATTTAATTTTAAATTTACGTTGTAAAAATAAAGCCTTCCACTCAGTCAGAGTCTGACTCTTTAAGTCATGTTTATTCTGAAAACCAATTGCACCAAGCCCATTTACAAATCAATCCCACTAAGTATCATGTCATTTTAATCATCTTTTTCTACCGACTTGTACTGTATACCCCACTGCTGTGTTGTGTCTGTGTGCTGTAAAGCTTACATCGAAAAGGTGTTCATAAACCTACTGACTTTTGCAGTCAACGCTGCCCACGGATTTATGATCATGTCTTGAGGGGAACAATGATCAATGATCTTAGTAACTAAAGACAAACCAAATAATACAAAAAAAAAAATGAAGAAAAAAAATATCTAAACCCTGCTATAGACCGCACAAAAACAAGTGTTCGCTACTCGCAATTACAAGATCTCTTGTAATGATTGGCATTTATCGTTGTAATTATGAAATTAATAAGGCAAAAAATTGCCCGGCACGAACAGAGTGGTTTTGTCCTTAGGCCATGTCGAACGCAGCAGAAAACGTCATTAAGACCTGGTTGTCTATCTGCGGGACATGGTCTCTAGACGAGACGGACAGCCAAACTGCTTTAAGGCCATATCCGATTGGTTGTTTACGACTTGTAGGCTATACGATACACACGGCTATACTCGGGGCGAGTGATCTCGGCAACAATAAATAATGTTGCCGAGTTTGTTTCATTGAAATTAACTTGTGTTGCAGGCTAGGTATATTTTTATTTTGTCAACTAAACGCAGAAAAATGGCGGAAAACTATAATACAAAATAATGGATATTCTTTGTGTATTTTTATTGTATTGTGCATAAAACTAGGTATGTGATAAATTTGTTTCTTCTGAAAAGTTTTTGACTTAAAGTGTCAATGATGCGTTTGAAGTATTATTACCTAATTCCAACCACACAAAAGCGATCAAATGGTGCCAAGTTCCAAGAAAAATCTTAGCGAGTGAGGGAACGTTTTCGTGATTGTCTTTTCGGATTTTCAGAAACGCTCAATCCGCAATTATTTTTAAGAAATCAAGACATTGTACTTTGATGAAATGACAACTTTCGTTAGATTTTAAAATACATTAATTTATACAGCAATTTGAAATGTTTTGTATAAAGTTTGAAAGTGCAACTTATACTAGAAAATTAAAGGAAAAAAAATACCGTTTTTAGTTCAAAAGCAAATAGCTAACGCAAAAATTGCGTTTAAGAATTTAATAAATAAGCCGCGCTCTTTCTTCTTGTTCCAAAGAAGTGATCAATGTTGATTTTAACATATTAAGCTACTTTTTTTAGCTTGAAACAAAAAAACAAATCAAAATTATGATCTCGGAAAAACACTATGGGTAAAGGTTGTTTTAGTGGTTTCTAAGACAAACTGGATTTTATCATACTTAAATAACATTGGATAAACCATAGTCTAAGATAAACTGAAGCTTAAAAACGACTATGAAAACGCACCTATGAATCCTAAACGAAAAACGACTTAGCTCCACATGAGTTACCCAAAGCAATTTCTTATTAGCAATCCAGTGTTTTCTTTACTGGGTAGAATATGACTTGTCATTTAGTCCATAATTCAAAAAGTCTATGGAATAAATAGATACTCTCCTCTATATTCAACATTCTGATAAAAGGATTTTGACCCACACAAAAAGACTGCGATGACCGGATCATGGATTGGATGTTGGATTGTTGGGCTCCATTAGATTTTATCTGATGACAGACCGATATTCCTGTCATGGGAAATGTTCAACGGAACCGGTTTCTAGTTTCAGAATAAATCTATTTGATCATAAGACGACCTGAAACACGTTTCTCAGAAATTTTTCTGGTTCGTTGACTTTGGAAATTTGAAAGCGCCAAGAGTGCACTTTTCTAAAGAACATCTCTGGCCTATCCCTTTACCTCCTATTTTAATTGCCACAAATTCTTAAATTTTCTCTTTACTTTGGCACTGGGTACTAACAGTAGGTATTCACTTAAAAAAATAATAGTTGAGTTTTTTTCTGGTCTTTAAATAGTACAAAAATGCCAAAAATTCATTTAATTTTTCTTTAATAAAATTATTGTATATGTACCATTTTTTGGATACCGTAATTAGAGTTGATTTATACTACCTACTAATATGCAAAGTAAATACACTTCAATGCTCATAAAAGGTTGTAAGCTGGCAGCAAAACTTGTGGGAAATAAATTAACACAAAACCGTGAAAAAGGTTTATTGATTTTTAACCATATTATAGCCCACACACTAAATAGGCTCAGGTATTTCATTAATATCCTATACAAGATCGCTTTTAATAGTTTAAAGTCTCAACTTGTCACGTAATTTTATTTATTTTATTATGAGAAAATTATACCTATAATTAAGTGCCCAGCATTTTCTAAACAGAAAAAAATCACTTAGAATTTTCTCTGTTTCTAAGAAATTGGCTACTTTTACTGGTAAAAAAAAACATTTCCTGTTTGCAAACAGAAGCGCAGTAGAACAAGATGTGAGCCACTTTGTGTCAACACTCATGACAATTTTAGAGTCCAATCATTGACCAAACAAACGTCATAAAATTGCAGTTTGTTGCAAAAGAACTCGTTGAAAAGAAGATATTTCGCTCAGTGAATGTCCGTGAGCGAGTTTAATTTCCTACTTTAGCTGTCACGAACGATCTAGTTTTGATCTACTTTTTTATGGGTTGGCATTGGCACTTAATGTACCTAATTGATTTATTCCTTTTGCGTTTGGTGTGTTAACGACTTTATAGTCAAGAACGTTGAATTGGCGCGGTTTGTGAAAGTAACACAACTGCTAAAAGTTTCATTAATACAAGTTCTTAATATATGTATGTAATTAGATAGAAAACAAAATTTACTTAGATCCAGCATTTTTTAATTGAATTTGATGTTTTTGTTATAACGTCAAATAGCAGCTATAGAATGGATAGTTAGGTCTACTTCTTGGCGGTGGAGGCGACACGGCACAGCGCACTGCAAAGTAATGTCTACCACAGTCTTAAATACCCCGAATTTCATAATATAGGTATTTTAAATCATCCTTAAAATTCCAAAAGAGTAAAATCTTTCTAAGCTGCTTACTGAAAATTGAGTATTTGTGGGAACCTTGTCGGATTTGTCTTTTGGCACCTCTTTTTCACGGCTTTAAAGCCAACATACACGTAACGTAAGTAGGCGAAAGTTACTGAATATTTTTGTTGACAAGTTTGAAATATGTAAACAGCTTACACAAAGTTACAATAAGTTAGACTTTGTATGACACCGCGCCATCGCAATCCACTGGAAACAGCAAATATAATTTTAATTTTGATCTGCATACTAAATTTGCTTAAATTAAACTAATTTTTATCTAATGAATAAGGCCAAAGATTTGAAACTTTTTCCTAATTAAAATTCATATTTCAAGCTCTGCAATATTAATGGAGCCGAAAATCTTAAAGATAACGATTGCTTAACTCATACAAATGACCCAAACGAACCACTCATTAAATACATAGCAAGTTACTTAAGATAGCAATCTACGAGGTACCGCACGTTCAATTAGATTCAAATTACAAGACTCTTTTTCTCGGTTTGCAATCGAATAAACGAGTTATTAGCTAAGGGTCATTATTCTTGGCAGCTTATTTTACGTGTTTGCAGTTTCTGTAATTATAAATAATTTTCTGATTGCATTATAATAATAAATCTATATGTGTAGTGTGTAGAAAGAAACGAAAACCTGGAACTCATTTGGCTTCGAATTTATGTCAAGAGGGGTAGAGGGTGTCGGCTGTCGGTATACCATAATAATAGAGGGGCTTTGACAAAACACTTTGCTGTAAAAATGTCATTCTGAGACATAAGTCAAAACTTAACACAGTGCGAACATAATAAATTTAAGTCACTTAACCGTGACCGTTGATTACTATACGTAGCGAACGAATACTTTTAGTCTCTGGCTGGCTGGCGGGCTTCTCGCGGTCGCGAGATCATTTTTGTAAAAATATTTTCCGGTCCAAATGCATTTCAGATGTTTATTTTGTAGTTTATGTTATACGGAATGGATGATGATGGTGAATATAATGTATGGTGGTGGTGTAGGAGTTGAAACTTTTGATGTTGAATGGAATTTCGCAAGATATACGAATACGAATATACCCAAGACTCTGAGCATTAAATTATTGTATATTAAAAGTGTCATTGCAAAAGTCTAGAGAATTTGTGTGGTTGGAGACTTTTTTGTATAGCTAGTATGAGAAATTAGAGTGGATCAAAGGTGAAGACTGTTCGGAACTTTGATCTTTATCTATAAATAATTACATCGAATAATTTGTAGCCATAGGTATAAACTGAAAGCTAATGAATGCCATAAATTTTAGCAAAATCGGTTTTCTTTGAGTTTCGCTTTTATTTAAGAAAAAAAATTATTTTCATTTCAAATAGATATGTGCATTGATACACACATATGTATAAAAAAATAAATTAAAAACACATAAAAGATTTTTTGTGAACGCAATAAAATTCAAGTTATAGTCTCTCTAAAAACAGAATAAATTAGATTTGGTTTGACAGTTTTAAAAAAAGAATTTGTCCACCCCTTGCCTAAATGTTTTTCACACAATTTTTGTTCAATAAAATTCAATATACATATAATTATTACGTTAATTTGTATTCATGAACGAGTTTGCCTAAATCAAATTCCTGCGTAAGCACTTGTGTTACGCAACCCCCTCTCCCCCTTTTTAAGAAGCATTATATTGCTTGCACTTTTAAAACGAGAAAAAAACTTCTTCCTAAATTCTTAAATCAAAAAGTACCTACATACATATATTTTTGGTTTTTATGATGGCTTTTTAGTTATCCCAAAAGCTTCGAATTGTTGAAAGATTGTTGGCTCAACATAAATTCTTTGATTATATTTGAAAAACAAAATGTCACTTTTACAATGATATGTGTATATGATAATTTTTACAGTGTAAATGTTCTAATATGTACATATATACTTCCATTGAAATAAAAGGACTCTTTTTCGATCCAAAACTAGTAACAATATCACACAAACACCCACCTACTTTATCCAAAGAAATAAAATTTCCAAATTCTTGCAAACTAACTGTCACTACTAGTTTTTGAGCATGACTTGTATAATTTTCTATCTACATTTCATACAGTCAAATTAGACGAAAAATCGGGGGGTCATCTCAAAATGACATGATCCCCCTTCCCAGCGCTACTCCCCCAGCTCCTTTTCTCCCCCTTAATTTTAAAATTCCAATTTTTTTTCAATTCCTACAGGTAAGTTGTAGGTTAAATTTTTGTAAGAAACAAATATTCAGCTTGACAATGATAGAGGTCGAAATTTGGCATATTTAAAAATAAATATTATTTTGGAACCCATCGCTTTCAGCTATATCACACCTTTACACTCTTTTTTAATTATGAACATAAGACAAATAGCTTGAAATTTTCAACATTTCATTTCATAGACCCGAACATCTGTAGAGGACAGCAAAGTTCACATAAACAACATTTAAATTTAAATCCTAATTTTTAAAATAAGTTGTTTCGTAAAAGTATCTCTTTGAGAAGTAACTTTTTCCTAATTTAAATTAAAACAGGGAATTTCTATATGTGATAGAAGTTAAGTTATAAATAAGTTAGGTTGAAGCAAACACATACGGCAAGAGAACTAACATAATTGATGTTTCGCAGACATTTTCAAAAATTTTGATATGGGGACAGAAACATAAACAATGCAAAATGTATTACAACCTTTCAAGGGTAATACAAAAGTTCTTGCCTGAATAGTAAATACAACACAATTATTCAAATAGAAAAACCTCTCATTAAATGATTTGTATTTGAAATCAAATATACATCCATACAAGGAAGTTTAGTTATAATTTTACTTTAATAGCTTTCTTCAACAATACAAAAAAAAAAAACATACTAAATCCTTTTTTTCGCAGCTGTTGTAAGCAATTCTGAAGAATTCATGCAATCGTGCATCCCACTTCCAAATTCACCACATAAACAATTGAATTCACCTCTAGCAACATGTTGCTTAACATCTTTCCGTATTTTGAGTTTCAGCATCAGCAAAAGACGTGGGTTTATTTACATCTAGCACGACCTCTTCAGTTGTTTACAAGCTGTGTCTATAAACGGTCGGGTTTTGTGAACGCGTCCCATAAAAAGTGCATCTACCAGTGTTAGCAGTTTATAATTTTAAAAATAAAAGAACAAGAAGGATCGGGTTGTTATTTGCCGTGTTCCCCCTTTTTTCCTTTTGGATTACCAACCAACCTCTAAAAAAATAGTAAGAAAAAAAAAAAAATAAACCGGAGGAGATGAGTTCTAAATGATACATTCTTTCTCCCAGTGAATCTGAGTGAGTGTTTGTGTGTGTGTGCCTTTGTGCGATTGTGCATATATGAAAAAAAAGATTAACGTTATTTTTTCTTGTTGCGTTGTTATTCTTCAAAATTAAATATCCTTTTCCGCTTGTTGTCGTTATTTGTCGTCGTCGTCGGTGTCTCGTCGTAAAAGGACACCTTATGCGTGTTAAAGTGTACTCGTATGTTAATATGTCAAGTTTGCTGAGGTGCACATTGGGCGCCATTTGATACAAGTGTTTCAAGATAAATGCAAAAATTGTTTGTGTGTTTTCTTTCCTTCCGGTTAATGTTGTGCTTATAGTGTATGCCATAGCCAACTTGGTCTTCATAAAGAAATATTTACAACAACAACAACCAGAAAATCAAATCGAAAGAAAGGGTTTGGGAACCAACTCAGATGGAAAAATGTTTTTATGTGGTGTTCAAAAAAGTAAAATAATACAAAAATAAAATAAAAAATAAAAGAAGATAAGTAAAAAGGTAAAACGTGTTTTGTGGGAAACGTGGAAGAAAGAAGAAGCAGAATAAATAAATTTGTCCAACGTACTTACCCGCAAGTGGTTCAATTATTTTGCATCAAACGAGGAAATATCTTCGACTGCGACTGGATTTGGGGATCCCTAACGAGCGAGCGCAAGAGGCACACCAAGAATACAACGAGACGTTGCTGGAGCTGGTGTCGCATGAATCTGGTGAATTTATTATGTGATATTGGATTTAGTAACAGGTGAAGAAATTTATATAAATTATTCAATGCAGTTTGCAATGCCGGAGTAGAAGCAGGAGCTAGGACAGCTTGTCAGTTGGTGTAATTGAAGGGCATGTTGTGTGGTGTGGTGGTGGTGTTGTGTTATGCATTTGATATCCCTTTATGTTTTCTGCGTTGGAGTGAGCTTGTATTCGAGTCAGTTTACAACAAGACACCACTATTCGAGTTTATGGATTATTATAAGTACCAAAAGAGTTGTGATACTTGGGGGATACCTATCTACTACATGATATACCTACATAGAATGTAGGTAAATAAAGAATGTAACTGAAAATAATTAAGAATATTAATTTTTGTATGGGTATTAGTAAAACCAATATTTTTTATTTTGTTATCATTACGACTTGCTGATCGATGTGTTTCTCAACCACTTTATTTTTGATATTTTCATTGTTGGATGAATTTTATTCCTTTTTACAATCTTAGACCGATCTGTAAGGTACAGTCATTTTGATAGCTACTATTACTGAGGTACAAGTACCTTGATACTTGTAGACTTAAAACAATGTAATTTCCGGTTACAATTCTGCAGGACTTACGATTCTAGCTTACATTAGGGGTATTCATGCAACTTGGTAAGGTCTTTGTAAACGTAGTAAAGTGCAATATCTGGTGAACGAATTGTCATTTCCATACAAATTTTGACATGTTTTCCACGTTTACCATGTTTATCACGTTTACCAATGTTGCATGAATACCCCTAATAAAAAAAAATGATTGCTTACAACATTATCAATAGACTGAACTAAATTGTAACAGATCTTGGAAAATTTGATTGAGAAGGTGCCAATGGTAGTGATCTTTTTCGTTTTTCAGAAGTTTCACATATATTTCTTCGAACCCACAGCAAAGAACAGTTTGACAAAAATCGCCTAGACAAGAGCAATTCTCTTAAAGACTGGAAAAAACATCTCGTCTTAAATGATAACTTTGGGCGTTTTATGTGTTGGTTTGAATAACAAAATTTTGCGAATTATTTGAATCAAAGCGTATAATTTTTAAGACTTTAACTCGTTATAGTTTATTATTTCTTATAACAATACAATAAAAACCTTTTGAATAATTTCAACTATAGACAAAATGCACTTAATTCATTTTTAAAAATGTCTATTTTTTCATAAATAAACAGCTAGTTTTTTTTTTATTGGCTAAGAAGCACTTTTATACACTATTCTCTAAGCTGTCATCACTCTTACATCTTAATTTCCTCCCAAGCATCGAGTTCAAAATAAATAAACTTCCAAGGATTTATTCCAAATCAAACAAAACAAAAGTGTTGATAAATGTTTTCCTTACAAACTTTCAACACTAATGCGATTTTTCAGTCATTCAACACACTTCAATAGTCAATATACTCAATGCTCATCTTCAGACCCAGGCAGACCATTGCTATATGAGTGACTTCCTTTCTTTATCATCTGCATCCTACTTAAGCATTAAATTGTGTGTGCTTGCTGGTAAATATTTACAAATCTTCAGTTTTATTGAAATCAAATTGTTTTAACGCGCCACAAAGCCATCGCGCGCACCGTCGAACTTACGAGTGAGTTGAAGTTGTGTATATACCCAAAATGACATACCCGCCATAGCATAGGTATAGGTATGCCCAGGCCCACCTGAGAGAGACTTTTGAGGTGGAAACATGAAAGGCTAATTGTAGGATCTTCAACTTCAACCAAATAGCTTGGAAGCAGCGAGCAGGTAAAAGCAATTCCGAATTGTTCTTCAGAATCGTTTTTATTTTAAATTTCTGTAGTATACCCTTTTTTAACATCATTTCTGTTCCGAGCGCTGCTGATGTGCACACTCATCCATACGGCAAACATAAAGTGTTTACCCTGCAATTAAAACATCTTTCAATATCCTGTCTGTTGATGTCGATGTTGAAGTTGAACAAAAAACTTTTTTTTTTTTAGATGATCCCCCTCTCAGCAATATTCACATGGCACCTTGCTTGCGTTCTCCTCGTTGATTTTTTGTAATTGCTCCAGGCAATTACTTCGTTCGTTTTTGTGCAGAGAGATAATAAAGCAGGAGTCCGGGATGACACGGTACCCTTCGTGCTGTGTACGGGATGTGTAATCGTTGAATACAAATCTCTAAGAAAAAAAAAAAAAAAAATAATAAAATTGGGATCAAATGAAAAATCACGAAAATCTAAAATTAGAATCTTGGTTTTTCTCGGGATCACCGATTGCGTGCTTGCTTTGTAGCTATACACTAAGAGCTGGGCTGCTGCATGTTCCGTGTGATGAACTTGTCCATTGATTGTGATAAATGACGTGGAGCAAGTGTTGCTGGTGGTGTTCTCGCTCGTACAAGGCGCGCGCAATTGAAAAATTAGCTATATTTGTACGTAGCTCAAAGTGATTTTAATTACTATACTGAATTGTGAAAAATGGAATGTCATTATGGGAAAATTAGGAAGGAAAATATTCTGAAGGATTTACTTGATTTTCAAAGGAATTTACTTTAATTATTTTGTTTTGTATAGTTAATTCCTTGGGAATTAGGGAGGTCTTTTTTCGACTAAGAGATGGGTAATTGTTCATTGCACCCTGTTTATTTAATAATGATGTAAGTATGGAATATTGGATAAATAGTAGGCAACACTGGATTTGTTGAGCAAATTCTATATTCCTTAGGAGAGTTTTCTATTTTTAAACAATTGTGAAAAAAGATTTTATTAAAGTCCTTGTCATTTCCTCGCACATCTGAAAAAAATATTTAGGTAGAATATGTTAAATTTTAACTAAGACCTTCCGACAAAGTTATTATATTAAAATCCTGTACGTGAATACTTAGTGTAGGTACTTTCTACTACCTAAAAACTATAAACTCTAATAAGTATAGGTACACTCAGAAAAAAAAGTCGTTGTTACGCCAAGAACTTTGCATTGTTGTAAGATTGTCATTTAGTTCATTTCAACCTAAGAATGTTGTTGACTCATAGTATAAACTTCTTAACTTTACATTTTTTTTTCTGAGTGTATCTTAGCCGGAGATTTACTGAACGCAGATTCTGATAGTTGATTTTGGAATGTTCTTAGATGTCTACTGTTTAAAGTTTCTAATTGAAAATACTCAATACTCTCATAATATATTGTTACGGGAAACGTACTGGTTTTCAGTAGTTTTCTTGTCATTCTATTATTTTTTATGCCTGGTAACTCCTCGTAACCCTCGCCACCGCCAGAGGTTTTTTTTCTTTAAAAATGTCATTTTAATTCTGGTGTGTGGAACAGCTTTTGCATTAAAAATAGATGATAGTATTCCAACATTTATACATAATCAGATTTGGGTTACAAAATCCAAGCATAATTGATAAATTTTAATTAACTACCAATAAGTCACTTACTTCCTTGGTTAAACTGAAATCCTAGAACAATTAGTTACGCCCACGTGCCACTCATGCACACGTCTGCTATATGTTCTTCAAGAGTTTCACATTCCATGTATATGGTTAATACCTCTTTCACACCAACCATAGTCAGCCATCCGCATCTAGATCCAGTATTTCCCTATTGCGATATCAAATACGAATCCATTAGTTAATTCTCTGACGTTTATTTGTGTAATTTTCATTCCTTCGTCGGCTACAAACAAATTGACTTTCTTACACCACGGGTGTTCATTTCACATCACGACCCAGGATCAGGAGTTTTCAAAAAAATAAAAATATCGGCATAGAGAGGGAAAACACCAAGTCAACAAGAAGAAGCAACGTAAAACATCCTAAATTCTACTTATTATTTTTGCCACCACCATCACAACAGTGAACCAATGCTAGAGGAGGAATTTAGGAGTAGGTACATTGTCTTCGGCACCGCGTCACCATTGTCACCGTTTCATTTCGTTTAATGTCGTTTTGAAATTTTGAAACTACATAGAAAGAACACAGGGTGGTGTAAGCACACAAAATAATGATGTTGACAAAGGTGCCGGAGCACGAGACATTCAGTCGATATTATTGTGCGAGGATTGAGGAAATTGTATGAAACTGCAAATAAAATTGGTGCTTATTTTAAAATTCAACTCTTTGGCATTCGAAGTATAACCCGTAGAGATGCTTCTTGAATTTTAACGCAATCCCATTTCGTTGGAATAGCTTTTAAAGAAAGATTCATTTTGAATCAGATATTATGCCCGTTGAAGTATTTTATTTCTTTTATTTTCAAACAAAAGGATAACTTACACTACTTGATAAAGTACAGTTTACACATTTTAGAGGTTAGAGAACTTGGTACTAGAAAGTTGGGACACGTAGATACTGTTCAGCGCTCAACTTGAGCCAGAGGTTAAAGGTGTGTAAGAAAACTTTTAAATGAAAAAGAAACAAGCAGAAAACTTCACTATTCTTTATTTATTGCATTGTTTTTGTTTTGTTCAAGGCAGGTGATCTTAAAAGCTGATGTGGGCCTGTGGCTTACCCAGAATCTCACTCACTTCAGATGACCTGATGCGCTGATGTGGTTCGCAAAATTTACATTTCTAGCAGTCATAATGAGAAGGATTATTATTATTTCAAGGATTAGGAGACAGAATTGTTAAAAATAATGCGGTTTTAAATCCTTATACAATGGTAAACCAAATTCCATTACAAAGCATTTGGTACAGAAATCAGAAAGAGTTCCTACCTTATGCGATGTGCCTCGTTTGTTTGTATGACTTAACCACCTCAACTTATTTCATTGAAATATTGACAAGCCAAGTCAAAAACTGTCCTCTTTATAATCGATTTTCCAATACGAAACAGTAATCCCACAAGACGTTACGAATTGAATTTAATTGCAAAGAAGAACCCATATTTCCTGTTCCACTTCCAGACTACCACCCAACCTTCAAGAAAGTATTTTTCCAGATAACCTCTCAAATTTATTATATTTGTGCTTCATTGTGATAGTGAGTGCAACAAATCGAAAAAGAAATGAATAAGAGAGAGAAAAAAAAGAAAAAAAAACAGAATAAACGAGCACGCTGAATTATGGATAATTTCTTGCGTGAAGTAAGTTAATGTGTTCTCCTTTTTGTGAACACCTTCTTCATCTTCATCAACCAAATGCATGCATAATCGCTTTACGCTCCCAACAATGCGGGACTTTTACGAGAACAACTGCCATAGTGCCTCCAACTTCAATACCACCACCAGCAAAGCAAGCAATAGAATTTGACATAACGAAGCATCCTTGTCTCGAAGGAACTAAACAGCCATCAGCCGAAGAACCTTCATCACAATGAACTCGCAATGAAGCATAAACTAAACATTATGTACGCATGAAAACATTTGAATTTGGTTCTAGGGTTTAGAGATGTACCTATAATAATGTGTAATTGTGTACTGAGTGTATTGTTCCCTCAAGGAGTACATGCGGAATCCACCTACTTATGTGTTTTCTCTTGGAATTTATTACACTAGAGACTACACAACGTACATATAAGATCGTCTTCTTTAAGCTGTTTTAATCGCGTTTCTCTGAGCGAAAAAGAGGATCATGATTTTCTTGAACGTTAAAAATTAGTTCCATACGAGTATTGTGTAAGCTATATAGGTGCCTTATAAAAGGGAAGTCTACATACCTTTGGCATTAAGGAGCAATCACCTGCAAGATTGCTCTCAATGGAAATAATGCCGCTATAAAAATAGCACACGTTTCTATAGAAATAAAACTTTAAGATTTCCATTTTAAATGCTAACACCACCTGGCAGTAAAATTTTAAACAAAACCTTAAGAAAACAGAACAAACTAAATTCTAGTCTGATTTATTAGAAGCTGTAAGACCTATGATGGTTAGTTTAAATTGGGCTGTAAAAATTAAATCTTTCTTAGTTATATGTATTTTTGCTTGCTGGTACGTGTTACAAACCTAGAACACCTTTTATTTCAAGTTTTACTGCAGCACCTTTGAATTTAATTTTAATCTTAGCAAGAAAATTTATCAATACAAATTTTATTGAAACTTCAAGTCTTGATAAGGTCATAATTTTGAATTACGACCAAGTATTAAGTGACATATTCTAGCTATTCTAGATGAAACAGTTCTTAAAAATGGTTTTTAGAGAAAACTTAATTAAGACAAACACCCGATAATCAGATTCCTTCAATTAGTGGTGCTAAGTCGATGTATGTTCGAATTATTTGAATCACTGATGACCGAAATAATTTCAATAATAATTTCAATCAGATTTCAACATTAATTTCAATAATAATTTCAATTCGAATAATTCGAACATACTTTGACTTAGCACCACTAATTGAAGGAATCTGGTGATCGGGTGTGGCAGCCTGTGAAAAGGCTATAATTCCAGCATAAGACTTGGTGGTAAGACACACAGGTTGGTGTTGTGATTCATTCAAACCTTTAATGTTAAATGACGTAAAAGCAGCATAACTGCGAGTATTATAAGCTATACAAAAACCCACTTTAATACGTTTTTATGTTTTTTGGAAAAATAAAAAATACTCGGAAGCTCCCAAAATTTAAAAATATCAACGTAAAGCAAAATAAGTATGTATCCACACTTTAAGAAATATCACTTATTTCACATTTGCTCCTATTGAAACCTCCTTTATAGCATACCTTCCAACAGACGTTTTACAATCATAAATAAATGAAAAATAAAGAAGTTACATTGTTATGGATTTCTTACAACTTCTTATTTGAGGCATTAGAAATCCTTCTCACGATTCTTTAGAATCAAATAAAAAAAAAATCAAATTGATGGTTAAAAATTTAGATTAAATCGATTGAAAGTTTCTAATATATTTGATATTTTATATATCTGTGATTAATAACTTAAAGTTTAGAAAAAATCTATTTGATAAGTCAACGTTCAATAGTTTTCGTTTTTGAAGTTAATTTGTTTTTTTTCAATTTTGTTTTTTTAATTTTCCGGCTTTAACTCCTATACCTACATTTTTTCTTTTAAATGTCTTTGCAGAGCAATACTTTATATTTTCATTAAAAGTTCATTAAATTTGCATGAACTCATACCCACCCTCTGCACAGCCCATGCTGGCAGAAATAAATCCCTCCCGGCGCAGACTTAGTAGTTACTTTCTCAATGTTTTGAATATACTCCAAGCAAATCTGGCGGAAGTAATGCCATCCTGCTGAATTTTCGAGTAGTTCCGCTCATTTGTTTCTGTTTTGGCTTAAGGGCACTCAACACAATCCAAGATGATGAGTGGCAAATGACAGGATGACGATTTATACCAAAATATTAAATAAGTGCACCCTACGTAACCTAACCACCAACAGAAGCAGTACCCACTTTTCGAGTGAATGTTGTGTAGGTCTAGGTACAAGTATCCTTTACTTTCATATATTTTATTAAAATCATTATTAAATCCGCTAGTTGTAGTTAAATGCCATATTTTTCTTATACATATTCCATAGAAATATTATGTAAGTAGTGGTTTCTATGCATAAACCATGAGTTTGCTAATAGGAAGCTTGGTTTCCTTATATGAAATGGAATCATAATCTAAGCTCTGTATGAGTGTAGCTGGGATGAAAAGGAAATCCACATTTAGGTCGAGTGTTTTTCGAGTGTAGAATATTTCTCTTGATTCACCTCTATCCTGCAGGTAATGTAAATAAAGGGGAGCATATTATGACGGATGCCTACAGCTTGTTTATTTTTGCTGTCCTTGCAAATATTTCCAGAGAATACATTTGTGTGTGTGTGCGCTCGTGGGTAAGTGTGTGTGGTTGTGAAATACGACACATCGACATAATATCAGATGTGAATATGGATACTCTTGAAACGTTATGTCTGTGGTAGCTCATGTGTGGTGGTGGCAATTAGTTATTGATGGTCCTTATATTTCGTTGCACTGTGGAATTGGTAAAAGATTATTTATGATTTGCATATATTGCAAATTCCGTAAATTTTATTAATTAATTTTTAAATGCAAAATAACAAAAACAGGAACCTACAGGAATGTATAGATTGCGTTGAACTGTGAATTAATTTGTTCACTCTATGTCAGTGATTTTGTCTGGAATTTACTCTATGCCACTTAATTAGTTTTCTAATTGTGAGATGGGTTTGTTTGATTGTGTTTAATAATAGCAGTGGAAATTTTATTTCCATTGAACTTTTTTAAATTATGTAAAAAAATAATGCATAATTATGACTTAATTTAAGCTGTATGAAGCATGAATGAAAATTTTTAGTGAATAATTAATTGAATTTTTGGAAGCAAAGCTTGTATATCTTTAAACTAAAAATTTAAATCAAAAAAACTATTTAAAGATTTTTAAACAACTTTTTTTTTTAAATTAACTTTTAAAAAAAGTTTAAAAAAATATTAATTGCATTGGTAATCCCAAACTTTTCCGTACCGTTGCGTTGCCAGAAACGTTTTACAAAACGACGATGACGCAAAGGTGTATTTTCATCGATAACCGGACCAAAATTATCAATTTTTTTTTTTTTTTTGAATTTCTATTGGAAATAAGTATTCATACTACTAAACAACAATATACAGTTATTTTGCGGGCTGAGGTCAAAATTATTGCAACTCCGAAACTCCGAATACTTAACTCCAAAAAAACAAACCTAAAATCCCGAAATCTTGTAATCATGTAAACTCAAAATCCCGAAAACTCAATATCCCAAAATAAACAAAATTCAAAAAATATAAAAAAAACTCATGTGGCGTATAAGTAATTTTTTTTTTATAAAAGTGAAAAATGTATTCGCACATAATTTTTTAAAGCGGAATTGTATGGAAACCAATCCTTTTAATTTAAAGAGTAACCATATGGTAGAGTATTTTTCCATTTTCATTATTTATACAACTTCCCTTAAATTATTATTTAATACTTACCTGTAATTAAGTTCTACATTTTAAATTTTATGTCTGCTTTGGCTTCTTGCAATAAATCTGGAATTTTAACGGTGCCGCTGGTAACAGTAAACATTTGCTTTAACACCTCAAGCTTGAAAAATAATTCAAGAAGTATGTATATAAAGAATTTTGATCTGGATGTCTCAAGGAAAGTGTTGTCAAATTTTGGATTGACTTCTGAAGAATTTCGGAGATCTCGGAAACATTAACTGTCTAACTACAGATCGAATCAGATAGAAAGTCAAAAAAGTCCAAACAAAATTCAACTCATTACGTATTCTAAAACTCAAAAGTTTTGCCTCCTTCAATGACTTCAAATCGTTAGATTTATTTTGGCTTATTCGCGAAAAATCGTGAATTATTATGAAAAAGCAGACTTTTCAGTCATACGAAACTAAATTACAAAGTAAGTGAACCTACTTAAACTCGTTTTGTGTTAATGCGTATTGAAATTTGTCTTGAAATATCTTGCCCTAATACACATAAATTTCAATTCATTGACTCTCAAAGTCGAATAAAATTCAATTGAAAAAAAAAAATCTAAGATACTCGTAAGAACAACTTAAAAGATATGTTCGATTTTTTTTGTTACTGGTTTTAAAGAAACGTCTAGGAATACTTTTCGTGAATTTTTATAAGAATATACGTGTACACACATTCACAAAACATTGTTCACTTCTATGGGATTGGATGATGTAAAAAAAAAAACATCAAAGACGTCTGCCGAAGGTATGTTGCTAGCTATCCCAATGACGCTATCAAAGCCATCCTGTTGTTATGGTCAACAAGTCCGTATACACAATTCTTTGTTGAAAATCTGGTTTTGGCCTTTTTTTTTTCTTTTTTTTTGAATTCTTATGAGTATCCGAAAGGAGGCTGGACCGAAGGAACTTTTGCTTCACATGTGCCTTCACGTAAGCTGATTTTGTGGTTGGTTTATTTATTTCTCATTAAGTGTTTTCCTTTTCTGTTCCAGGCTATAATTCTCCACTTAAGTGGGGTAATAGACAACAAGAAATTTCGTCTGTCTGGACTGGAACCACAAAAATATAAACACATCAAACATAATATGGGTAGGCATTTTTGGTAAGAAGTCATAGGTACATGTCACATGAATATGTAAACACCAGACCTGAACAAATATTATTAAAATGAAAATGAATAAATATTAAACCTTTTCTTATGTTCAAATAATAAGCATTTGCATGTAGGAACATTCGTGAAAAAAGAAAATAAGAAAAAAATAGAACAGAAAACCTGACTGTCACGGATATCCTTTTTAGATACATCGTCTTTGTTCCTTTTGTGCCATACTCATATGAACATGGGCAGGGGTGTGCGTCAGCTGCGGCTAACTACCGTGATAAAAGGGTTCAGATTTCATCACCCAAATACGGATTATTCCATACAGACAGACAGAGGGGTCTTATATGATATATCCCTAAATCCCCTTTCAACTATTGTTGTTGCTGCTATTGGAGTTTTCTCTCGGCATTTTCTCTGAAATTATTTATTTGTGAACGAGTTTCTCTTGTTAAATTGCCAGCCAGGCGGAATGAATGTTAAACATTGAAAAAGTATCAATCACTTGAGCGGATTCTTTGTTGAAGAAAAGGAAATCTCAGACTCTAATCGATTGACAGAAGCTGATTAGCTATCCTCCGGGATGATGAAAACAAGTTATAGTTTCATTTGTGAATGATTTTTTTTCCTGTTTGTTTTGAAAAGGTTATTGCGAAAGGAGTAGCTTTGGCTTTACTGGGTCTTAATTAGCTCTTTCACCAGAAAGAAGTTCTTTAGAAGAGATATTTATCAAGATTTACTCATAAATAATGACTTTAATTATTTGGGATAGTTATTTAATTGAATATACACTAGGCGACAGTTTTGGTTAAATGATTCCGTAACTTATTCAGAATCTAAATATAATTGCGTTGTTAATAGGTAAGTATATTTTCATAGATGGTAGGTAGCTTATGGTTAAATATCCTTCGAACTTTGAATAGAAAAATAGCCTTTATATGCACTCATACGCAACGTTTCTTTGAAACTGTCACAATATTTTAGAAATAAATTCCAAAATTTCTATGTACAACAAAATCGCGAAATTACTCACACCTGGCTTTTGTTAAAATAATGGAACAAGTACACAGAGAAAAAATAACCACCTAAAAACACCAAAACTCAGAAAACTTACTAAAATAGGTGAATAAAATATTTGCGTAGAAAAATTCATGAACATTTTTTTATTAAAATGTCAATAAGATTTGCACATATTTTTGCACATGGCACCAAAACCTGTCGCTGTCGCTATTATTTTATATAGCGGGCTAGTGGTAAGGTGGCCAACGAGTAATCTCGCACCCAACATTTTTGATCCCCGGCATAAACCAATGTTTTAATATTTTTATTTTTATCAAAAGGTCTTACTACTAATAGTAGAAGATTTCTTCTTGGAAAAACGATACAGAAGTCATTGTTTTTAGGTGGTAGCCATGCATTTCTATTTTTGTGTGGACGATTTTTCCCTGTGCAATTAATAATTCCTTGCATGCAAGAAAAAGAGGAAATATTTTTCAATTGAACAATTTTCGACAGAAATATATTTTTTACATTTTAATTCTTTCATCGAGAATATCAAATGGATTTATCTACTTTGGAGCTCAATACCTTTTAATAAATAAATTCATTCAACACTTTATAATTAACAACACTTAAACAATTTTTGCTAAAAAAGCTCAAAAATTCTTTAACTTAAACTATAAAGTGCAATAATGTGCAAACATTTTATTTAATTCAGGTATGCACAAAGCTGAAAGAATTTCTGTGTGACCTCTTTCATTAAATAAATTACAAGTCAACTATTAATTATGCGAGTATTATGTAGTTGTTCCCAGTTATTTAGAGCGAATATTAACAAAGCATTAACTTAGCTGCTCTAATTAATATCATATTTTTTTGTTAAGAAGGTACGCTCTTGTGTGTCCCTTATTAAACCTAAACCTACTGCATGTCGTGCCTGTTAAATTTTTTATCTTGAATAAAAATTTGTCGAGGTAAACATAATGGTGATGCTTGGTGCATGGTGCTTAGCAACATGTTGTGTTGTATTTTTTTTTTAATGAAAATTTACCAGATCACATGTTTCTATTACATACACACATACATTTTACACACCATATACTTTCATAATTTAATTACCAGAAAAAGGACTGGGGCAAGTGAGAACTCTGAAATGAAAAGCGAGTTAAAGTGCCACTTGGCTAACACTTGTACGGTTCAAGAAGCCGTAAATGAGAGTAAGCAGTTAAAAAAAATAAAAAAAAGACAAAAGTACTTGGAAAAAAACTAGTTATGAAGCTATACGTACCATTTTTTCAAACTCCTCATTTCATCAAGGGCTAACAAGTCTTTTTTACGTAATTAAAAGAGTGTACCTTACCTACTACAAGTAGATGGTATTCTGTATATTTGAAATTAAAAAAATGCACAAAGCCATAGACATCATCTGAATTAATATTAAATTTTGTGTTGAAAAATTTCAAAACCTCATTATTATGACTGGTAAATGGAAACAATTTATCACAATCATCGGTTTTCAGTTTTTTTTTTTTTTTGTTTAACAAAAGTTCTTAAGTAAAAAAGTAATAGTCCATTCAATGAGTGGAATACTGACGAAAAAAAAAAAAAACAGAATAGATTGTGATAAAAGAAGAAAAGGAAATTTTAATGGATTCATTATCAATGCTTCTTTTTAATGGTGGCGAGGAATGGACCAATTTATTATTTTCCTAGGAAAAATGAAACCTTATTTTTTAGTTTTATAAGTGAGGTAAAAGAGTTTCAATTACATCGTTTGACATTGACAAATGCTAAAATAGAGGTGGATTAATTTATTTGATGTAAAAATGAAGGCGTCGACTAATTTTTCGATCAATATTAAAGCTATTAACGATGGATGGTGTTTGTTTAGGTATTATGAAGACAACAAATCATGTGCCGCAGAAAATGTGTTAAAATATATTGTGTAAGGCATCGTATTTGTGTAACATAACTCGTAAATTGGCTCCAGTTAAGTTTTGCATAAAGGCCTAACTACAACGGCCAATTTTTTGCAAAAAAGGGCAAAAGTCAAAATTTGAAACAGATTTTTCTGACTTTTTAACATCAGAAAAATTTAAACAATATGTCGAAAACTTAGATTTTGGATTCTAAAACAGGTTATTTACTTTTTTCCTAAAAAAAAGGTCTTGTTAAGAAAAAAAATGTTCAATTTTGTAATTTTACAAAAAGTGGCCGTTGTAGGCTTTCGGAAAACACAGTTTTATGAAATTCTGCCTGTCTATTTTGAATAGGACCACTTGTTCAGATATGTGATCCTATATTGAGTAGCACCCAGATACTATAGCACCTACTTAATTTCAGTCTACCTCGATGGATTTCTTAAAATACCTACTATTGATTATTTGCTGTATTTTATATTACACCATTTTAATGCAAAAAGTTTTATCAAGCATAAAATATAACTAACTATTCCGCCTATTGCACCCCCAACCGATAATTTAATTTAAAAAGTCTTACAATAATGAGCTGCTAAATACTTGTCCCATCAATTACACTGACCGACCACACAAGTAGGATCATAAATCTTTCAGACTATCCGACGACAAATAGTATCTTTTCATAGCAATCTTTTATTTTTCTTATCTCTCTGTCAGGTAGTTACTAAATTTAATAGTTAACACAATCCTCGCTCCTACTGCATTACACTACTACATTCGTGCTTTCTGACTAAATTCCTACTTCAATAAATTTCCAAAAAGATTTACGACAACTTCTTTAATTCAAATTCGTATAAATGTTTTCTTCTTCTTATTTTCACAGATGAAACCGGCACTATTAAGTTGGACGGCCAACAAGAACGACTATAGCGGCAAATTGATCAAAAAGAAACGACACACATAAAGTGTCATGAATCTCAACCAAAAACAACATTCAACAAAGTAGTCAACAAACAAACTTTGAGATATGATTCAAATAAGCTCACATCACAAGGATTTATAGTCCCAAATACAAAAAAAAACCCTCCGTCTAAAGCATTCCATCACCTTTCGTTTGAAGTAGTTTTTCAAAACATCAAAGTTTCTAAACAAAAAACAAATAAAAACACAATAAATTTTATTGCAAACAAAGAAGGAAAGTGAAAATTAATGTGTACCGAGTGAAAAAGTAGAAAAAATTGGTGAAAGAAAATAAATTGCATAAAATGCAATAGTGAAACAAAGAAATACCTAAAAAAAAAAAAAAAATAAAGTGGGAAAAATTATTCTACCTAGAATTTCCGTCTCAGTGAATCTATCTTTGCCTTTGAAAAACATTCTACCTTCCCTTGTGCGCTGAATTTCCAACTTGCCCACATATTTAACTTAAAAAAAAAAACAATAGATTTCCGTGCTTTTTACATACGGCGTCGACGTCGTTGGTGGACGCCGAGACCGACACCGTCAACGGCTACAAGCTCGTCCATCACGACCACAACCACAACTACAGCCGCAGCCAAAATGGAATTCCTTAAAAGGAAACATTTTTCACTGTGGATTATTACATTAATATTAGCTGCATTAGTGGATCTCAGCAACGGTCTCCAAGGTGTTCCAACATGGATGTAAGTTTTTCTTTTTTTTTTTTCAAATGATTTGTTTTCATATATTATTTTCAAATCTTAAAAGTTTAACTTTGCTCGTATAACTTTCAAGATACGAGAACAAGTACGTCTGTCTGTCGTGTTTTTAATGATGATGTGCACTCCACCTGATAATTATGATTTTTTTTCTCACTTTCTATGGACAAGTTAGTCACAACTTGGCGATGGAGATGGTCATAAATTTTGCAATTTATCTGTCTTAAAAGATATCCTTATCCTATACTTGGGACTCGCGCCCACTGTTTGTGTTTGCATTTGTTGTTGGAGGAGAATGGAGTGGAATCTTCTATTTCTTCTTCGAATGGTGTGGATTAATATTTAATCTTCACAACGTGCAGTAAAAAAAATTGAAGAGAATGTCCACTTACCTGATGACGATGAGCATCAAAACTCGTTTCCTTCTTTCTTTCATGTGAAAGAGTTGTTCTAATTTGAGTCTTGAAATGAAGAAGTCACATTCACATGTAATTATTTTTGAGAAATGATTGTGATATAGGAATAGGAAGACCGAACCGAATACGTTGCATTGAGGTCGCGTGCAACGACCAACGAACTCCGCTGCTCATAAATCTTAACAAACATCTGCCTTATAATTTATTTACCGACTTGGCATTGTTAGAAGCTTTGGGAAAAGAAACTTCTGAGTAACGGAAGCGGAACACGAAAACTGTGTACCAATAAATATTTAAGAAACAGACTTACCTAGCTAACTGCCTGATTGCCAAAAAATACGAATCACAGGAACTGAAATTCAGAATAGCATTATGTTTATTTATAAACTTTGCTGAAATAACAATAGTTGTTGTACAGATTGATGCAACTAATTGGTATGCTTTCTTTTTAACTTCGCAAAACAGAAACTCTTTATTGGATTGTGAGTTATTCAAACCATTTTGGTAAACTGTTTATTTTTATCAATATTTCGTAAGATTTGTTTTTATTTGAAAAAAATGTGCTACGGAAAATTGCTGTTGGAAGTATGGAATTTAGTTTTGTCTTAAATTATTGTAAAGAGCATATGACATGCAACAGCTCAAGCTAGGTTATCTTTGTCAGGTACCGTGGTTTATGTGCATATATGGCACAAAAAAATATAATAATTGATTATTTCTTACTTGCGGAATAAAGGTAAGAAGAGATCGTGAACTTACTATAGGTAAAAAGATTAGTGAAAGTTCAACTGCATGTTTGAAATATGTGTCAAAATAGAAAATATTTAAGTCTTCCAGTTGAGGAAAATAAAAATTGTTCCAAACAGCTTTTTTTCAGTAAACGACATAAGTATTTACAGCAGTTTTAAGGCTAATGTTCGTATTTTAAGTACTTTAGTAGGAAGCTCAGAAAAAAAAAACGAAATTATAAGTACAAAATTTCTATTTTTTTTAAACCAATATCCTAGCAATTAGAAGAAAAACTAAACAAAATAACAAAACTTTTGTTCTATTTAATGATACATATTTTATTTCTATCCCTTCTATTTTGTTAAGAGTGAGTAATAGTTGTATAATTTTCTTTTATTTTTGCATTAATTTACCTACAGTCAGTAGTTTTCTTGAATGGCACACGACATGTAGTTGCGAAAGATCACAAACAAACAATAATTTGTCTCCTGTCAGGAAAAGTTTCCATCACATGTAAATCATGCAGAAACGTACACTTCTACTTAAACTCAAGGGGAGAAAATGACTTCGCGTCAGCCGTCGTCGTCGCCCCCACACGCTATGGCTATACACCAGCCACAGCCTTCTCATGACTAGAAGATTTACACTCTCAAAAAGACTTGTGTTTTTTTTTCTTTAATGTCATTTAACATTTTCCTTGCACTCCCTCCTGGTTGATTGACATGACTGAAATGCTTTGGTTAGCCACAACGCAAAGGCCATTAGTCCACCATCATGCTTAACCAAGCAATTTTTTCCATACAGTGGTTCAATTCAAGAGGATCACTTTAATTATTATTAATTTGTGCTAAGCTCATAACAGAAGTTTAAATCTTTACAGATTTATACCAGTATAAGATTATTTAATGAGAAATGTGTTCTTATGAGTCTCCTTTTTTGGAATAGACAACGTTTAGAATTGGGCGCAAAATAACTTTTCATAATATTTTTTGAGCATTTTCTTGTGAAAAAGCACAATTATGAAACTTGTAAAAGTAAGTAATCAAATTTTGGTTTTTGGTCCACACAACTTGAACCACTGTGCTTCCCCAAAGACTCATTGATATAGTGATCTGCGCAATGAATTAAGTGCATAAAATTACATGCTCGCCTTGTATTGTATTGTCCACTAGAACTTCTGTTGTAAAAATATTTACCAGATACAAAAAAGTTATAGATCTACCAAGAGCTGCGATACAACATGTGTCACAAATAATTACTCCATTTGAGTTTATTCTGAGTTAGGTTACACAATATTGTGTCGTGTCGTGTGTCTGAGTTGCATAGGCATTATGTGTTGTGTCCTCGCTTTTGTAGTTTTACATATTTTTTGTAGCTTTTCAAATTAAACAACCATCAAATGAAAGACCTCATCTCTCTTGATAGACTTGGAAATTTCAAAAAAAAATAAAAGAAGCATAAACATCATCCTTCATAAATTTAAATGCTCAATAAAACCTTTTCTTATCTTTGAAATGTTTTCACAAAATCTTTTAGTCATAAAGAAAATAAAAGATTTTCGACGAAGGGGTCCCTCCCATTCAGTGATTCAAAACATTAAACCCATAAAAGGTGATAGAGAGAATAGAGAGAACCTTTGAAGAATTCCTAATATATTTATTTATCACGATATATACCTTATGCTCCTTTATAAGCTTAGAGTGTATCCGTTTATGGGGACTTATTTAGATTTTTAACTTTAATCTTACTTGGGATGACAAATTCTATGCATAAGCTTAGGATTAATGACTAAGTTTGACCGCTTTGACAGTCCAATTACTTAATGTCAGATCTGTTTTTTTTTCCACATGAAAATAAATGGGATCACCGAATTATTATTATTTTGATACCAAATGACTTACAGTGTTTTCAAAATTGAATGCGACTACGCTTGTTTTTTTTAAAGATAAATGAGATGAAGTTTAATAGGTTTTTCACTTACGAACTGAAGATTTAAATCAAATCTGACATTGAAATCAGTGATTCCATCGTGTAGGACACTATGGTCTACAGAAAATTTCTGTAATTTGAATATTTTCTCTCTATGTAAGTACATATAGAACTTTTTATGAAACGGTTATTGGATAACTTATTTTTCTCGAAATGATTCTGAATTAAAAAAAATTGTTTGTAAATATTCTGCAGTAAAAGAAAAAGCAAGCTGAAACTTTGTTTCCGATGGTCAGTAAGATTTTAAGTTGCTTTGCAAGATATTCATTTTTTCAACTGGTAACCTTTTAAACTAAAAAAGAAAAAAAAAATAGAAACAATATATATAACATATATTCGTATGAAAAATTACATGTAAAAAGCATAATTAAAAAAAAAACGGAAATATTATTTGACTAGTTTACTTATAATTATTTTAAGACACTTAATTCAAAGAATAATAGAAAAAATAGCTCACAGAGTGTTACTACATTTTAAAAATATGAGAAGAAAATCTTTCTGTTTTCCGTATCTTATCCAGTGGGCTTAAAAAGTTACTTTCATCAGCTCTGGGTGACCTGGTTGGTTTAAGCCTCACGATATGGTTACTAATCTTATTTGGTTAAACAAGCAGGTTTTCTTCTTTCTCCTGTATAAAGCTGTAGAAACGTCTTTGTTTTCTGTTCAAGCAATATCGAGATTTCCAATATGGAAAGTATGTAAATCTGCCTCGTCAGAGGTTAGGAATTATGTACATTGTGCGAGAAAATGTAGGATAACAATAAGTCTTATAAACTACCAATATATCTTCAGGGTAAATGTTCTTTTATATTCCAAAAAAATATGCTAACAAGGTTTAAATAAATTTAAACATAAAAGTATTCATTGTTACATAACTAGTTTCGTAAAATGCATTTAATTAACACCAAATGTCAGATTTACACTTATTTCCATTTGCGGGATATCAAATTTCAACAAAATCTCTAAAAAACCTGACAAGAGTTCATGTAGGATCTCTTATAAATGTTAATTTCCCCATCGTCTTCAAGAGTGTAACATGACTACTTCCCATTCATACTCACAACAATAATTTGAAAGTTAAAAAAGCAACTTATGCTGCCACTCACAACCATTTTCAACTCTGTAACACCTTTGCCCGGTTACACGAAACACAACGACGAAAGTTGAATCTTTTCGTTTACAATATTGCAATCACGATCATTATATTATCATCCCATCCTCAGAGCTTTAAATGGTTTGACTTTTTATAGCTATCTTCATGCCTTATACCAAAAGGATATAATTGTGCAACAAAAAAAAAACAACAAAACACAGAAAGCAATGCAATTACGACTACAAAAAATCAAACATAGCTTACAGCAGCAGAGCTCCCAGAAAACAGAAAAGCCAATTCGACGACAAATGGAAAGATCGTGTCGGAAGAAGCAGTGTGATCTTTAGACACAATTATTTATGCGATAATTCAATCCGATCTTTATTACATCTTTTTGTTGTTTTATTTTGTTTGTATCTTTTGGTATAAAAAAATCTCCCGAAAAAAAATCGTTGAAGGAATTACAAATAAAGTTTGAAAAACTCGAAAAGTAAATTAAAAATGGAAAGAAGATTTTTTTTTTTAATCAAACCGTGGAATTATGGTACGAGTTTCTTCAGGGAAAAATAATTCCAAACAACATTGAACCCGAAATCATCGCTCCGAGAAACTCTCTGCTTGACGTTGCAACCGCTAATTAGTAGGCAATTAAAGTCGGTCAACATCATCGGTGTGCCTGCACTCGGTGTACGCTTTCTGTTCCCATCATAATGTGGCTAAACACTTTGGGTCCGATGATTTCGGCTCATTTTTCTGGGAGATCTAAACATCTGTTGTATGGGATGGGTATGAATAATGAATTTGTTTATTACTTTCAAATTAGGTGAAGTTAAGATTCCTGTTGTGCAACGCATCTGTCGTACCCAACTATTAAAAAAAATTAGGTTAATCTTGTTCACAGAAAAATAAAAAAACGGAAACTAATACTATTCGACGATATAATAAATTCTGTGCTTATCGTTTAATTATAATTTTGGAAAATATTTTTAAAATTTATAATCTAAATTTTTTTAAATTTTGTATTTTGCACTTGTGTGCCTTAATTTTGACTTTTCTTGCTATGTATTATCCAATTCAGACGAATGTTTGTAGTGTCAATCCAAATGTGTCTAGCTCAAAGGAAACACAGAACACACCTTCATCAAATCCATATGGAGGGGGGGGGGGGGGGGGGGAGATGATGGTGTTTCAAAAGCAGCCATTGCCATTCTCGAGCATATCTATAAAACACATCATCCTAGAGCCAACCTCTGACATATTTTTGTGACGCTGACGAGCCGTGCCCATTTCATAATGATATTCTGTCTGTCGGCACTTGCTTCTTTCAAAAAGATAAATTTTCTCATGTCTCATGCACAGGTGTTCGCCCCACACATCAACTATTAGAGAGGTACTGTGTGTCTATCTAAATCACAGCAATTGTCTACGGCAAATTACAGCTTTTACATTTAAGAGAGTAGTATAGTTACACCTTACAACGTCTACCTTCATCAACATCTGGCTCTTCAAACCATGAGTGTAGGCTATGTATATACCTTCGATTAAACGTAACAACTTAATTTACGCTTTTGGAGAATGAAAAAAGGATACATGAACGGTGCGGAGCGACGGTGGCGATGGCGAATGGAAACAAATATTTAGTCAAGAATTTCGAAGAAGAGAGAAGAAAAAGGATACAAGGAGTAACGGCAAACGCCAATTTCACATCATATTACATCAAAATCGGATCTGGAAATTACTATAATTAAAGAAGAGATTGAGTAAAATGCAACCCAAGCCAACACATATAGTGATCGTGGGTGCCGTGGTTGATTTAAAAAAATGTATTTATTTGCTTTTCTTAAAATGATATTTTATTATTTCAATTTGTAATAACTATGTATTGTAACTTCAACTTCTGACGATCAAAACACAACTGGTGTCAATAGGTATCTTAAAAGAGAAGCAAGCAGCAAGTTGTGGGCGAGAATGCATTGCAGCTAAAAGTGCTGCATTGCATTCTGCGAATTCAAAGATAGATAAGATTCTTATTAAAAGCATTCTTATGAGAAGCATAAGAATTAAGAATGTGCTGACTCTATTTAAAGGGTCCGGATGTGACTCCTCCCCCCATAGATTCAACGGTCTCCGTTGAACAAGGATTAATTTTTAATTCAATAGTATTGCTTGCTTTTCCTTTAGATTTACATTTAAAATATAATAAAATTGTAATTATAATTAACATAATTAATACAAAAGTTAAACTTGAAGTTACCTTGTGGTTATTTTCAACATATTTTATATATTTTCTGTTTTCAATATTCCTTAAATTTAAATCAGATAATGTAAAGTTACTAAATATTTTACTTGTATTGGTTATAAAATGCGGTATTACAAAAGTTTCATAATAAGTTTTCTGTTTTACACTTATTTCGAATTCTTTTAATTTTACTGTACAGTTTTCAATACTAATAATATTGTGATTTTTAATGACAATTTTTTGATCAATGCAGTCTTGATCAATTTCAATGACTCCCAGGTTTTTAGTTACAATGGTGTGTTCGTTAATTTTTGTTATTGAAGTCTCTTTATTACTTTTATAGTTACAAACATTATTTTCATTTAAAAGATTTCTTATACATTTGTTCGGAAATGGAATTAAATTATTTTTTAAAAGATTTTCTGTATTTGAGAGGTAAATTTTCATCTCATTTATGATTACAAATGTTATATCAAATTCAATTTCCATTGAATCTAGGTTTGGAATAGGTATAATGGCTGAATTATAAAATTTTTCTTTGCAAAATATCGGAATTGATACAACGAATATTATAAGATTATTTTTTAATAGCACAGCAGTTTTTATAAGTGGTAACATTTCAATAGTTATGTTATAATCTCTCATTTCATCAATATTAAACATATCGTGTTCTAGTAAATTTATTTTTGATAACAAAATATTGTCTTTAATTTTAGAGATTTCATTTTTTAAATTACATGAGTACATGTAAAGCTGTAGGATCAAAGAGTTTTTGTCCGTCTTAAAAAGAATGTCTTCTGTCAAAGTCGAAATGTTTTTATAAAATTGATTCATTTTCACATCGTTTTCTATGATGTGCTTTCTGATGGTTTCAAAATTCTGAATCATATTATTATTTATTTCAACTTGTTTGTTCGTTTCGTCAGTTAATTGTTTCATATTCTTTTCTACATTTTCCATAAACGAATATATTTGCTTAGAGTCTTCACTGTCCATAGTTCCTGCTAACAATTTCATACCGTTACCCCAAATATTTATTAAACCTCGCTTTTGGCGTGTAGTTTTCATGTAGTTTCTAAAGCAATACAGTTCTTGTTTTATTGAAATTATTTCTTTTTCAATAATTGTCATTCCGATTTCCATTACTGAATTACTTGTTTTAAGGGATTGAAAGCTTGCTTCAATTGCTTCTGTCGCTTCTAAATATTTTGATATGTTTACAATGTGTAAAAACTTATTGTAATGATCAATTATTTTAGTTTCTTCGAATCTGACAATGGTATACCCATTGTCATTATGAATTGGGGTAATGTCAATTCGTTGTCCGCTGATTAGAGGAACTAACAGCATTAGAATTGCCAACGTCATCATTTTGTCTGTAATGATAATTTTGGAATTTAGTTTTACGTTTGACTTGGTTCTTATAAGATTTTTTTGGATGTTTGTCAGATATCAAATGATTGCCTGCTTGTTTATAGTTTTTTATATTTATATACTTAGGATTTGACTTCCCTATTCTATTATTTCTAACGAATTCATTTTCAAAATTAGTAACAGTTTCTCTGTTTTCGTTCAACTTATTTATTTTATTTGTTTTATTTGCATGTAATAACTTAGACAATGAGGTAATTTCTTCCTCTGAAATAATATTGTTTATAAAGTCTATTGGCCTCATTTTTGTACTTGTATGAATTGTATTGTTGTATAAAACAACCGCTTTAAAAACTTTTTCATCAAGACTATCTTCGTTGCAAGGATCAGCATTAAACAGTCTTATGTGTTCATTAAATGTTGAATGCAAGCGTTCTATGTCAGCATTGCCAGTTTTCAAATAAGGAGTTGTGACATGAAGTTGAATGTCATTGGAAGTTAAAAATTGTCTTATTGAAACTGTGTCTAGTTCATTATCAGTAACGATAAGTTTTGGTTTTCCCAAATATTGCATTCGGGTTTTAAGTGCTTTAGTAATTGAAATCCATGTTCTGTCCTCTAAAAGGTGAGCCGTAGCATATTTGGTGAGTTTATCAATTGTTGTCAAATACATGACATTTCGCATAGGAAACCATATATCTACGTGAACAATATCGTTATGTCTTGCAGGGGTATCTGTTATATTAAATTTATGTTTTATAGGCATCCTGTCAAATTTAGCTGAGTTACATATGTTACAATTATTTATGAATTTTTGAATTTCTTTTTGAAGGTTTGGATAATAGTAGTTAGCTTTCATTTCTAGGAATATTTCGTTAATCCCTCTATGATTATTTTTCAAATGTTCATATTCAATGATTTTCAACAATTTTTCTTTATCGGTTAAATCTTCCAATACTTTACTAGTTTTCATTATTTTGAGATTTTTATTTTTTGAAAAATATTTTACGTAATTGTTTTGAAAAGTCAAAAACAATTCATTATCCTCACAAAATACAACTATTAAACCTTTTTCGGGTAATTGATTTCTCATCAATTCTAATAAATTGCTTTCAGAATTTATATACAACGTGGTTCGTATTTTCTTTTTAAAAATAATTTTTTTTGTCGTGGATTCCCTTATTGATTTTTTTAATACGAATTGGTATTTAAAAATATTCAGTGGTTTTTCAGTAATAGATATAAAATCGGCACTGTCAGTGTCTGCACTGTGCACGGTGTCAATTTCGTCATCAAAGATCTCGTTGAGATTTATTAAAACTTCATCTGCATTGTCGATCTTTTCATAGTTTATTCTGCTTAGCCCGTCGGCTACTACATTTTCTTTGCCTTTAATATACTCTATTATGAAGTCAAACTCATTTAATTTTATTTTCCAACGTTGTAATTTCATGTTGGGCTCTTTTAAGGAATTTAACCAAACTAATGGTTTGTGATCAGTTTTGACCACAAAACTTCTTCCATATAAGTAAGGCCTGAAATGTTTGGTTGCCCAAACAATGGCCAAAAGCTCTTTCTCTATTGTACTATATTTTTTTCGTGATCATTCAGAGATCGACTTGCGAAACTTATAGCCTTATTATCTTGGGTTAAGACTGCCCCTAACGCATAGTTGCTGGCGTCTGTTACTAATGTGAACTTCTTTTTGAAGTCAGGGTGTACTAAAATTGGATCATTTTTAATTAGTTCTTTAAGCTTATGAAACGCAGCTATGAATTTTTTGTCTTTTTTATTGACTTTGGTATTCTTTTTCAAGTACTTAACAAGGTGATGAGCAACTTTAGAGTAATCTTTAATAAACCGTCTGTAATAACCTGTGATGCCAAGAAAACTTTTAATTTCTTTCTGATTACTCGGGAGTGGTATTTTGTCTATAGCTTCAACTTTTTTAGGATTAGTTTTAATGCCGTCAGGTGTAACCACGTGACCTAAAAATGCGGTTTCTTTTTTCATAAACTGACATTTATTCAATTGAATTTTTAGATTAGCCTCTCTTAATCGTTTCAAAATTTTGGATAGTGATTCCATGTGTTCTTCAATACTAGTTGAAAAAATCAAAATGTCATCCAGGTAAACAAGACAAATTTTGCCAATATATTCTTTTAATACATTGTTAATCAGTCTTTGAAATGTGGCAGGTGCATTACGCAATCCAAATGGCATACGAAGAAATTCGTAGTGACCATTGGATGTGGAAAACGCGGTCTTATGAATGTCGCTATGATGCATTTCAATTTGATGAAATCCCTTAGCGAGATCCAGCGTTGTAAAGTACTGACATCGACCTAATTTATCAAATATCTCTTCGATATTTGGCATAGGCTGTCGGTCTTCTATTGTTATCTCATTAAGTTTTCGGTAATCGATAACTATGCGCCACTGTTTTTTACCTGAAAGGTCTTCTTTTTTGGGAACTACCCATATTGGACTATTGAAAGGACTATTAGATTCCCTAATTATACCCTGCCTAAGCATTTCTTCAATTTGTCTATCGACCTCATCCCTATGTACTTCCGGATAACGGTATAATTTTGAATAAACTGGTAGTTCATGTTTTGTATGTATGTGATGCTTTACTTCATTTGTAAACGATAAATCATCATTTTCATTGTAAAATGTTCTTTTAAATTTCTTCAAAACACTGTAAAGTAAACTTTTCTCATGTTCACTTAAATGCTCGCTTTCAATAAATTCACCTATATTGTTATTGATTCCCACCTCATTATTAAAATTAATTTCTACTACATTTTCATTATTATATGCAAGATTGTCATAAATTTCTTCTTGTTTATCGAAATACAACTTAAGCACTGCTTTATTCAATATTAACTGCTGTTTAGGGTAATCTACAATTGCATTAAATCTTTTAAGAATATTATTACCTATTATTCCATCGTAGTTATTTTTGAGATCGTGTTCTAGAAACTCGCAAAAAACATCTTCGTTTTCATTGAATTCCTTGAAAACTGGAATTGAACACATTGTATTTAAAACAAAACTATCTCCGATCGATCTCACTGGTATGTGAACTTGTTTTTTCCATTTTGGGTGACATATCTGAGGTTTAATGACACTGACTTCTGCGCCTGTATCAACAATAAAGTAAAGTTTTCTAATTTCAGTATTAATTATTATATAGGGAAGGTGTTTGGGCTCTCCATTAAAAAATTTCCCAATTCCATTGGTTCTGTGGATCGTGCACCACTGTTTTGTTGATTTCTACTTCTATTAGCAGATCTTTGATATTGGTTAGAATTGGAATTATTTCTGAAGGGGTTTCCATTTTGCTGGTTGACGTTAAAATTCTGATAATTTCTACTAGTACGCGTATTTCCTGACCCATAATTATCAAAAGGGTTTTGATGATTTCTATTTATATTTCTGTAAGTATTTCCTGATTCTTGGTTTTCGTTTAAGTTTTGATTATTTCTATTAATATTTCTATATGTGTTACTTGATTCCTGATTCTCATTAAAGTTTTGATTATTTCTGTTTCTAAACGTATTAGTACCTCTTTGGAATTCGAAGGAATTTTGATTGCTCCTACCTCTGTATGGATTTCCTGTTGATTGATTTTTATTCGAATTTAAATTATTTTTGATATGGTTTGATTGATATGCTGTATAACTTTGGTGACGCGCTTCTAAAATTATTTTATAAGCGGCATCTAGTGTACTTGGGTTTCTACTAAAAACTAATGTTTTAGTAGGCTCTGGAAGATTCTCTCTAAAAACATTCAGAGCTATCCTGTTTACCTCATCAGTTGTGTAGTTTGTGTCACCGTGTGATAGAATACGAATATGTATTCTACTGGTAATTTTGTTTATTTCATAAAAATACTTTTCAATAGTAGAGTCTACTCTACACATTTTCAATTTGTCTATTAAGGTGAAACTATTTTCTTTTTCACCGAAATTCTCAAGCAAAATTTCTTTGATTCTTTTCCAGCTTTCTATTAAGCCGTGTCTTTGGAGAACTGGACGTGTGCGTCCAACGCATTTATTTTTAAGGAAACCTATTAGAACTTTTTTGTTGTTGTCGTCAAAGCTATCAATCGTAGGAATTAAATAGTCAACCTGCTGTAGAAAGTCCACTAAATGGTTTTTGTCGGTTCCGTCAAAGTCTTGTATGTTCTTAATACAATTAAGAATTAAATTCATATTTTCTACTGAATTAGCCATTTTTTTTTTTTTTTTTTTTTTTTTTTTTTTTAACAAATGTTATAATAATGTGGAGAAAAAAAAAAATGTATGATTTTATTTTGAATAATGAATAATTTTTGTTTATATGTATTAACAAAAACATACACTAAAAGACAATTAAAAAAAAAAATTCACTGCAGTCATTTGATTCAAAACAGCTTAGCTAGCTATATTATTTTTTTCCTTCTTGCACTATGTATCTCTGTCAATATTTAGATAGGGTTTTGCTTTTTGTCTTACAATTTTGAATTGGAAACTTTGTCGCCTTCTTTTTCAAATAGACCATTTATTTTATGATCAGGTATTCATGAAATTCACTTATATTTCGTTATAAAATACTAAAATAAGAATTGTAACAAAAAAAAATTATAGTTTTGTTTTTTTTTTTTTTTTCACTTCATTTTGGGAAAACACATTAATGAATTGCTCATCAAATATTATACACTAGGTAGATGGCATAGACTTTTTTTTTTATTTTATTTATTTTTCTTTCTCTTCAATTCTTTTTGGCACAGCTATGTTTAGTTAAAATATAATATTTAATAATAATAATCACCATTTCCTGCATTTTCAATCCTATTTCGTGTTGAATTACATCTTTTGTGCTCATCCATCGCTTTGCAATAATTCTTTGTCACTTCTTCAAATAGGGATTTCGATTTTGGGCACAAATTTTGTTGTTGTTGTTTGAGTGTGGTTTTATTGTTCTTCTTTATATTTTTTATTTTTAATCCTCGTCGCCAGTGATCGTGGGTGCCGTGGTTGATTTAAAAAAATGTATTTATTTGCTTTTCTTAAAATGATATTTTATTATTTCAATTTGTAATAACTATGTATTGTAACTTCAACTTCTGACGATCAAAACACAACTGGTGTCAATAGGTATCTTAAAAGAGAAGCAAGCAGCAAGTTGTGGGCGAGAATGCATTGCAGCTAAAAGTGCTGCATTGCATTCTGCGAATTCAAAGATAGATAAGATTCTTATTAAAAGCATTCTTATGAGAAGCATAAGAATTAAGAATGTGCTGACTCTATTTAAAGGGTCCGGATGTGACTATATGTTCAAGATGGTGGCAAGTTTATACGAGCAGTTTGTTGCAGGTACCTACTTCCATTCAGGTTTTCATTTCTTTGTTAAACATTTTGTTGCCCGCACAAATACAAGTAATACTGATAGAATCAACGCCCTCTTATGGAGCAACTGACCAACAATCTAAGCACGCTATTTTTGAATTAAATCTTGATTGATTGAAAGTGTTAAAAACTCATAAAAATATTGGAATACAAAATTTGTATTTAGGGGAATTCAACTTGGAAGTACCAAAAAAAAATTGTTTTCTTCGATCATTTGAAGTGTTAAAAACATTCGTGTTGTGATAGTTTAACAGACAGATTTAATTATTTAATTATATAGTTGAACGGCATTTTGATTGATTCCTTGGAACACTTTATATTTGGAGAAATATATTATTATTGAAGCAGCTAAAAGGCTTTGATCTTCCTCAAGACAAATAAATGACCAATTAAATAGTTTATAAAAGTTCACATAGATAAAAAGTAAATTGCACGACTGGTTACTTGCACGTGCGTACTTGCTCTTATGGTCAAGAAGATTCTTCATACTATATGTTGGAAGGGAATAACAATTAGCTTTGAAATTAGTTGTAATTAAAGGAATCAAACCCATGATTTTGATATAAAGAGCGCGAAAAATATGACAACTATTTGTTTTTGTTTTATGTTTCATATTTTGAAATTAAAAAGTCAAAATTTCTGATTTTTAACATGATTACTTTTCTTATAAGATACAGTGCTTCAAGATTTAAACATACATACCATTTTGGTAAGTTAATGTAGACATGTATATGTATATGTTTTAGTTCGAAAAGCTTAAAATTTTTGACAGAAAATTGTTTCAATCGTTTTTAACTCAAGGGCTTTATTTATTAAAATCTTTTTGAACCATTAACCTTAATAATAAATATAGTCATACTTTTTGCTTAAATTACTTTAAATTGAGAATATTATTTGTCTGTATAAATTTTCATCACATTATTTTTTTTAGTTATTTGTAACTCAAAATAATATTATTTCAATTTAGTTTTAATGAGAAGATATTTTTTAAACGTTAGTTTATAATTAAGCTAATTTTGTATAAGTATAAGAAACTATTCTTTTTCTATTTAATTTATTTAATAATATAAGTTCCTATATTATATCACTATTAGTTTTCATGTTCAACAGAAATCAATTGCACATCCCTCCACTAATATAGGTACTATATCCTTCTTTCAATTAGAAAGCTTCTTATAGTAGGTATACGCAGTCCCTTTTGCTGTAAAAAAAAAATACAGCTAGATGTAAAAAGTTTAATTTTGTACTCCAGATCCTTAGACACAAAGTTAAAAATTGAACGGGCCATTATCACGCAAAAGTGCTTTAAACTTCATGTTAATAGCTCCTTTGTACCTTTGTGTGCGTTTTTTTCTTATCTTGCCTTGAAACTAAAATGAGGTTATTAAAAAATTCTATTATTAAACTAGTTAGGTACATGCGTATATTTTTTTTATTAATTATCATGCTTAAACAGCCAAACATATTTATCCAAGACTCTCTTTAAATATTAATAGCAGTCGAGTTGATTTTCCCATTTTTAATTAACTTTAAAGATTGTGTACGATACAAACTTGTTAACTACCCAAAGCAAACTATGTATAGGTACTACGGCTCTCCGGCCGGCATACCCTTCCAATTTCTCTTAATTTAAAATTCCATTATCAGGGATTTTTTTTTGTTTAATTTAAAATTAATCGCTCGACGACACACATAATATAGAATGCATGAGAATATTTTCTTACACGAACACTTTATATATAAAATGTTGAGGAATGCATAGCATATAGACTTGTAAACAAAACACAACAGAATCCCCCGTTTAATTTATGCACCATTAATAAAGAATATTTTGATTGGTTTGATTGAATCAAGTCCAAAGTTTCCTTCCAAACAAAAGAAATAAATTAAAAAGTCTGGTGTGTGTTTGTCGCTTTGAAATATGTACATCAACGAGCGAGAATGGTATTGTTGCATGCATGTATCTAAGCATGTTTAGATACAAAGTCATCATAATAACACACATTTTTTATCGATTGGGATCAACGTCAACGACGACGACTGCGACACGCAAGGAAATACCGCCAATAAAAGGAATCTCGAGGAAAACAAATTTAATGACCACTTAAGTACATTAAATCTTTTTTCTTCATTTGTTCGTTTTTACAATCACCCGACCCGACCGCTGTTGAGGCTGAGTGTATATTGATGTCAATTTTGTTGTACATTCGAGTTCATTTTTTGTCTTCTTTTTAAAATTAAATCGAAATTATATAAAAAAAAAACAGTGAAACCGAAGAGTGGATTGAAGGGTACACAATCTTATGAACTGCGGATGGTATTGAATGAATTAAATTTGGATGCGACATCAAAAAAAAAAAAAAAAAAAACAGATTCGATTGAAGGAATTTTTGGGTGGTCTCTGATCTAGAGACCCACCGTTTTTTTGGGTTTACAAAATATAAAGAGCTGATATAAGTAAAGTAAGAGATAAGTTAAGTAAAGTATAAGGTCCCGAATATCTCGTGATCAATCACATACGAATTGAATTGTTTCTACAATCTGTTAATAAGTTGAAATAAAAACAAGATACCTAAACCCAAAGAAAACTGTTTTGCATCAACTATTTTTCGGAATGATTTAGCTTCGAAGATGGAAATTTTAAATCTTGCGTTGAAAACTTTAAAAGTAGGTGGATTATATTATAGTTTCAAACTACATTTTCGCTATTATTAAAATATTTTTTTTTAAAACATGAGGTGCAGCTTGAGGTGAAATGCAGCTTGATGATACGTTGAAGAAATTTGATTACAAAAAAAGTTAATTACAACAAAAAAACTAGTTTGAAATGACATTGCATATTGAAATCAAATAAGTTTCAACTTGAAATCAAAAATTTTTGAGGTATGTTGTTTCAACTTCCAGTTAAGTATGACCATATTCAGTTTTACGTTGTGTTTTTTCCCTCAATAAAAAATGTCTTAATCTCAACTCTTAAATTTATGAAAGCATTTTTTGAATGACTTTCTGTTTTCAAATCTAATAGAGGATTTCAATAAAATGTCCACACCTAGATATCAATCATCTAAGTATTAAAAAGACGTTAGTTGAAAAGTCATTGAACATATCTTTAACAATAGATGTCTTTCGCACACAAATTTCTTAACCAATGGTAAAGGTGTTCTATTCTTCTATGGAAATGAACATTTATTTGATCTTAGCTTGTTTCCAGCGATAGCTGAATTAGAAGAAGAAATCAACCTCCAAACGGCTTTGCTAACCCCGAATTTGGTTTCTATCTACGGCCTTGTTTTTGTACCTAAATATCAAAGAAATACATACCTGAAGGTTATATTACTCAGGATAAATTGATCCGATCATGCAACTCAAATCAAAAGTTCAGATAACACTTGAAGATGTTCAACAATAAAATGTGTGTGTGTGTGTGAATTTTATTCATAGTAGTAAAGATACCACAAGATTTCCCTCATTTTGCTCAATCTATTGATATTCTACAAAACATATTGCATGTTGCGCTTAGCAATTGCAATTTCCATTGGTCATTGTATTGACTTGACACCCACAGCTATATACTTTTCCTGCAAACTGGCACATTACATTATACCAATACCATACCGCGCGAATATAGCGAGAGTGCAAAAGGGCCACGGGCCATAGTTTACGGTGGTAATCGGAACAAGATGCTGCCCCCTGGTGGATCGAATGACTGCAGCTATTTTTTGCCAGATATACCTAACCTATACATACAGCTATATATACCTTTCGACCTTTTGGCGCAATTAAATTATCGATCAAATTTAATGGCAACCCATCGATGCATTTTCACGATGGATGAGAATGAGGATAGTATAGTGGTTTCGTGGAAATATAAGTGTGACCAAAGTGTTTATTAAAAAAAAAAAAAAATAAGGTGAGTTTATCATTCTAGTCTTGGTATTCCTCAACCAGAGCTGTAAAAGACTGCAGTCAATTGGTAATGCAGTCAATTTAGTCGCAGTTAATTGACTTTAAGTTTAACTGCGAGTTAGTACTGCTACTAAGTACTTAAACTGCAGATAGCAGTAAAAACTAAAATACTGGCTGTGCAGCTAATGAAAGCAGTTAATTGACTAAAAGTTAATTAACTGCAGTATCTTCTAGTCAATAGAAAGTTTTTTGTACTGTTCTTTTTTTATTATTTTACCTTAGTTATTTTCAGAGCATGGAAGTGTGGCAGTACGCCTTACTCTTATACAAAACAGCACAAAAACTTTCTTACGACTAGAAGACTAAAACCAGACAAAAAGTACTGCAGTTAATTAACTTTTAGTCAATTACCTACTTTCATTACCTAACAGTTTAGTCAAAACTTTAGTACTGACAGCTGTGTGTAGTTTTACAGTCAAAGTACCTACTTTTGTAAGTTAAAAGACTTAAGAAATTTTGTCTTTTTGTCAATTAAGGCAGTACCGAAAAGACTGCAGTTTGTACAACTCTGTCCTCAACTAACATACTCTCCAAAGTAAGGTTATAAAAATAAAAAAAAAAAACATCTCTTCAAAGACTTTGTATGCTCATTGTCATTTCTTCACGTTAAAATGCTTAAATCAATCTTATAGCAGTTAAGTTCCCAAAATATTTATTATAAACTTATCATACTCAAGGAAAAATCGCAACGTAAAATGTAAATGGCTCATATTAAACTCAAAGTTGTTTCGTTTTGTTTACTTGAAGATTAAGTATGACTTGGTTCAAATACGAGTTATTCCAATGGAGAATAGGTATATCAAACTGAGGCACAGCTGTTTCATATACTGGTGGAAGCTTTAATTTTTTTTGTAATTGGCCTTTTGCATATTCAAAATGGAAATGTTTTTGATTTTAAACTTAAGTTCAAAAAATGAATTTAAGAGAACATTCGATAGTTAAAATATAATGTCTTACAAGATTTTAGTAACATTTGTGGCATCTACTTCATAGCACAAATACTCTTATTATTAAAATATTTTGATTTTTAATAAGTAACTATTTTTCGGCAGCAAATGGTCACCCTATTGATGATGCTGACAAATCTCAACAAAACCACCAACATGGTTCGCAGTCTGGGTTTTTCCTGAAGTCGATATGAGGTCGATAGTGCTCTGCGCCAACATTGAGGACTGAGCATGATCTGCCAGATCACCGGATACCTCTAGGGTGAGGGTGTTCACCGTCCGTATACTTCAATATGATGTGCTCTGTTCCGCCCATCAACATCAGCCAGCATTATCTTGATCGTTTCGAGTAGAGTTCGAGTATGTAGGTTGTTGCGGTGTATACGATTTTTCAGTCTCTGTCCCTTCTCCTTCCATCCAAATCTTAGTTCGAACTCATTTTAAAATCTCAATTTTAAAATAACCATGGCATGCTATGCGATCGGTAGAGAGAATAATTGCAATTTAAGGGACGCAGGTGGTGCGGGTGGTGTATGTGCTGCGCAGCTGATCGTCATGAAATCAACATGCAATATCAACGCATTGACGTGACGATAAAAATCTAAACTACTCAACTCCTTCGTAATAGTCTACCATTCCTTAACCTTCCTTAATTTGGTATCATTTTCTTGTTATTGTTACTTTTGTTTTTTTTTTTTTTTATATATTGGTAAAATCGGAGAGAGTGCTATGGCTGTAGTTGATATCGGAAATCCAAATCCGCTTTTAATTTAAGAAAAATAATAAAATACAATATTAGGTATGATTGGATGACTTCAGTTGTGCTTGTGTGGTGATTGATGAAATCCAATTGAATGCTAATGGGAAATATATCAAGCTAAGAAGTTGGATTCCATGAGATTCAAGATTGCGCGGCTAAATGGATTTTTCATTCCTAAATGGAATTGCCAATTTGTGAGTCTGCATTTGATATTTGATATGGTATGTGAATTTTCGTGAAATATTAATCACATTTGTGAGAAATTCACTAGGAATGCGGAAGTGATTACTATAAGAGTATTGAAAGACATATTATGAAAGGAAACATTTTTATTTGTTTGTGTGATACCTGTACTTTTTCTCCAAAACAAAACACAATTGATGGAGGATTATGTTGGAATATCAGAAACAAAATATGTGGTATCTTCAGTGAAATAACGACACACCAGTAAAGTTCAATTTTGTGACGACATAATGAAATTAAATTTTTACTATGTACGAAGAAAAATATTTTAAAATCATAGATCATTTTCTAAGCAAATAGTTTATATAAAACAATTAAGTACTTTTACTTTTGTTCGAAAAGTTGTAAAATCCATCAGCCGATTTCATATTGTTTAAGGACTTATTGAAACCGATACAAGTTTTGAAATTGGATGACGATTCCTCAAGAGTAGATAATGCTGTGAATAGCCATTAAGATTCTCAAAAATGATATGATATTGGAAATAACTAAGCAAAGTAGCATATTTTTAATTCAAAATGGAAAATAAAAAGGTGAAAGTGTTGGGACTCTGTTAATGATTCGGCTGTACTGTTTAAGACTCACCTTCTATGCACAAAATTTATTAAACTGTTACTTTAAAGATTAAATCTAAATCGCTCTGAATAAAAAAATGCTGTTATGTATGTGAACTCTAGTTTTACAGAAAAACTAGCATGACATCAGTAGGTACTGGATTTAGAACCGTATTCTGTTTTATGGATATTTGACCAGTGGTGTTTTATTCTATATCAGGATTTCAAGGAAGTGATAAACGGAATTACTTTTACGCAATTACTACAAAAAAAGCATTTCTTTAACTTTTCTCAATTCTATGTGGGAGAAAAGAGCAAAAGTCAGTGCGGGCTTTGAAGAAAAGTTGCAATTAATATTTGTTTTGTACATTTGTACCAGATTTGTACGACAATGCAGCAGTTATATATTGGAGTCAGCTTAGTTTCTGTTGATTGACTTAGTTTTTGAATTTATTTTAACACTATGACTAGCTATGTTTTTCAATTGTAAATTAAACTTTGCATTTTGTATCTATTTGCAATTACTAAAACCTGTTAGCTGACAAAAAGTTTATTAGATGGATTACTTTCCTTTTCGAAGACTTTTGTTCAATTTTTGCTTTGCTATTGCTGTTAAAAGGCTAACCAAGGCGGTAAAAGATAATTTAAACTAAATAAAAGACTTAAACCAGTCAAAAAGTAGTACATTTAGTTATTGAATAAGCTACTTTTGTCACCTGCAAGTTCAGTTTATTAGAACTACATACATAATTGCGTTTAAAGCGTTTTTTTAGTTAAAAAAACTTTAAAAAAAGACTGCATTAGTTAAAAGTTACAACTCAGATTATGTACGTAAGGCAAAAAAGGTGTTTTCAATACAATATAGACTAATTAGAGAATCTAAAAATTAAGAGATATACCTAAAGATCAAGACATTTCATGTGCTGTCTTCTATGACTTTCATAACTTTGTGTTACAGTTAATTAAGTTTGAAAGTCATACATACATATAACAAAATAATACACGTTCTTATAGAAGAAAACTTTAAGATTACCAATAAATCATTGCAAAATAACTACACATCATAAAGGTTATCAATCATCATTTATTCATTTAGTACGAAAACCAAAAAGATAAGGATCAGATAAATTTTTTAATACCACATATTTTCAATAAAAGGCTTTGAAGATTCAATTAGTTTTTGAGTTGTTACCGCAAAAAAATTGATCTTCCATTAACCGTCTTTGACATTTTTTCTTTCAATCCTATTTTGTTGTTTAATATTACAAAAATTAACTTATAGACTCAATCAATCATAGATTATTTAGCTACATAAACAAACAAATAGCGAATGGCTTCCATAAATAGTCAACAAATAAGTAAATGCCCAACAAAATCCATTAAAATTCTTCTTCGAAATTCAAAACACTATCAACGAAATATAATGTATCTTCAATTAAAACCTATAAATATCCAAACATTTACGATAATATACTGCCGCTGCCATCAGGTCTTGGTGTTTGTTTATAAAATTTCAAAAATATCGAAAACAAAACTTAAAGAGCTTCTTCGTCATCGCCATGTGAGTGACTGTCTTTCACACCATACTACACATCCCTTCCGCCACCGACCGTCATCAGCATTACCACCACCCACAATCATCACACATCTGTGTTGTGTCATCGATTTTTGTTTTTTTTTTTTTTTGTATTCATTGAAGGAAGATTGCCACTTCACTATTCCCAGATAGGTACACAAAGTTTACTAATCTGTTCCTGTGAGTCTTTATGTATAGTTGAAGTAGCGCGAACAAACAGAACACACAGTAACTTGCAACCAAATTGAGTCATCTTTCATCGATATTATGGACAGCGAAAAGAGTGTTCTGCTAATATTTCATAGAACTGCAATTGATAGGAAATACATAGTTCGTTTCAGTTCGAAATTGGACGAAGGCGAAAAGTTGACTTCCTTCACACCCCACGACGAGAAAACACGTTAGAAATTCTAGATGATGCAGAAGTCCGTCATATATTTTGAGTGACAAACGAAACTAAAGGCAGTAAAAACTGCTCTATCATTTCCCGGTTTCGACTTCGCTATTCACCAATTGGAATCCCTTTGAATTGCAATTAGTTTCCTCTGATGGGTGTTTGAGTTCGGGTAGTGGTATGTGGCAGTTTTGGAATGTGCAGTGCAGTGCAGTGCACACAGGATAGGTATAGTATATTCTTTATGTAGCAATTTTTTGAGAAGATGCTCTGGAATTTATAGTATTTTTGATAAGGACTGGTTGGAGTGTTTGAAAGATTTTCAGTTCCTGATTAATTACAAGATATTTATGTAGAATTTTGTATTTATAATAACATCTTTTTTCAAAGGGTACCTGCACAAGATTTTAATGACTCATGTACCACTAAAGAATTTTTGAACAAATAATAACTTTTGAGAACAAATGAGTCTGTTAATTTTTGTTTAAGTGACTGACTCGCACTTCGCAAGTAATGAAAGTAGTTTAACTTTAAGAAATTTTAGATACTAATAATTTTTGTATATATCTGTTCTTTAAAAATAAATGTAGACTTATGGTTTTCACCATGTTTCAACGAGTTTTACTGTTACCATAAAAAAGTTAATTCTTATTAAAAAATGAGAAATATTATATAATAATACAAAATTCAAATTAATTTAAACAAATTTCTTTAAAATTCAATGAAGTACACAAAACAAAATAAACAACACTCATAGATATTTTAAATATTCTCTACCTTTTTTGATACTGATATTTATTTAATTTTAAATTAAAAATGCAAATGCTATACTATTCCGTGCCATAATTAGTTGATTATTTCCGTCAATATGCTCTCCGAACATAGATATTATCACTTTTCAATTGGTGATACAGAAACCATAATTTACATCCTTATTTTATGAAATCTACAAACATAGCTTATATACATATGTATATCTTTGGTTCAAAGCTAATTTTTCTATGCATCAATGTTGAATTAAATTAAAGAAACAAGAAGTGTTGACGCTATCATCATGGTCTTCCGATGTTCAGCAACCCACTTAAGGTAAAACCATTTTTTATCCTCTAAAATAAAATTTACATTTGAAATTTTTTGTCTTCGCTATCATGAAAAGCGTTATGTAAATCATGTCTTTATCGCATTGATGCATCTTTGATGCAATCAAATGAAACGAGATAAAAGTGATAAATCATCAATGACAGAAACATCGATAGTAGTACGCGATAGCTGTAACTAATTTTATGCTTTTCGATTAAATCAGAAACCAATTAACTGTGAATCAAGCTTCATTCAACAGGAGGTATAGGTACGCATATCGACAACGAAATAAGAAATAAAAAAAAATCAATACTAAACTCAAACTAACTTGTTTTTCGAATGGGAAAATGAGATTCATGTTGCTGTAGTTGTTCATTTATTTAGCGACATTTCATTGATTGTTAGGATAAGCTATTATAATTTAGTTAAGGTATTTGTTTTTTAAATTTCTTTTATTTTGTTTATTTTATCTTTTTTATAGATTTTATATAGTGAAGTCGTTACTATAAGTCGGTTTAAGAAGCATCAAATTTGTAACAATGATAAAGAAATAGGTTCGTTAGCTAACAACATTTGAATGATTATGAAAATCTATTTTATGACTTTTTATAAGGGTTTTTAGCTACTTTCGATGAATTTATATTGGTTACTTAGGATTTCATGGTAAACATTAACAAAATGCATTTATGCTAAATGTTTTAAATTTAATAGCATTTAAAGAATTAGGTTTAAAATCCATAAAAATTAAGATATGCAAATATTTTAAAACATAATTGTTGTTTTTTTGATTCGTGATTTCCCAACAGATTTTGACTCAGTAATAATTGTTTTGTACACACAATGACGTAAAACTAATAAGTTGATAACAAAATGTATATTCCTGTTTATGAATAAATATTCAACCCTATTCTAAACAAAAATTCCCGGAGAAATGTTTTTGGGAGAAAGGCTCCTAATCGAAAAGTTGCAAGCAATTTCGTTTTCTGTTGACTTTTACGTTAATAAAATTCCGGAAATAGTTTGATTGGGAGCCCTTCGAAAATATTTGTTTAGAATACGGCTGATTACAAAAAAATTAGAACAAACATTTTTTTGTATAAAATAGTAATGTAAGTTTAAAAAAAAACCGTTAATTTTTATTAGATACCTACATACCTTATGGTAAAATTATTTTTACTACAAATTATTCAAATTGGATTGTTCAGACCATAATTTTGCGTCTATCATTGTTTTTTTTTTTTTTTAATTTTGCACACAAAAACATTGATTAATTAATTACGTTGCTTTATTTGTTAAAATAATTTGGATTATTGACCATATTTCGTCACAAATCACTTTCAAGTTTAAATATATCGTAATATCAAAGAAACTGCAATAATTGGAAAACTTTTAGTATTCGGGACAAACAAGCTGCCAAGTTCAGAGAATTCATGACAAGGGCTTTTTGTTTTGGATAATTTCTTTCCGGACACCCTGTATTTTATTGAGCATTTACTTTCTTCCGTTAGCTTCTGCATATAACTAATGAGAACGCTGTTCGTATGAAGCTATCTACTAGGTACCATCTAATGCTAGAGCATAAAAAAAACAGATCATCTTTCTCATTTATGACAAAAAAATTTCCCTCACTTAAATAAAGGCGCTTAAATATCTTACAAAAAAAAAAAAAAAAAAAACAACAATATCAACTAACCGATATGGAATTCCAAGTTCCAACATAAAACCTCCATAATCATAACTTTTCTCCAATTTATACAAACATTAAAATCATTAACATAATAAAACAATTCAAATTGTCAAATAGATTTCTCATTAAATGCACAAAATGCTGCTTTCACGAAATCGGTATAATCAAAAACATGCGACGTGATTTTAAATCAGATAATACTTATTTAGGCAAGGCTCTCTTAAGCCTCTTCGATGTCCACGGATTCGCAATGAAATCCATTAAGATAAGCTTAAACTATATGAAGAAAAAAAAAACACAAATGAAAAATTACATCTTGCTTTAAATGAAATTCTAGACTTGAAGAATCTTCTCACATTACAAAGAAGTTTCAAGAAAAATTTCCATATTTTTCAAGAAAGTTTCATTCGAAGACTCAACACAGAAGTGTTTTAAGTGCTGAAAGAATGACACTTGAATCGCTTTCAAGTATCGAAAGTTTTGCATAATAATCAGCTGATTAATTGTATTCTTTTCAATTCAGTTATCTCATTCTTGAAGATCAAGATTTTCTAAGGTCTTCTAGTCTCCCCACTCTATTAAGTGAAAACAAAAGAATTCATCAGTGAATTCAAATTCAGTGTCTCAAGTGAATTTTTCATGGCACTCAAGCCATAAAAGCTATGAATTTGGTGGAAATGGGTCAAACAAAAGAATGCCAGCACATCCTGACCACGTTCGTTCCTTGATCAATAGATCCGTCATCAATGGATTTCGGAATGTCAAAACACATTTTTTTTCAAAATTTAATAACGATGACGGTGACAAAAGTGAACAATAAAAAATATCGTTGCAGTAATAATGTTGTTCGAATTCGAATTAAATTCACGCCCACCTGTTGCGTTTTAGCCATAGAGGAAGGCGGACACCATTACGGCGGCGGCAGCGGCAGCGGCAAAGACCAACATGGTTCTATAATTCCAGGCCTCTGTTACTGCACCAATCATAATTCCATGATCGATGGTATTGAGATGTCAAGGTGGGGTTGCGAGGCAAGCAAAGCTTATAGCCTATCAATGGATTGATCTCCAGCTGTTGCTGCTGTTGAATCTCGTATAAGTGTTGTACACCTGTTCCACGATCGCGGGCCGGCATACCAAAAGTGTTAGTTTTATTGGTAGAATTAATTTATTTTAAGCTTGTGGGACGCCCTATTGCTAGTAATTTGAGGTCGCATATTATGAGTTTATGAATATTTTGTTCGAATCATTTTTTTTTTATTTTATGATGTTTATCTTTTGGATACTGCGGTGAATTGATAATTTGTAATAAAATTGTTTGAATAATTCGTATTTATATGTACAGGTATATCAATTTAGCGGTAGCCCTGTAGGCGTTTGCTTTGTTTTGTTGTTGTTTTTTTTTTGTTTATAGTCGTAAAAATGTATGCCGAGGAGGTTTAACAAGGGAAAACTCATTATTCCTAATTATTAAGGTTAACGTACTTTCAATAAATCAAATGTGTTATAGTCTCGCCATATATAGGAACTATTGTCAATTTGTGTGTTTTTGTTAAAAAATTTGGAACCGTTTGGTAAACCTGGCGGGTAATTCCGTAATTCGATTATCGCCGAACAATATCGTGTTAACGATAGCTATCTCCATCATAAATATATCAAAAGACAAATAAGGACAGCAATCGTCAAAACAATATCGCTTGAAAATGATTAACTGCGATCTTGATACCTATGATGGATTTTAAAACGCAAGATTTCGAAACGATAGATGGTGATTTGCATGGTTTTGTATGCAACCCAACCCTCTATTGCTTAAAGAGTTACAAATTAAAGTCTGTTAAAATTAAGAAAACAATGCATGTTACATTTAAAATTGAATTTATCATATGAAATTCTGGCAGTATGAATGTTACGTTTTCCCCTTAACAATTCCTCCTTTTTATATTAAACTGATCTTATTTCAACTCATAAAAGAATGAACTCCAATGAAAAGAATAAGAACTGCTAAGTCTGAAAAAAAAATTTTCATTTCCGTCATCATTTTGACGATTCAACAAAAGAACTTTTCAACCGTTTATGACGTAAAACTTCATTCAAAATCATTTACCAACTGAATTCCAAGTTTCCATTTTTCTTGATTCACCGATCCCTGCACATCCATCCATCCATTTATTTAGCCATCCATCATGGAACATTTTTCAACTACGACGCACGTCATGAAATCAATCCCTCCAGGTTACTTTGTAAATGTCTGTTAGATACATTTACATTATGTACATAAGAACTTTAGGGGTTTGAACTCTACGCACCCTTTTATTCGAAAAAAAGAAAAAAAATATTTACTTGAGTAATGCAGTCCAGTTCAGCCAGACATAAAACACGGAATTAGGTGAATAGAAAAGCGAAATGAAAACTGCAGTAAAAGGATGTGTGTTATATATTTTGCATCCTTTTCCAAGAAAAAAGTTTGACGGTTTTTCTTTTTTTTATTATGAACGCAAAACAGCATTTAAAGGGGGTTTCATGGGGGTCAATGTTTGCAAGGTTATGAACACAAATAAAAACTTTTATCTTAAGAAGTTTTCCGTAAACACGAGTTTTATGCTGTTCCGAAAATATCCCTTTCTCATTTTTTTTTTGAAAAATATCATATTATTTAAAAAAGTTAAAATGCAAGGAATATTATAGATTTTACTAACGAGCCATTTACAGTTTTGTTGTTAAAAAATCTTTTTTTTTTGTCTAGAAGATTCCTTGCTTAAAGACACCTACCATAGTAATTTTAGCACCGCACATGTTTTAACATGAATGGAAATGTAAAGGAAAGGTATCTTTTATATCACGTATACGTCCTAAGGGGAGCCATGTCCTCAAAGCAATTGAAATAGACGCATATGTAGGTCTTATGAATCTTTGAAATTTACTGAGGCGTTATGTTTCGAGCGTTCCCATATCGGTTTTTATTTTAATGCAATTTATCTCACTTCGGAGGAAGTCCATATATTCGCTCAAGAAGGTGTATTAAGAAGTTTTCATAAAAAAAAAAAAATAACTTAAACCTTCATTCGCATTGAGTCTTCAATCTAAAAATAATAAATTGAATACGAAGAGTCAGGCAAAGTGCTGCACGAATACCCAAGACCCTATTCGACCAATGGTCATTTATAATGGGATCTCACTTTATTTAGCACACCACAGGAGGCAATTGCCCAAGCGCACTCGTATTAATATCATAATCACAATTGACTTTATATGTCATGCTATTTGGCACTATTGATGCTGTAATATGCACTTCATGCTTCTCTTGGGGTACACAGTGGGGCATTTTGTTCCATTTTTAATAATAATAAATTGAAAGATAGCTTGTAAGACCTTTCGTATTTTACATGCAAGTTCTTCGTTACTAGTTAGAAGGAATTCAAAGCACAGTGGATTGAGACTAAAGTTAATCTCATAAAATGTCAAGAGCGAGTAGTGCACAGTCAGATCTTGGTGATAAGAAACTGTAGCCTGAAGTCGGACTTCTACATATTTTTGAGTCAGCAATCAAATCAAATTCTTAAAAATGTTTTACACCTACTGGTTAATATCAGTAATTTCGTCAAAGTACACTTAAACATTTCATTTAAATCCCACTTACAAAAACAGACCACCCCACTGTGCAAAAAGTGATTGAACCTGGAAGCTGAAGGCAACAGTGCGGCACGATGACGGGTAAAGAAAAAAATAAACTAAATCGCTTATTCGTGATCGGGTATCCATCCGTAATTCCATAGGTTGCTAATCCCACCGAACAACGATGTAAGTCATTTTTTATATCATTCCTTTTTGCGTGTTGCCTTCGTTGTGCCTCATTTGAGGCGTAAATACCTTTTTGCTGATAGATTTTATGATATTTATTATGTTCGATTTGATATTTCAAAATTTTATGGTATAACACTTAAATGATTTTAACGTCTGTGGTTATCCAGAGCGTTGATGTGATATTTTTCGATGGAATCTCACGCACGAATTAAATTCGATGTTGGTACCTAGTATCGTGCTGCTTTTCTAAAAACCTTTAAATTTACGAACCGAAATATTATGGTTGAGTTTATTAGTAAAATTTAATAGTTACATTGAAGTCTTTTTAGAAGTTTAAAAAGATTTTATAGTCTATTATAGCGAATAAATATTACTATGGCGCGCGGCTACGTGATTTCGTTATGCTGAATATATTGTTTTGTTCGTATTCAAATACATAAAAGCTAGGAATTATATAATTTCTGTTCGGAAGTGAATGATAAAAGGATTTACTTATTTCATGCATATTAAGTATTAGAACCCCTTAGCATTTATGTTTTATTTGCGCAAGGAGCGTCGACTATAGTGAAAGGTTTGACTACCGTGAAAATAAAAAAAAAAAACAATCACATTTTAGAAAAAAACCCAAAGATCCAAATGAAGAAATTGGCAGATATTACGTATAAAGAAAACAGAGCCACCAGCGGTGGCAGGTGGTGCGTAAAAGAACACACCTAAAAATGTCCGAAGCTATGTTCTCGGAATAATAAGTTTAAACGGGAATTTGAAATACGCTGCCATTGAAAATGACCAGGTTCAAGACAAAAAACAATTGTGTACAATTTTGTAAAAACTCGTTTTGCAACACTGTATAATTTTGTGTACGGATTTTCAACTATTTCATTTAATTTAATCTTAACTTTAAATATGTTGACAAATGAAAAGCTTAATCCTATACCAACTGAAATTTTACTTTGGTCCTAGAAATATTAATTTTTCATTATCTAAGTATTAAATTTCTGTTATAATTGGCAACTAAAACTTCTAATTAAAACTTATTCCTCAAGACGAAAACTCTTCTTTGTTATCAAACGAAACCATCAACAGGCGGTGAACAACGTCTCCCTTCTGTAAGAAAAATCTCAAACAAAAAACACCCGCTTATTGTTACTTTAACTCAAGAGTATAGGCCTTATTAGATTTAAGATCCCAAAATACAACAAAAGATCCATCACAACCATCTTCACATCATTGTTTGTTAGAGGAGCCTTAAGAGCACACCCTAGAAGTGTAAATACTAGACTAGCAATTTAAATTAATTGGGTAGTAAGGGGCGGATGACGAGTGCTTTCTCTCTTTAACCCCTTTTAGCTCGTCCTTCTTATAATAATTATTTTCATTAACAGTTCCTACATAAGAAACCAACACAAACGACGAAGAAACTTATATAGACAGAGAAAGACTGGAAAAATGACCCCAAAAACCCAACAAGTCTTCACTTCTTCTCCGAAATAAAACCCTTTCCAAGGAGCCAACAACGTTTAAATAAATTGTGAAAGCCCCAAATCTCACTCTTTCCTTGGCAAAGTATCATATTTTAATGAACAACATCCTTGAACTTAAAGAGGAGGCATTCATTTTGTGTACACAATGAAAGAGTGAACTCATTCCTCTCGACTTGTTTGAAAAGTGATAGGTAGCGGCTGATACTTTTGTTCAGTGTTTTGGGTTGTTTTGTCGTAAGTGTGTGTGATTTTTGATACGAATTTTACTCTTTCCATATCCATTCCTCTTCGAAAAACGTGATTTGTTTTTACCGTATGCTTTTTCGTGTCAGAAGAAAAAAAATCACGAAGCCGCTTACGCCGAAAATAGCAAATTTTGTCAAATTTCCAAGACTAACCGTTTCTACTCGACATGTTGTCTGCGCTCCCCTTTTCGTCTTATCTCTGCCGAACGCCTGTCGCGCCGCCAAGTGCGGGATTCTTTTCTAATTTACCATCATCGTGTTGTTGAAAATTCCTCAAGTGGCCGGTGTTGTGGTTGCTTGCGAAGACTTTTCAACTTCCCTTAAATTTTTAGCAGGCATTCCTTTGTGTATTCGCTCACTACTTGAGTATTTCCACATTATAGTTGGCTCATACCACACGATACGTACGGCAGGCAAGAATATCCATCTACTGCCAGTCATCTTTTTTTGGGTTTTGCATCCAGACATAAATCAATACTCAGGATGCATTATGCAAACAAGGAATTTGTTTTAAATTAGATAAACTTTTCGTACCAACTTGAACACATGCACAAACATTCAAATGAAATTTATCATGCTGCTTGGAAGTTGAGAAGACAAACGAAACTTTTGATGCGCTTGTCAGTCGATGTGTGATGTTTGTTTCAAAAACTACCTACTGCAGTTTTATATTTAAAATAATAATATTTGTCCGAAACCAACCAGTGTAGGTACAACGAGAAACTTCTTGTTGCCAAAAAAACTCAATTTTCAAATTGTAGTGAAGAACTTCAGAAGGTAGCTGTGAAAAAACGAATACGTTAACCTCAAATTCATCGCTGGTTGTGTCGATATTGCTTTAAAATATTTACAGGATAGTACTCCAGCACTCTAGGTAGTAAGCTCCAGCACTTAAGACTGAAAAACCTTGACAGCGGACACTCCTGTGATGTCTTCTTCTTTGGATTTATAAATGACCAGGGATAGCTTTATGCCTATCAATTCTTTTAAAAACTGCCTGTCAATTTTCAATAAATCGTGAATTGGATTATTTCTGAGGATGTCACTTAAAGAACGAGATGTCTGACTGCTGGTGTCGAATGGTGTAGTTCCGGTATTAAAGCAGTCAGCGTCTCATCTTTAAACCAGATTTCCTCTTACATGATCTTCGTGTATTTTCCGTTATGAATTTCTAGCTTCATCAATATGCACAATCTTGCCGACTATGCAGAATTGTTTTTCCATGGCATCCATGGACATTTTGTTATATGTGGGTGATTCTAGTATTATTCTTAGTATTTTCTGATAGTCTGGAAGATTTGGGCAGGGTATTAAATACTAGCAATACAACTCTCATTTGTTGTTTCAAAATAAAATGGTAAAATACAAAATCGGTTTTGTTTATTATGATTTGTGATACCAACAGTAGAACTAAAGTAGATGGCCTAGTAGATTTCCAGAAACTCTGTCAAGTGTTTACGTCATGTTTAGGTTTACCCTCAAGTGTCTAATTACTTCGATACAGATTTAGTTCATGGTATTTAATTTTTAATTTTATTTTTCTGAGATTTCCGACATTTACTATGGACGAGATGAGAAGCAGCACAGTGACAAAACCTTGAATAACTTTATCAAATCACCATTCGACAACATTCAAAATAATAGGTACTGTATTTACCATACCCGGCACAAACTAGGAAGGTTTTTTAGAAGGATTATCGACATAATGCAAAATTCTATACTCCATTTATAATAGAACTTGAAGTGAAATTCCGTTTTGTTTGTAGGAATTCCCCAACAAATTTGAAAGAATAATTAAGAAATACGAACGTAAATTTCACCAACATGCTAAAGATAATTGTGGGACATTGCTAATAAATAAACTCGAAATTTGATTCACACTAAAAATACCCACAAATTTGATTAAAACCGAGAGTGATAAACTTATCGTTCAATAAAACAAAAATGGAATAACCCACCAATCAAACGACGAAAAAGCTTTTAAAATAACTTCATTTTAATTTTCTACAAAATTGTGCATACCTCAAGATTGTGCTATCAGTTATTCGTTCTGGAAATAATATATCTATAAGCTGAGAGTGTAGGCACTATAATACAACTATAGTTTTTGATCTTTCTATTTAAAATTTACTTACTAAAATTTTTTTGACTTATTTGCTTCGGGAGTCAAAATGTCATACCAAAAAGACATTAATTCAAATTTTTATTAAATTCTTGGCTGATGTTTTTTCCAGAACTATAATGATAATGATCAATGACTAATTTTTCAAAAAATTCTAATGTTTAAAGCCTCCAAAAAAAGTTGAACCATAGAAAATGTTCTTTAATGCCTGATTTTATTTGAGAAACTAATGGAAAAAGTAATTAAATTTCGTTTTAGTAACTTTTCAACTTATTTAGCATAAATCTCCACAGTTGAGTTGATACCTCGACTCAATTGTGACTTTAAATTGATAGTTGAAAATTTGAATCCCGGCCCTCCAGACCACAAAGTAGGGTTAGCACCTGTCTTGTTGTTAAAGTGGTCAATAACACGAATTCCACCAATTACCTTGTTATTGCCTTGACCCTATAATCAAAAAACCAAAACATAAAACATTATTATGTAATAAGTTTTTGCTTCTTTCTTACATTTTTTGGGAAAACGGCATCGTAGGATACCATCTGTCCGTTGCGAGGATATAAGACAACTCTCTCCCTGGACAATACAGAACTGTATTTGTTGACATTGCCATAAGTAGCATTGTATGAATATGCACCAACAGCAAATAAGGCAACCAAAACAAAAGCAACACTGATGGTCTTCATCTTGAAACAAAAAAAAAAAAAACAAAATAATTTTATTAACTATATAAAAAACTTGAAAGAAAATTTCTAGACTCACTTTGATTGAGTTATAGAATTTTAATCAAATATGATGTTTGCTGGTGCATTTATTCACTTTTATACCAACCAAAAAACCCAACGTTTATCAAAAACGATAACAGCTTTCAGAATCGATTCATTAATTTTCTATGGAATTTTATTAAACTTATCAGTCGATGAGTTTATTATCTCAACAATTGATCAACATATTGCTGAAATTAAGTTAAGAGATTCTTCAATCAAATGCTATGTCTGCCAATTTTATTGTAACTATATGACACGACTCTCATATAGAATTGATTTGTGTTATCTAAAAATTGGTTTGTGATTTATTCCGGAGTGTGATTTTATTTGATGTTGATAACCCGGATGTGTGTAAGTAAATATATGGGAACTATTTGATATGTAAATTGTTGTGTAATGCAAAAAAATAAAGTAGGTAATCAAATCATAAGTATCACGCTGATTTCTTATTAACTCGTAAGTAATAAAGAAAAAACCCAAAAGTGGTTCTTTAGAAAAGTTAAATTAAAAAAATACAGTAATGGTGTATCTGTTGTGTGTATGTAAGTCCTTATATGACAAATAGCGAATAGGTCCAAATTCTCACTTGTCATTCATTGCAATCGTTAATTTATTATTTTCTTTTATTTAATTTCTTTTTTTGTATTTTTCGCCAAATCAATTCAGACTTCAATTTTATGTAATAAACGTAATCTTTTATTATATAATGTGAACAAATGAAATTTATCAATTGGTTCTCTTGTTTGTCAAATAACAATTTATCATTATTTTCTCACAGTGAATTGCGCCCATTTTCAATTTAAAAAACAGGAAGAATAAACATAAATTTTGCTGAAGATAAGTTTGACGCCCACATCATTTTCTTATCATAATTTTTCGAAAATCCTTATGTTAATTGAATTTCTCTTCTTAAATTTTAGTTGTAAAACCTTAGACCATAAATTAAATTTAAAATAAGTTTTCTTAGAATTCATATCCAAAGATCAAAAAATCTTTAATTTTTTTTTTCGAAGCGACTTTTGAATTAATAAGGTCGGAAGTCGGAACAGAGAAATTTACGTATATTGGTATTTTCGTATTCACTCCTGCATTGCTGCAGTCCTTTAAAGCAAAAACAAAGCACAAATACATTTCTCCCTGGTTTTTTCAGAATGACATTACATTATATAAATTATTATTACGTTCCTAAATTCTGTCACAAGTACCAAAGATAACAAATTGATGAAATGAAATAATTAACAATACAAATTTCGAAAAAGTGAAAATTGCCATATGCAAACATAACTATTCGATAGGTATTTTTATATTTATTCTTCAAAAGATTTAATAATTCTGTTTTATTTTTCCAAATTACTTAAGTGAACTTAGACTTCATACTAAAATTCCAATTGTTTTTGCTGAATCATTTAATTTAATCTCTCGAATTTGTTTCTTTCAATATATTACTTAAATTAATACCATATGAGTATTAAAAAATTATAGATGTTAAACTGAGTGTTTGTCATAATTTTTCAAAAATTTTTGATCTCATTTCAAATATTTTTTATCGTTAATGGATACAAAGCTGAGAAATAAAAATGGATAAAGGTTTCCAGTTTATAAAAAATTAACAGATTTAACCTCAAGAAATGGCTCACAATTATTCAAATCAAATATACCGGCATTATATTTTTTAAGCAACAGATCGGCGGTAGAAGCCTTGGTTTTCGTCTGTGATGGTTACTGTGGTACACCCTGTAAAACATTTTTAAAAAGAAAGAAAAGCTGACCACGTTCCATGTGTGTCCCATAATAAAATGTGAGTGATGCTCATACTACGAATGACATTGAATTTGTGGCAGCTCAAACGTATGTACAAAAATAAACCGATTCTAAAATAGAAACTGATAAGAAAGACAATCGGCGAAATAAAATCCTCCAAAAATAAACCAAAATTTAGTTTCAAATTCATTAATAACGATAACGGTCTAATATTTTGTTTCTTCTGCTCATCACAAACGGTTCTATCGGTTTAAATAAATCATATTAAACTGATAAGGATTAGTTCTGCAAAGTATCTTTTTATCCTCGAACTAAAATCATAAAAATAAAACTCAAGAAAAAAGAAGAAAAAAAAAATAATAAAAACAATAACTATAAACAATATGAGTGCTTCAAAACTTGCGACCCTATGTGTGATAGTTTCTTTTGTGGCGACTGCTTATGCCGTCACTAGTTCCTGGGGTAGCATTGCCCCGTCATCACAACTCCTCTATGTTGAGAACATATCCAATTCATCATTGCCAAGGCGATATGTGAATCGAGAAGTGAGATACCCAAAAAATGTGAGATACTTTGATTTTGTTAATGCAGCATAATAATCAAGGAATGTTTGTCATATTAGTGATGATGGTGGCACCACCGCATGAGACAAACAAATGAGTTTGGTGTAGAACTGAGATGACGAACACAATTCATCAGCAAAAAGCGTGTTATTTTTTTTTTAAGACACATTGGCTTCCTCTAGTTTTTCATTGAACGTTTATTGTTGTTCGTTTTTGTGCCATGTGATTATTCATGTTTGTATATTTTTGGCAATTGTTTCCAAATTTGAAGTTAATCTTAGTTCATTGAATTAAATTAAATTTCAATTTAAAACCACACTTTTGAGAAATGTATATATTTACATGCTCAACCCGATTTCGTTGAAAACTTGTAAATATGTTCTTCTAATGATTTCGAAAAGTATATTGCATTTAATTAAATTTAACAAATATGTTATTACTTTGAAATACAAGAGCAAGTTTGTCTGATACAGGCGTACATTTTATTTAAACAAGGTTATGTTCTATTTATTAAACGTGTTAACCTGAACAGCCGAAGTGCCTTTATATTTTTGCAGAGCTCGAAAATCGCAAAGCGGATAAATAGATAAATAGATAGTTATAAGTCAGACAATTCAAAGTGAACCCTTAGCAGAATAGTTCTCAGCTTATTCATTGTCTGCAGTTATATTCAGATTAGAAATATTTTTTTGCATTTTGTTGCTTTTTTCTTTATAAAAGATTATTTTACTTTTAACAGGGTAATCCCAACGGTCGAATTATAACAGGAATCCGAGCCATTGATCAAGTTACCAATGGCACTGGTGGCCATGCAACTTTATATTCCGGAGGTCCTGGTTTTAATTTCGTCAACATAAAACTGCAATCCCAATATAATTATGGACTAATCTTCCGAGTGGAAATCTATGGAAGATAAAACGCTTTTCAAATCTTTTTAATCTCATTCATTTGAGACAAATCTGTTGTTAATAATTTTGTGTAATGAAAATAAACTTTCAAAAACTAAAATACTATTTTTCTACTTTCATAAATATTTCAACACTAAAAACTAAAAAAAAACAATTCCTATCAAAAGTTTAAAATTTTAATTGAAAATCTGACAAAACCACTGACATTATGCTGTGTTGCCTTCATTTCATTCTTACTCCTCTTCATCTCTTTCCCAGTCACGAAAATTGAGCTTAAGGGTTCGATTACATGAGCGCAGAGAATCAAATGCAAATGTTCTGGAAAAACAGCGTTTTGATGTACGTATAATGCGCTGCTGGTTGCTGCGACAGGTAATGTGGTTAAAATGCGTGGTTAACGTCATGGAGTAGGTACCTATTACCTATTTATCTAGTTAGGTACTCTATGGTTAGTGTTATGTGGCCTCCCTTTCTGTTGGGGGTAGGATTACGGTTTGTGTATTATTGGATGTATAATTGCCAAATATATAGGGAGTGCGATAAATAGACTGCATTAGTTGGTTTGGTTATCTTGTTTTCGAGGTTTCATATACATGTATGCATGCATACACAATTTACAGTGTTGCACAAATTTTGAATTATAGTTTAACTCGAATTCACTCATAGAGCAGGTTCCTAGTAATTTCAATCAGAAAACTGCAACAATGTCAATGTGTGGCGCAAAAATCTAAAACAAACATCTTTAAGTGTGTATTTCTGTTTTAAGCAACATCACATAAACTACCGCCATTAATTTGTAGGTATTTTGTAGGTGACTAATAAAAAATAAAAAAAAAAAAAAAAAACAAAAGCCTTGCATCAATTCTTTACTTTATTGAACATTTAAATATTTAAACAATGTTCTGGAACCAGGGCTGTGATATGCTAGTTTCCACTTTGATCAAGCTTGAAGGACGGTTGGAATATAAACGTTCTTGTTCCTTTCAATGTCAATGTCCACGCTCATAGGGAAGATGGATAATTAGAAACCTGGAGAGGAACTTTGGTTTATCGGATAATAAAGGAAACTCACAAACTTGCCATTATTTGAGAGAAAATCAGTCAGTCAACGAATTCTGGCATAAGGATTTGCTTACAACATCATTTTGGCTATTTTCCAAAAACAAAAAGAAGTCTTAATACCTCATTACAATTGTGAATAAAACACTCCATTCAATACATGTCGAACACAAACATTTCTTTTAACCTTATGCTAAGAAAATTTTGTTGGCACTAAATCATTGAATATTGAAAAAATAAAAGGAAATTTCTGATTTTTTTATGAAAGCTAAATGATTTTATTCACTTTAAAACATTTTGCACTGACACGTATTATCAATTGCTTGCCCAAAACTCTACAGTAAAATTCAAAGGACAACCACGTGGGGCTTTCAAATGAAGAGCTGCCATTTTAGCTCCAGGTCCACCTTTTGCTAACGAACAATATCCTGTGGAGGTATTTGTTCCTCCAGTTTGATCAATGCAATCAACAGCACTGATAATTTTATGGTTCTGATAGCCCTTTAAATAAAAATTAAGTTTTTACCCTTTGTAAAAAATAACTCGAATTAGTTTAAATTACCCGAGCGGGGAAATGTACATCCACGCTGATTCCTCGCCACCAAGACGAATCTTCTATAATGAACTCCCTATGCATCATTGTATCGTGCATTCCTTTGGTTCCATATCTAGAACTAACACCTTGAGATATGGCAATGCACAACGCTACCACAACAGCAAACGTAAGAACGAATAAATGTTTCATGACGAACTAAATGCTAGAGTCGAAAATGTCTTGAAATAAGGTAGTCGAGTTATGATGTTATCCAGGAATGCTTAGCGTATATTAAGATCAGTCAGATGACGCGACTGTGAATCATTTGATGATATAAGATCATTTCTTATCTTATCTCGATGTTATTACAGAACATGTGTTTTCTGGAAAGTTATTAATTGAATCGTGGTAAGGTATGGAAGCACATTTTAAATTAAATATGCACCAGTCAAAGCGTGGTGAAAAAGTACCTGCCGCGGTTCGATTTGGGTTCATTTGAAATGCTTTAAACCAAATTTGCACCACCTGACAACTTTGTTTGCCAAAGTAGTGCATATTGCACAATAATGCATTTGTGTTATTTTTTTAAATATCTTCTACTTCCATAATGCGAAAAATTCAAAACCGACTGGTTCACATTAATATTTTCTTTTATCTAAGTTCAACTTTTTCTTATTCAAATGCATCTGTACAAAAATGCAACTGGACCAAATTGAAATATAACCACAAGTGGAGGAGCACCAGATTTCAAATAAAAAAAAGAAGAATCATTAAAAAAATCTCAAATTGTTTGTTTTAATATTTCCTATAGGTAATTTGAGTGCATTTTCTTCGAAACCCAGAATAAGTTTAAGTGTTTATCAAAGTGTACTGAACCAGGCTAACATTTTTGGTAGCTTACACAAGTTTTTTGTTGTTTATTCGGTTTATTTCACTTTTTCTCCGTATACTCGTTTCATAAGCCAACAATTTGTTGTACATATGAAAAGGGGAATCAGTGGGTAGAGGTTGACACTGGTCCAGAATTGGTTTCAATTTAAGTGTTTTAATTTTGTGTACCTATATTTCTAGTTAGGCTGTCTTATTTCACCAATTCATATGACTGGAATTAAAGCTTCTTCACAGACTGCCACACTCGTTCGTCATTCTTTCCTTTATTGGTGCTAAGTCGATGTTAGTTCAATTTATTTGAAAAAAAATTTGCCCGAGTTGGACTTGAACCAAAGATTATTTTACCCTATTTTACCTAGAGTTTTTGGGATGTCGTTAGAAACAGATAAAAAAAATCAACCAAGTGTAATCGCAGCATTGTAGTTCCAATACATCTAAAAATACAGTACGTACTTCAAAAAATGCGCTATTTTCCCAAAAAATTGAAATTATAGTCCTAGGCGTCTTTCAAACAGAGTATTTACTTCAATACTCGAGGTCCAAACTATTTAGAATAAAATTAACATATGCCATATGATTTAAACGTAGTTTTTTAGTCCATTATTCAATGAGACTTACTTCAACATAATGCGAAGAAGCAATTAAACAAAAATATGTGTTTCTGTTTCTACTCCTAAGTCCCAACAACACTATGCTGAAAACACATTTTTGTTGCTTTTATTTGGTTTTCTTTGTTTGGTTCGCGCAACAAATTTGAGTGATTAATTCAAAGTAGTGAAAAATATTGCAAGCACTAAAAAAATGAGGTGGAAAGAAAATGATCGGGCAAAGTTAGTTTGTCGACAGAAAACTGGTACTTGTTGCACAACGTTATTTGCTACTTAAAAAAACTCTCTTTTCACCAAAATATTTAAATGGGCTCTTCTTACCCACTATTCTCATGACAATAGAAAACTTCAACCAAATTTTATTGGTGTATCACTATTTTTAAGATGTCTACGCTAATATTTTACGAATTGCACCGAAAAAATATGCGATCCACCATTAAAAAAATACCTTAAAAGCATGCCTCATTAGGCTAAATTGTATTAACATAAATTCTTCAGCTTGATAAACCTCCACATCTCCCCTATACTCTCCCTCTTCAAATGCAGTTTAAAAAAGCCAACAGGAATATTTTGTGGGACTTCAAACTTGGTATTGAGATTAAATTATACGTCAATACCAATCAAAATATAAAAAATATATTAGGTGCGTTGCTATCAAAATTGATTAATTGCCCTGAATTATAATGCAACTTAAATGATTTTAATTATTTTATTTTAATTATTGAACTGACACATTTTACATTTCAAATTTAATGTCCATACAACTCTATCGTAAAATTTAAATTATGGCCTCGTGGAGCTTTCATGTGGATAGTTGCCATTTTGGATCCAGGTCCACCTCGCGATAACGAACCACAACCTGTAGATGTATTTGTTCCGAAAGTTTGATCCGTGACATAAATAGCAGAGATAGTATGTGGGTTTACCCAGCCCTTTAAATAAAAATAAAGTTGCTATCAATTAAAAGCAATCAAAACAACTTAAATAAATTTAAATTACCTTAGGAGGATAAGTATAATCCTCGCTGATTCCTCGCCACCAAGATGAGTTTTTCAAAACATAAAATCTGTGCAACAGTTTATCGTGATATCTTTTTGTGCCATATTTAGAACTGACACTTTGTGATATGGCAATGCACAAAACTGCCACAACAGCAAACGTAAGAACGAATAAATGTTTCATAACGAACTAAATGCTGGAGTCGAAAACGTTTCGAACTAAGAAACTCGAATTGTGATATTATCTGGGGATGGTTATAGCTTATATTGAGATCAGTCAGAAGACGTGAATGTGAATCATTTGATGTTATAACCTCATTTCTTATCTTATCTCGATGTTATTACCAGAGAGCACATTTCCAATTAAATATGCGGTTTTAATTTTTCTTCTCTAAATCTTAGCAGAATATTTCTGCTGTTTTTTGTTGAGAAAAATTGCACATGAGACCTTTGCTCTTGTTTTCGAAATTTTTAATTCTGTTAATCAAAGCTTTCAATTTAAATATTTATTTTTTAGACCAAACTTTAACAATTTAAACTCTTTATTAAAAATGAACACAAAGTTCAATAAAACATTTCAAAGTTTATGAATTTTTCAGTAAGTATCACTTTCCCCAGACCTCAACCAAAAAGTTCAAGCCAAGATTACGGAATGATTTCAAACACAAATCTAGGTATCTGGTTTTGGGACCTCCTTTAGTTATTGATGCAAATCCTGAGCCATAGACTTTATCCTTATTCAGATCAATCGCTTTTACGGCTGAGATTAATCTGGGGCTACTGAACTTGGCTCCCTGTAATTAATAATTGAATAAAAATCATTATAAATTAAAAGAAGTTTTAGCGTTTTTCTTATAACTTACCAATGGAGGGTATGTTATGTTTTTGGAAACCAATTGATTTGGCTTTGCCGGTAAGTTAACAAGCTCGTAGTAAATTAATTTGTCTTGAGGTTCGATCATACCATGGGTAAAGTTAACGCCATGACAGGTGGCAAAACAGAAAGCTGCCACTACGGCAAAGGTTAGAACTGCAAAGTGTTTCATTTCGAACTAATTGTATCTTCGAATTATTTTTAATCTCAAGATGATTCGTTTTTGAATGATATTTTATGTTGATCTAACAAATTCTCATTTTGTTAAATGTTGAGGTATTTTTTTCTTTAAATCTGCGAATTCGTTTCAAATGAGATAATTTTATTTACCAATGAGCACATTTCAAAACTAACATTTGTCTCAATCTAAGCATCACATAATGAAAAGCAATTTTTTTTTTGTTGAAAAAAGAAAATCCAGCTGGTTGTTTTTAGCTCTAAAATTTTTTCAAGAAGCGAGGGTATCTTGAAAAAAAAATCCAAATCTTATCTAATGCAGATGGGTATTATATTTTTGATAATAAGTAGACGCTGCGCTGGTTATAGTGAAGTCAATAAATCCAGGCCAGAGGGGAAAAAGTTTGTTTTTGAGTTGAAATTAACTAAAACTGCATATTTACGAAGAATATATATTTGTTTTTAATTTATTAAAGCTTTAAGAAGCAGAAAAACTTTAACAAAGACGTGTGTGGGGTAAGTTCGGGCATTATGGCGCAATGAGCATTTTAAAACACACATACAAATTACAGTCTTCCAAGTCTCGTATTGAAATAAAAACGGCGCAAAATCTTCTGTCTTTCCAGGACTCCAGTTATGATCTGTTAAGGGCTAGTTTGTTCACAGTGGGTTAAGTTTTTAACATAATTTTCAAAGGTTCGCTAATCAACTAAAATCGATATTGAAAAGCTACGATATTTTCCTCCATCATTATGGTTTATTTTTAAATGAATTTCTTTTTTGTTAAAAACAGTGATTTGTTATCCTTATTTAATTTTTGTTCCGTTTTTCACAAATTTAAAAGTATTGGTGACTGAAATAAAAACAATTGTCCGAAGCAAAGTTATTGAAGGTTACAGTTACTTGCTTCATATTGCCCCAACTTATCCTATTGGATAGTTCACAATAACCAGATTCACTACATCGAGCGCCTACTGTAGTTCTCAGTTTTTAAATTAGAAACCATTTTATATTTTTATTCAGGAAATATTAAAAAAAATTGAAAGTGCTACCACTAGAACCCTACATTCTGAATAAAAATGAAATATATATGTATGAAGGTTTTGTATATATTTTCGATTTTCAAGAATCTTGATCGCTCTCACACGTTTCACAAATACACATTACCTAAAGAGTATTTTCAAGAACCTGCAAAATAAATTCAGTTGTGTAAATATTTACTACGACTTGAAGTATCTATAATCAACTTAAGCGGTTACCTACTCGAGTTTGACATTATTTTTTTTCGAAATGATAAATGGAAATGAAAAACAAAAAGTAAATTTAATAATTTGTTTTTGTTCCCATTGTTGTCTAAAAAGAAAAAAAACTTTTTATTTGCTTATGTCTTAAGTGAAATAGTAGGTAACTAGTAATTTAATTACTCACTGCTTTATTACTTCCGATGAGTTACTACTTCATCGTATTGGCCGTGAATACTAAGAAAATTATTCGGTAAATAGAACGACATCGAAAAACGTGAAGGATTGAAGACTTAAATTATGTATCGTCCCCCTCAGGCCACAAGCATGAATGTGAAAGTTTTCGAATTTCGAGTTAATTGGTCGGTTGGAGTTCCCTTTAGACGATCTATGGTTTACCAAAATCTAGAAAACCGTATTTTTTTATAATGTCATGCATTAATGTAGAGTTTATTCTCATTAAGTTCAGCCAAAAACATGAATGTGATAACTAACAGGTGTAAAGAACACAACATTCGTGGGTCTAGTATACACTTTTTGCTAGTAAAGGTCTGATTTTTTTTTGTTTTTCTTCAGTGTCAAAAATCTGAATGAGCAAAATATCGTGTAGGGATGGCAAAATAAAAACTATGTCAACTTAATGAGAAATATAAGGACGTAATCATGCAATTTTTTTCAGAATTAACAGAAATAACGACACCGCCAAACTTTTTAACACGATTTACCAAGATTTTCATTTTTGTGCATTCATGTTTCTGGCATGAAGGAAACCATATTGTCTAGACGACCGATCCCCAAAAAAATATCAATGGTCCGCCACAGAAAATTTTTCAGACGCGTACTCTGTCTTCTCTGTTACCATCTTTTTACTCAATAACTTGATGAGATGATAACTTTATGAAGTGGCCTCAGCACACAGAAAAAATATTACTTCTTAAATGAGATAAACGGAATTGAAATCGTTATTTTGTCCTCTCCGTTACTTTGGAATGTTCATGCTACGCAAAAAACTCCATCATCAGTTAATTTGGCATCGATAAGTCTTCGAGTTGGACTTCATTTTAAAAAGTTCCTAATAAAGTCCTGGACAGAATGTAGAAAATGAAATTAAGACTTAGTGGGAACTTAGATTAATAAAAAAATATAAGTTCTAATTTAACCTAAGAGAGATTTTCAGGGAACAAAATACCAATTACTGTCACGTTTTGCTTCTTATTTACTAACAAGGTCTTCATAAGATGATATGTTTCTATTTGGGTTCCTTTTTAAGAAAGCAAAGAGCCTTCACTACTAGGTACTCCAGTTCCACTTTCTGTATAGAGATTAAAATTGCGAGATATTGAAAGTTTTCCAGACATTTTAACTTGAATAAATTACATAATTTGTTTCGAATATGGAAATATATGTTTCAGATGCCACAGCTCCTTGAATTTTCTCTCCAAGATTTATAAGAGATTGAAAGTGTTTTATTTGGATTGTTACCCTACTGAATTCTTCTATTTACAGTTAACAAATCTTATCAACAACTTTTAGCGAAAAAACTTGCTTGCCTGATATTCAGTGTGTATTTAAGACGTTCGTTTATTCGCTCTAAAACAACATTTGCCATTATGATGTCAATGTTGAAAATTGTAAGAGTTTTGTTGTAGAAATATCATCGGTTCCAAGTGCTTTACTTGTATAATCTTGCAAAAAAATCGATTTTAATAAAATGCCATTTTAGACGAACTGAACTTTACTGCACTGTCATTTATTTTAAGTATCAAAACTTAATCTAAAGAAAAAAACTCGTTTATCGACCCCAGATTTCAATCAGCACATTAATGTTATCATTTCTCTTTGAATTTAATTGCAGAGTTAAACCTTTCGACCCGATCCCTCCGTGTAAGAGAGTTACATCAGCTGTGTACTTAGGTTTTAGATCGGTAACACGAATGCCAGAAATAGTCAATGAATCATTTTTCTAAAAAAAACAAAAATATATATAATTATATGAAACAAAAATTAATGTTTTAAAATCTTACATCTTGTTTAAAAATGTATTTCTTCGAACAAGTAAAACCAATAATGCTGGATTTTTTCACTTTTTCTTTTGCAATTAGAAAATCTCTTGAATTTATTTCACCCCATTGGTGGGTGGCAGCTTGAGCACAAGCCACAATTGTGGCAAGAACTCCAAGTAAAACAATGAATTTCATCTGAAAAACCAGTCAAGTTATAAATTGTTTCCACTTTATAAATATCATTTTAAGAGACTTACATTTTAACCAACAAAATTGTCAATAGCAACTGAAGCAGTTGAATCGAACTCGTAACAATTTATTAGCTATCAGAGTAAGTTTTCAATTTTTTACAGTTTGCTTTTATCTGACTCTGATTTTTCATTGTTTTGAATAGATTATTTCAAAAATATCTTATCTTATTGAAAATTTAAAATAAAAAAAAAATCCCCTTCGACTGTGATATCTCACGATTTCTGAGAAGTGTTCCTCTTGACAGATTGTGCACATTGCAGCTCATTCTTTGTAACTCAATTTGTCTATCAAGAACTTGAAGATTTTAAAGTGTTTTTAAATGTGAGTTATCACGGTAACCTACCACACATCTGCAAAATCGAATCTTTTTGTTTATGTTTCAAGAACTTAAACTTATTGAAGGTACCTATCTCAGTCCATATAAATCTGAAAGCCAAAATAAAAAAAAATTATCTCCAATAAAAGCTCCATTAATGTATGTAAAAAAGTTATACGGAGTAAAGGCTAACTTAAGATTGTATGCATCCAGCGTGTTTATCTTTGAACTTAAAAGTGACTCATTTACTTCCAATACCTCTATTTTCGAGTAAATATAAAATATATATGGAAAACCCAAAAAAGTTTTTTTTTTTAACTTTGCCCTTTGCCATAAGATAATCTATTGGACAACACAATGGCGAATAGGACTGAACACAAACAAATGACTCATCTTATAACTATTGCTTTATGTTTTCGTCGTTGCGTTTTTAGAATTAAATTTAACCGATCGTTGGATATTTTTGTGATATAGAAACTGTGAAGACTAATCGCCAGACAAAAAAGTAATCAAATAGCAGATCTTCGTATTTTATTTAATTTTCAAAACAATTTTTAACTGGCGATTGTCAGATAATCTTATCTCCAATTTGAAATTTAAAAAAAAAATGTCCAAGAGCATACGAAAGTCTATCTTGTATAGATTTTGAATCACTAATATCGAATCGAAGAAAGATAAATAACGATTGGTAGTACAACAAAATGGCCAATCCCCTTAAAATTTGTATGTTTTTTCTGACAATGTATACCTACTCCGTGATATTTCGCTATATGAAAGAAATCCACAACTATCCACATCTAAATCCACATCCTATAGAAAAAGTCACAAGTAGTCAAAGAAGACAAAGGTTGCAACTATAGCCCTGTAAAGAGATTAGAGCTGAATATCTGCTAAAGTGCTTAAGATTCACTTATAAATTTGGTAAAAAAAACGTAGTGTAATGCCACTTATTTTTTATGTAAAATGAATGCATGTAATGTAAGACACTACAAAGAAAATGTGCAATAACTTCCGCAATGGTAGTCGGATTGTATGATATGTCTCTTTAAATGTGTATTACAAAAATACTTTTAAAATGTGAGCTGTGGTTGCACTTAAATTAAAGCAAATTTTGTCTTCTTCATATGTACCTTGTGAATTTTTTTAAAGGAAGCACTTTTTGGAAGCAGGTAACAAAGCTTAAAATTATAACCATTTGAAAATTTCGATGTTTTTGACCTACAAAATTTCTATGCAACTTCGATCGACAAACCAAATAGGTAAAATTTATTTCAGTTTAGTATAATTTTTCTATTTGCTTTTATTTTTTTAATTCTACACAATTACATTTTTAATCTTTATGTGACGGCAACGAAATAAAATCAATGTCCCCAGACCTCAACTTGTGACTTGATGTCCTTGCCACGTCTGGAGTAGATCCTCATGGTCAAACCTTTGGATCCGGGACCTCCATATAACAATTCAGCTGTTGAATCAACATTTTTAGTGCGATCAGTAACTCTTATTGCAGTAACTGTTTTTGCATCGATACTCTAAATTATTAGAAAAACAAATCAACATTTTACAAAGTCCAAAAACAAAAAAATCCAAACTCTCACACCTTTTGTTTGAATACATATTTTCTTGACGTGACTAAAGCAAAAATACCTCTATTTGATACCTTATCTTTAGCTAAAAGTTTATCCTGTGGGCCGATTTCACCCCACTTTAATTCTGCAGCATAAGTGTACACTATAATTGTCAAAATAATTGACAATGCACACAGAAACTTCATCATAAAAATTCACTGACAACTAACACAATTAATCGATTGTTTAAAATGACTGACAGAATCTCCTAAAAGACTTGGTAATTTATATTAATACGTTTCTTTTTTTTGGTAAAGTAAGCTCCGTAAGCTTTACCAATCAAAAAAACAATACACTTGCAACAATCAACCTGGAAACTAATTGTTTTAAAAAAATAAAACAATAATCTTATCTAAAAACTCAAATTTTCCAAACTTCTAATAAATCATTGATGGTTTTTTTTAGATATTGACAATCTTAATTTAAACAAAAATTTATCCGATAACCAAAAGGGGAAACCATTTATCATCTGTATTATTTATTGAGTAGCGAAGATTCAATGAAGTTTCGAATGTCGTAAGATATTTTTTTTTAGCAAAATCATTCTTGAATGCCTTATTCTTTGATGAATAAAGTGTTACTTATTAAGTTTTGTATTAAAATAGACTTTGAGTAAATTGTAAGTGGCCTCGGTCACTACTTCGTTCTCTTATCCTCGTTTTAATAAAAATAAATAATTTGTGTCGAAAATGCCATTAAAGGAAATCGTGCATCGAAAAACTAGATATCCAGCTGATTTTATAAATTTGTAACAGTAGGTATCATCAAAATAAAAAAAAAAAAAAAAAACAATTTTTTTAAAGCAATTTAATAATACAAATATTGTAATTTATCAGTATCCCCAGATCTCAACGACTTCATTGATGCCGTGGCTGCGCTTTGATTCAAACTTTATGGTGACACCTTTAGATCCAAGTCCTCCATTTTTAATTTCTGCCGTTGAAGCGTAATTCGGCTTTTTAGAAGTTATTCTGATTGCAGTAATTGTCAATGCATCGATTTTCTAAATTAATCACTGTTAATATTTTGCACAAATAAACTTAATTTTCCAAAATTACTAACCTTTTGTTTGAAAATATATGTTTTAGAAACTCTCAAACCGAGAAAAAATAATTTCTTGACTTTATCCTTGGCGATTAGGTAATCCTTTGGACCTGGTTCACCCCATTGGTAATCAGCTGCAAGGGTGAACGCGACAAGTGTCACAAAAATTGCCAATAAAAGTACGAATCTCATCTGTAAGGTATTATAAAGTTTAGTTTCTTATTCGGTTTATCTCCATCTGAAAATGCTCCTTTACTACTCACATCGGCTTTCGATAAAACTTGTACAAAGACTACAGAAAAAAACTTCGTGCTATGATCATTTAGTCTACATAAACAGCGATCAGGTATAAATTTATTATCTGAAATACGATAACTTAGCTTAAAACTGATTTTGAAGCTAGATCATATTATTGATAATGTGTAACAATTATCTTATCAGAAATATTAATATTTGTATGTGAAAACAAGAGTTGAAAAATATTGAATTCTCAATTGCTGATAAATTGCATTTATAGTCACCAATTTTATAATACATCAGTTCTTAATGTTTTTTTGTTTGTTTTGTATTTCAACTGATCAGAAGCGGTAAGCAAGCTTAACTTAAAGCATTAACAACATTTTTCTTAAACCTTTAAAATTAAATGTAGTTATTGGGTTACAAAGTTCAGCCTTTGATAATGAGTACCGCTTTTCAACAGACGAAGGTCTACGAAGCCCACAAAAATATTTTGAACTTATAACTCACGATAACACCCAAAAGTCCTAGTGAATCTTGTAATGTTAGTAAAAATTTGAGGAATTTATTTTAATACATTGAGCATACGTCAAAATATGCACCTCCAATATTTGTATCAAAATGAGATGGTCCTAGAGTTTGGGAGGTCATCGGACAATAATATTAATCACGAGTTTTAAACCGCAGGTAGTCACGACAAGAGTTTGAAAACAATGAAGTAGAAAAAAAAACAATTTCTTAAATGCACTTTAATATTTATTACATTTATAATGATGAACGAAACGTAAGATGATTATTTTTTATTTGTATAACATCTAATGTACACTCTTATGCGTTTGCCTCGCTTTGATGTAAGCTTTATGGTGACACCTTTGGATCCTAGTCCGCCACTTACAATTTTAGCTGATGATATTTCATACTTCTTTTTTACACCTTCGATTGATATACCGGTTATTGTATAAGGGTCGTTACTCTAAATAAATCACTGTTAATATTTCGCACTCATCTAAAACTTCTTTTCAAAAACACCAACCTTTTGTTTCAAAACATATTTTTTAGTAACTCGAAGACCGAAAATACCGCGTTTCTTAACTTTATCCTTGGCAATTAGATAATCCTTTGGACCGATCTCACCCCATTGGTAATCAGCTGCAAGGGCACACGCTACAAGTGTCACAAAGACTGCCAACAAAAGTACGAATCTCATCTGTAAGGAACATAAAGTTTTGTTTGTTAAAATGGTACTATCTGCATCTGGGTAACTCTTTCGCTGCTCACATTGCATCGGCTATCGATAAAACCCGTAAAGAGACTACCAGAAACAAAGTTAGAGTTGTGATCATTTATTCAACATAAACAGTTGTTCCTCGTTTTATTATCTTTGATTCGATTATTAAGCTTGAAACTGAAATATACCCGCGGTAGTAAGATTATGGTCTTGATAATAATTTTTATATATTTATCTTATCAAAAAGATTTCTTTCTGAAAATAAGACTTTAAAAATGTTAGATTGCTTATTAATACAATAATATATAATAATAGATCATACATATTTATAGTTAAGAAACTTGGTTTGTTCTTTAATTTAAACTCACCTCAGAAATTAGCGGAAAGCTAACAAAAAAATGACTTTGTTATGATGATTACCAAAAGTGGACGGGTTTATCAGAAAAGGTACGAATAAGTGCGTCTTAAACTGGCAACTTCCCATGAATTTGTTTCCAAATGTCCAAAGATGCATTGATTACGCTAATACAACAACAATTTTTTGCCAGATTCAGATGTCCGATAAGGCAAACACCGCAAGACGCAAGAAGTTTGTCTCTGAACAAGGCTAAATTGTCAAAGTCGAATTTTGACATTTTTGGGGCGAAATGAATTTGATTTTTTTTTTGTACAAAGCTTCAATTTACAAATAACCGACGCGTCGCGACGGCCTTTATTTCCGGTTAGGTGATTTCTCGTTAAGAAATTTCGTTCCGTTCTTTTCTAATGACGGTTTTCCGGTCTAAGTGCAGCCCACATTTATGCTGTATAGGATTTCATAAGCCTAATGCTGATGACTTTCAGATACTGATTGAAAATTCGGGCTAAATGTAGGCTTTAATTTTACAGAATTCTAAGTTTTTTTTCAAATAAAGCTTGCTGGTTTTCTTGGGAAAACCACCACATTACCACAAGTCACAATATCGAGCCCCTACCATAAATGAGTATGTGGTTGACCTTAACACTAAAACTAATTCATGTGAGTGCAAAGAAAATTTTTAAAATGAAATACTATAGTTCGAAATCCGTTAACATTTTTATTGCTTATAATAAACATCCCCTGAAGAAGTCGGGAAAATCCAACGAAAAGGAAAAAATTATGAGATAAAAATTGTTGTTTTATTTGCAAAAACAACTTAAGTTTATTTGTTTTTTCTTCAAGGAACTTACAGTTTTATGTTGGTTTAATGCAAAATAAAATTGAGCAGGATTCTCACATTCTCTCTATTATTGGTAAAAAAATGTGAAAACGTGTTCAAAAGTTAACCAGAGAGATGATATTTTATAACTGCTCCTCCACACAAAGCCAAAACCAACCGAAAATGGCCCGTATTCCATGTTTTTATAACAGAAAAAATCCTAAATTTGTGTAATACTACTGTGTATATTTTATTTGAGTTAATTTTGTACAAAACCAAAACATAAAAGAAAAAAAAGATAATTGTTTTCACATATTTTTTTTATTCTTTAGACTTTTTCGACAAATCCTCCCACAAATCCATTCACAATTTAATTTACGTACCCATAAATCTTAACTTTACACGAAAACTTGGCCCGACTTTCTCCTACAAATTCTAAAGTCGCCGTTGTTTTGCCTGGTCCACCTTTCGTCAATGTAACATCTGCCTTGCATTTTCCTTTAGGATCAGAAATTACGATGGCCGATATAGTCAGTCGGTCATCTTTCTAAAAAACAAAATAAAAATAATAAGATAAAAATATCGAAAAAACATATTTTTTTTGATAATTACCTTTTGTTTAAAAACATAACTCGTCTTTGGTACACCAAATAACCAGGATCTTTTAGAAACTTTATCATCAGCAATCAAATAATCATTAGAATTCACTTCACCCCATTGGTAGTCCTTGCAAGTGACATAAGCCACAAATAATGTCAAAACAATTGCCGCAATAACAAGCTTCATCTGAAATGTATGTTCTATTTGTTGTTATTTTGATAAAATTAAACTCCAAGTTAATAACTTACATTTCAAGTTCTCTGATTGCTGGTCTAAATGTATTTAAGCAAGTCACCTTGTATTTTTAACCGTTAAAGGTGGAATTTTATCTGTTCATTTATTTATTTTTTATTTCCTTTATTTTATTGTTATCGGTTCGGATTGATTTAAAGTATTGTATCGGATAAGAATTAAACTTTCTCTCATGGAAGAATTCTGAACTAGATGTAGGTATATAAATAAAAAATGGAACTTTGGAAATTGGTCCCCATATTAATCTAATCGGTCTATTATTGTTTTTAAATGCATACCAATAAAAATAAAAATACTTTTTTTTTTGTTGATCGCTGTGGGTAAGTTTGATGCGTTGTTTTTGCATGTCATTTTGGTTTATCAGCTCAAGTGCTACCGATTGCACATAAAAATGATTCTGATCTGATGATAGGTGTAAACAATTGAAGTATTTAATACTTTCCAGATAATTGATTGATTGGGTACTGTGATTTCTAGAAATTCTACATCACGTGCTGAACTTCAAACGTTAAAAATTTGAGCTGTGAACAAACTTTTTACATTGTATTGTAAGATAAGAAAATTGAATTTCTCATTGTCTTGTGACATCATTATTATTCTAGTTTCTCGGTTCAATGGAAGCTTATTTTGGACATGATTTTTTAAATTTTGCCGTGCTGATAAGGAACCCATCAACTTGCTTAAAATAAATCTATCGTAAATTTGAAGTAAAATATAGAAAAATGGTTCTGTAACATAGTTTTTCAGGATTAGTGGGATATAGGATATAGCACAACGGACGTGGTTAATATTTGTACGATAGGTGAAATGAAAAATAAATCCATTTCAGTTACTCCAAATAAAGAACCTGTGAACGACTTGTCACGTTGTATAAAACCTGCCACGTCGTATAGATCACCCAAACATTTGATCAATAGCATACGGTTCCAAATTGTCAATACCTACTGAAAATAGAGCATATGAATAAGTAGTATTGCATTTGAAAAGTAGTAACTACCATGAAAATTTACACACGGCTCAATAATTAAAGTGCATTTTTAATGCAATACCTATAGAAATGAGAAACAATTTTACATTGCATTATATTATGTATAAAAGAAATACTCGTGCCAACAGTTATACAATGTACATTGTTTTGAAAAATGATTTCAGGCTTCAGATTTTCATATAGGTAAGGTACCTTCATAACAATGAAAAGCCCCTGCTGGCCCTGTTTCGCACCTTTTATTATACTTTTTAATAGTCTATGTGCGTCATCGAACGGTAAAATAATCTTTACAAAATTGTATAATAATAAATTGAGTATTGTAGACTGCATACTCCCATACACAGCCAAAAAAATGTACACATTTAGACAAAGATTGAGATGATGTAAGTTAAATCGTGTTATATATAGAAATACGTGACCACAGAGAACAATGGGTTACAAGCTATTACCAAGTATTGATATAAAGTATTTAATTCAGGTTTCAATGGAAACATACAAAAGTTTTGCTAGTTGTGAGGCTCATTTTGAATATATAGGTCCTGCAATCGGTTGTAGCACAGCTATGTTGCAAAAGTTACAGACGTCACACACCGTCAAGTCAACATACGATAAAGTTGCTTCAAAGATTTTATTCAAACCGCACAGGAAATAAAAAAAAAATTAAATTGTTTCTTAATTTGTTTCAAGTTCTCTCCAAGAAATTTCTTGAACCCATTCAGGGAATCACCTAATAGTCTTAAATAAAATTTAAACTTCGACTGTAGCATTCATACCTACAGACAAACAGCAGGTAGAGAAAATCACTGTCATTTTATAATATTGAACTTCTTATTTAATTATTGTTATTTTATTTATATGAAACCAAAGCTTGTCAATATTAAAAAAACCCTTTAAATGGAAACTAAAAAAAATATTTTTATTTATAAGTATGTACATAAATACCTATCCGTTCTTAAAAATTAATTTTAAAATTTCAGTTTTAAGCTTTTAAGTTTTTAGATAATAAGAATATCTTAAATATCTAATAAACCTACGAAAACTAATCAACAAACAGTAAAATCATTTTTAAATATTCAAATCAATAAAAACCTAATCGTTACTCACATAAATCTAATTATCCTTTTTAAAGGAAGTCATTTTAATTTTAATTCAAATGGCGCCATCTAGTTCCCTGATTGAAAACCTTTTGATAAGTACTGACGCTGATTTTTCAAATGGAATCACGTTTTATTGCTCATTAAAACAAAAATCATTTTAAACCTTTTCTTCTACTTAAATGAAAAACCATCCTACAAAAAGTTGACCATTCTTCGTTTGCTGCCTGTGTCAACTATCTTAACCTAAAGGAAAGAATGAATGCTTGGTCATTAATCAATTCAACTTTTATCAGCTCCACAGAAAGTGGAAATTTATAATGAAATGTATTAATCAAAAAGTGTCTCCATTCGTAAAAGTATTTTTTATTTCTTTGTTTCTATTTAATAAAATAAAAAATAAAAAAAAAAAACAAAACAAAACTATAAAACACTGAAACAAATGGCTGTTTTACAAAAAGCAAGATGAAGCAAGTTGCACATTGAAAATTTAATACAAATTCAACAAGATAAGTTTTTTGTTTAAAAGGAAAGAAATTGTATATTTTCATCATTAAAATACGAAATCACTTTAGCAGAAGGTAGGACAAAAAAATGGAAAAAAAGCCAATAACAATTTATCAAATTCAATTATTGTATCGCTTAACACTTGATACTTGGATTAACATAAAGATAAAGGCTTTTAGTAATACCAGTATTCGAGTCGAAGGTTTGGACTTTAAAGCAGTTTCATTGTTGTTTTCGTTTATAAATCAATTCCCATTGCGGAGGATAGAAACCATTTAAGTGTTAAATGTAGGTTTTCAGAGTTTTAGACCTATCTAATAGGAACGAGATAAATTTTTGTAGTTTCCATCGGAAGTCTTAAGAGGTCACTTAATTATGAGAGAAAATTATGTTAGAATTCAAATGCATTTCTAGGCGCCAAACACCATCTGCTAAGAAAAAAACATCGTCGTATTTCATTCGTGTAAACAATGAGATAAGGTTTGTTTGTTGAACAAATTGGAATGAATATGTGATCATTAATAAATTAAATGCAGTTAGGTCCACAAATAAGGCTGAATATGCTTATCAAAAGGGTAAAGCCAAAAAGGTTAAAATAAATGGACTCTCTGAGAGAGTATACTATAAAATTTACGGCTGATTAAAATGACAATCTTAAAATTTATTTCTAATTGTCTTTTTTTTTTTTATATATTTTCAGGTGCCTTGGTATTAAATCACCATTCATCGAATTCAGCAACGAAATCGAAGTTCTTGCCAATACAAGTGTTTCCCTAAATATCACAAAAGACGAACAAGCACTAATGCACCAGGAGGGCTTAAAAAAGCTGGGCACATTTATAAAACCAGTAGACTTGCGTGACGCTACAACTGGATTTGTCAAAGCAAATCTAACGAAAAAAGTACCACTTTCTCAACCAGGTACTCGAAGACGGGGCCAGCATATAAATCCAATTCAAGAGGAAATGGAACAAAAACAAATAGTTCTACTCGATGAAGACACAGACGAGAACGGCCTACCAGCGAGTCTGACGGAAGAAGATCGAAAATTCATTGTGCCGATGGCATTGAAAAATGTCACCCCAGATCCAAGGCTACCTTCAGCACCAACAACATCAACCACTACTACAACAACAACCACAACGACAACAGCTGCCACACCGGATTTTGCATCGAACATCGATGATTTGAAAAACCATATTCTCTTTTTGCAGAATATGACCAAACATAACAGCAACTTTCAAAGTAAGTTCGTAGTCTTTCCAAGTCTTCAGAAGGATAAAGGTCCAGCGGCTACAACAACCCCAAGTACAACTACTACCACCAGCACTTCGAGGCCGCTTTTTCGCTACACACCTCCAATACCCCCACCAACTAGAAGAGCGACATTTCATTCTTACACAACATCATCTACTCCTCGTTCTCATCAATTCGATCATTATTTCGATAACGAAGATCCAATGGTGGCAATACAGCGTGAGAAGATCACCATTGTTCCACAAGTCCTGCTCTTAAATGATCAGACTCCACCCGATGACAATGAGGAAGACAGTCGTCGAATGGGTGATCACAAGGACCAGCGGGTAATTTATTCAAAAAGAAAAAACTTCCGCAAACCGAGCACTCCGTCAAGTTTAACAACGACAATTTCCTCACAAACAACTGTCAATATTCCTGAGAAGCCTTTTCGAAAAAATCCCAAAAGACCAAGAAACAATGGTGAGAAACGCAACAAGAATCAGCGAAAGCCTTGCAAGAACCCAGACTCACCCAAATGCCAGCGCCAGAGAAGAAGACAAGAACAACAACAATTGTTGGAACACCAACAACTTCAACAACAATACCAGCCGTTTCAGCCATTTCTTCAGACAATCAACAATACTCGACGATTTGCTGTATCGATTGAAATACCAGATTCTTTTAAAATCAAACCAAATGAGACCAGAGAACCATCTGCAGAATTAAAACTCTTACGAATTCCCAGGAGTCATCATAATCGGCGGAATATTGGTGGTTCTTATGGGACTACGTATTACGATGCTCCGGCAAAAGACTTTATCATGTCGGGAGGCCAGTTGGGAGGATTAAATAATCAAATGTTTTTGAATAATACTCCAAGTCCTACAGTAGCTGCTTACTCCGAGCCCATCAATTTGAACCCAGATTTGTGTTATGATGTGGACGCTCTATCTTATGGTCAGAAAAAAATCTGTGTAATGCATCCGAGTGTGATGCCGGCCATAAGCCGAGGAGCTAGATCCGCCATCCAGGTAAGACCTTATTTTGTTTGTTCCTAATTCTTAGAATTATTCGCTTCAAACATTTAATTTTACAGAGCCCTTAAGAACCTAGAGGGCCCAAAAAATCTTTTTTTGCTGCCCTCTATCTTTTTTGGTGCTAATTACAGAAAGTCAGGCCTATTTACCTAAATGTTTGAACATTTTAAGCTGTCTTCATACTTTTCTCCAGCTCTTTTATTCTTAGCCTAAAATGAACTTTTTGAAATAGAAAAAAATGGATAAAAAACGCCATTAGCAGCTTTAGTTGAAACTAGTTCTTCATTTCACATTGCCTCTGTATTCACTATTATACATTTTTCTGTATTTTTTAAGGCTCCAGGTAGTTAATCATGTCTTTTACTTTTCCCATCCTTGTTAACAGATTTGCATTTTTATCGTATTTTCTAAGCAAAGGATTTTTCCATTCCCCATTCCATTCAGTATGCATAAAGGTGTCTTTCGTCGACTATTATAGTAGGTATGATCGATAAGGTTGCAAGTGCGTCAGTCAAAAGTGCCTTTCCTGACATCGTTAAAATCAGGTACTGCTAATGCTATAGCACCATGCTAATTCTTATGATGAAGTTGATAGAACTAAGTGGGTTTCCTGCAACAATTTTATGCAGTTTATGTCTTTCCAATGCCATTTAATACCAAATAGTGATGCCTTAAGTAGTCTTGTATAGTTCATATTTCAATTTCTATACAAAAAACGCTTAAGCTTAAAACACGTATTTCTGCCTTAAAAATACATTCTCTTATTTCAATCCCTCTTAGTGACATTAACAACCAAAAATGTGTGTCTCCTCATACAAGTGACACTCGAGAAAGCTGTTACGCCAAGACAAGACAAATTCAGCCAATTACCATAATCTTGCTAAAGAAAGCACAATGCACACAAAACCTCATGATAATTTCCTTGCCTGAAGCCTAGGAGAATCCCTCCACTCAAGCCTAAGCCCGTTTAGCTACACTTTTAAACATAAGAATTGCCACTTTGTTGAAGAGGGAACAAACACAAACTCTTTCTAGGTCACGAAAACTGCAAAAGCTACACAAATTGCGTATAAAACGCAGGGGTAGTAAAAAAAATCCCGAGGAACAGGAATAACCAACCCCAAAGATAAGAAAACAAGGTAGTGCGCTTCCTGGTTTTATATTTTTCTGAGAATAAAGCGTAGATACACCCTGAAGCTACCTAAGATTATGTGAAGGACACGACGTACTTATATCCTACACACTACCACCTGTAAGGAGAGATCAAAAGAATTGTTTTGTTTTTTTTTTTTGTATTATTATTATTTACGGCAATGAAAGCCATAGTATGAAGTTGGTATGCAAATAGAGGTCGTTCCACAGCCCCAAGCATTTTGAATCTTCCTTCTTCACTATATTTTGTTTGTTTTTTTTTATATTTTTGTTTGTATAGAAATCAAATGGAAGTATGTTTTTATTTCTCTTAGTAAATCTCGAAATCTTAAAACCCTCACAGTTTGTAGAGACATATATGTGTATAACATGTTAAAGTTTAAGACAACTTAAATCAGAAGGGGGGTTGATGCTTGAAGCGGAATAAAATTAACATGGAAAATATTATTATTTGTTCGTCCTTGTAACAGAACTCAGGGGTAGATGGCATTTCTCATTACACTCAAGTCCTTGAGCACATGCGAACTTATTCAATAATGTTTTGAGAATAAGATCTTGCTTTGTGTGTTGGCTAAAGAATTCAATGTCTTTTATGTATGTATGAGTTGTATGAATTGACAAGTCGTTTTTTTTTTTGATAACTTCATACAAACACTCAAAAATTAAATGATTATTCTAGGCCCAAAGCTAAATATGGAGAAATGTTTATGTATAGCTACTTTGTTTATAAAACGGATTCTAAGATTGTTTAGACTCGAATACATTTCACAATATTAAGGATTTCCCGGATGTGAATAACTTTTATGGTTTATGTGAATTGCGGAAGTTTAATTAAATCAGGGTTGATAAATCAATAAAGTCTTATGGTTTAATTATACTAAAAGGTAATACGACTGCCTGTGTGTTTATTGACTTAAAATGGCTTCATAAACAAATATTTATTAAGTGAAATGATAATCGAGTTTTGGAATTTACTCGGTTTTGTTGTTGTTTTTTTTTTTTTTTAACAATGTAAAGTTTTAAAATCGTAAAATTAGGTTCAACATTATTATTTTTGCTTTAAATAAAGAGTTCTTTTATTCAAATTGAGTTGGTATTCATTTTTAATGGGAAATGTTTGAAACCCAAGCAAAATTTTAGCGGGAGATTATTATTGAAATGTCTGCCTTAACTCAAAAACAATACAATGTTTTTTTTTGTTAGTTTAAATGTCATGTAGGTACATAGGTATTAGGTACCTAAACAAAATTTAAAACATTGAACTCAAATAATTCGCTGAAGTAGAATTTTAATCAATTTCTAATTACCCATTCAATATCCACTACTCTTATACATTTCTCCCTTAAAAAGATAGAAAACTCAACACTATAGGATAGTTCTTTGGTTGCATCTATGTAGGTCAGGTACCTATTCCCTATGCATGATTTGCCATTGTGCCGCTATAATATAATTGATCATGAAAGTTTAATAGGACAAAAACAAATATAAAATGCGCTGTTTGTTTAATATTTTCAATTTGCTTTAGGTGAATTTGGTGGTTTTCTATAAGAATGCATATTTTTGATAGGACAATAGATGCTCTTCAAATGCTTTACTTTTTTCCAATATTACTTGATATCCACATCCAATGAATGTGTTCAAAATGTCATTAGGAAACAGAAAGAACAATTAACCCATCAATCAACTCCATTGAAGTGCCATCCACTACTATTGAACACGTGCATTGTGACAGCGCAATAATGTTATTCATCTTTCAATTTCATATTAGAATTAAGTTCAAATCAAATGAAGCAATGCAATAATTTGAAAAATCAATAACATAGAAATGCGGAATGCCATCTGGGAGAGATCATGATCATTTACAGCAACTCTTATCGCGATAACATCAATCAAGTAAAATAAATATTTTTTTTTATCTTCTCTCTAACACTCTTTGTTGTTGTTGTAATTTTCCATTAAAGATTAACCTCAAGATCAAAAAAAAAGTCTGCACGCCTTGACTCAATTAAATTTCTTGCACTTCCCTTGATTGAGAGTATTTCTGCTCCATTGATGCAGCGCTCATGATTATGATTTATTTTATGTGCCACATGCAACTTGGAACACATCTACCAAGAGAATAGTTACCTACACTATTAAAATTATAAGACGATGAGATGATATTACCACTTTACTTCTGTAGGGGGCAGAAGACAAGGCGGAGGAAGTTTCATGAGCCAAAGTTCTACATTTTCAACGTCATCGTTAAGTTATTTGCTTCTTTCTTGTTGACAAAAAGTAGGTTTTATTTTACGATTAGTGTGGCCAACAGCTTTAAATTATTTTTCAGATTGAATCCAGATTCAAATTCATATAGACCTTGCTTCATAATATTTTGTATGAAATTGAATCCTATTTCAACTTGTTTCGAACCTTCAATCCGCTTCGACAATCAGGTTAACTAACAAACCAAGCTTGAGTTTTGAAATGTGAAAGCTTATAAGAATTATTCCATAACAAGACTCTACCCTTTTGATTTTATTAAAACTTACATATTTTGTAGTTACATGAGCCACTTAAATAGTAAGTACATTTTACATTTTCGTATTCCTAAGATATTTTGGCACAAAAGGGAACAACTTTTTTTGTAGATACAATGTGTAAAGTCATTATTTCAGTCTCAAAAATGATGTTTGTGTAATTGTCCATGTCCATACGTTTCAATATAATGATTTTCGTGTCATCGTTGCAGTCAAATACTCACATCTTAATATCTTGATTCGTGACTCGGGGTGTCTCTCTTCGCTGGCGATTTTTCTCACTAGTGGATTTGGATAGGTGCGAAGGTTGCTCGTCAGTTTTTTAAAAGCGTTTATTATGAATTTATAAAGAGGCCTAACTTCTGGTGCTCGTAGGAGACTTCGCTTTACCCAGCTATATTAAGAATTAATGGTAATTTTGATTTATATTGTTTCATACCAAAAAAAAAGACACTACTGTCACACTGTTTACAATATTGTTTGTTGCTATTTTTACGTTCTCGGGAAAACCTCTGCAGTCTTCAGTTTTGTAATTCACTTGGGGAATTTTTTTAAATTTTTAAAAATGTCCCATTGTCCTTTGCGTGCGCCTTAAAAGTGGTTCGATGGGTTCTATATGTTTGTATGTCTGTCTGTCTATCTATCTGTTTGCTTACTTTTGGCTGCCACTCCACCGTGTGCTGTTTGTCGTCGTCGGTCGTCCAGGACAAGAGACATAAATCATTTTGTTCAGTCATTAAATCGCCATTACAACATTGAACTCTTTTGCGGTCTAAAGAAGTAGATGTTTCTGTTTGTGTATGAAAGTTGCAAAAACAAAAATGGGACAAGAAAAATGTACTTTTTCTCGCATTGTGAATTTGAAATACATTTCTTTCTCTCGAGGGAATAACTAGGACGTCGTTGTTGATGATGGTGGTGCCAGAGAGAGGATTCTTGTTTTTTTTTGCAATTTTAAGAACCGTTCGTTGCGTGGACCCAGTGGTATTTTCATTCGTGACAGTTTACTCAGTTTGTTGATAAACGGTACTCTTTGATGGATGATGTTAATTAATTAATAGATAAGGGTAACATGGAACATCACTCAATATTATGACCAAAGAGGAAAGAGGTTCAAGTCGTGGTCTCTAAATTTTTGAAAATTAGCGATTTGCAAAAAGTAAGGTAGGTACTTATACTACATACCTTAGCTACTGAACAGCTTTCATAACAAAAAAATGAGTTTCAGACATTTTTACAAAACTCAACCAATTAATAAGGAAAAAAATTATACGGGTCCGCCGGTTCTTTCTCTGCTCTGTATAGTTCCTTTAAAATAATTTGCTAACAATTATTACATACACACATAATGTTTATTATTTTAAGGAATAAATACTGAACAAATTACAATTTAAATGTGTACTGTTTCATTGAAGATGCATGACTTTCATAACAACTTAACTTTGTTTATCCAAAATAAATTAATAATTAGCCAACCTGAATTCAAATATTAATAGTAAATCAACAAAATCAAGACAAAAACCAAAGGTTTGCAACGTTGATCAGCATAATTATGCCACCCTCTCTCCGAAAACATTTAAACATACCTACAATCTGCTGCTTTTCTATTATATAAGTACACTACCAATATTGGAAGGATACACAAAACACAACACCTTTGAGCATTATTATAGCACTTATTGATTTTGTCCTTAAATTAAAGTTAAATAAAGAGACTCTGTAAAATGGGCGCAGAGTGATATGGAAGGGCTTGCTAACTATATACACTGCACTGCAACATTTGAAGGCAAGCAAAGCAAAATCAAAGGGCTGACTGACTTGACACTGATGAAACCAAACCCCTGGCTCTTGCCACCTTTTCCTTCATATCTATTCTATAAAGTTAAGCGAATGCTTGCATTGCATTAGAAGAGCCAATTTGTGTTGCAAATTGGCATTTTAATTTGATTTCGTTAGTGTCGCCCCTTGTTATAGGCAAACAATTCCGTCTGGCAAAGATAAGAATTAAGAAAAATGTACAAAATAATGGTGGATTCAGCAGGAGGTATTCTTTTTTGTTGCTTTTTAAAGTCCATTCAATATTGTATTTTAATTAGAGAGATAAGCTTTTTTAATATGTTTTTTTTTTTTTTTTGTATTTAACAAAGCTAAAGTTGTCGATTTTTGTTTGAAATCAAATCGGACGAGAGAAATATGTAAATGAAATATAACAAACAGAACGGTTGCTGTTTAGAAATTTGTTTTAATTCTGAATCTTAAGTTATTGATTTGGTAATGGTACACAAAAGTGCATATTGCATGGAACAGCATTTAAAATGTATTGAAAAATGTAAATCATTGAGATCTTGTCAAACACAACTTGTAAATAACAGCAAATCATCAGCCAAAAGTTGTTTACTATCTCAAATTGAGTATCTATTCCTGAATCATTGGCCAGTCTGGAGAAAAACAAAAATCAAAACCTAAATAAGCTCCTGCTTTCTCGTACTGATGTGGAAACTTAGCTTAGTTAGTGTAAATATTTTTGTTTTATGGGAAAAAATATACAAAATCTACTCTTACTTTAAGAATTAATATATCAAACACGTAAAAAATCAGTTTTTAAATTTCAACGTAGAGCCTGCTTATTGGCAAAGGAACTACCTACTTTAGAAAAAAAAAATAAGCCTATTTTTTTAACTCTCCATTGAAAGTTAACTGCATTTGTAATTTTCTAGCTGTTTTTCTCCAAAAAAAAGGACACGTTCATTATTTTTTATTCTTTTAACGAAACGATTTTGATTTTAAGCTAAGTTAGATGTTGTATCTTAATTTTTCTAAGATGTATTCATTCACTGGACTGAATTAAGGCTCGAACACTAGTGAGACTAAAAAAGGATATACATACACATAAAAATAAGTATACTTTTGTTTGTTTTTTGTTTTTTTTTTATAAACTTATCCTAAAAATATGGATTTACGGCCTGTATCATTGAAAATGACTCTTAGTTTACACATGTTTGCATTGTTTTTACAATTTTCCAACTTTAACGAAGTACATATTTGTATCACAAATTGTTCAATAAGAAATAAGTCTAAGATATCAAAAGAAATTTATTCATTTACTCTAGTTTCTTAGAGCTATCACGTACGAGAATTTCATTGCAACATCCATCACATGTGCAACAGTTATCCTTATTTTATTCTATTGTATATTTGAGGATAAAAATATAAATTATATGAATACCGCACACGTAAAAGAATATACATACATAGATTCTTCAAAAAAGATGTCATCGTTGAATGCATGTCATTCAAAACTGCCAACTTGAACTGCCGCTTGTGTATTCAACCTTTTCATCTTTTATACACGTGCAACTCCTTTGTGAGCAATTTTGCATAAACTGACGATTTGTATTAAAACCACAGACAAGCACATTTGTGAAAGGAAGCCAGGTACATAATGCTCAAAGGAGTAGGTAAAAGAGGATATGCATAACTGTGTGGTAACACATCAACAGTGCCACTTGCAGTCCTTCTATTGTAGAAATGTCAGTCCTCTGCACTGACCAACATTGAAAAGGACACACAACACACTTTTGAGGTCTTCCCTATAGCCACAAAAACACAACAGAATAAAAAAAATAAAAAAAAAAACGAACCTTTGTGCGGGGGTGACCATCAGAGTGCACAATGCACATATGAACATACATTTGTGCAAACTGCTTTGGCAAATACCATGGATCGGATGTTCCACCTTCAACCCTTACATCTAGCAATTTACAAGTTTTTGAATGCAAAGTGCAGGAAACGACGACGACCTCCTACTGTTTTTTTGTTGCATTGGAAAGTGTGTTGCAATGGTTGTTGCACCGCACGATTACAATCGCAATATTATTATTTGTCAGGGGATGATTTCTATTCAGTTTTGTCGAAAGAGCTGCTGCCCCTTTGCATTTGCAGCCACGGCCACCTATTCAATTGGAAAATTTAAATTTGAATTCAAATTAGTCGCCGATATGCAATTACAATTGCCAATAAGGGATTGCTGCTGTTACTGTTCTGAGTTGTTGCTAACTTTTGTATATTTTTTCAGACGTAAATCCCTTGCCTAATGCGCGGTGTGTGCTCAACAACTTTTTTTTAATTCGATTGTTTGAAGAACAGGATGCTCAGCTCATCCGCTACTGCCGCAACGTGGTCCGCCATTACTGACGTAGGGCTAAACATTTTGAAGTTCAATGTTTCCATTGTAGGATTTGAAGCGAGAATGCAATATGCAAAAAGTGTGCATGCTTTTGATTTGGAATTCTGTGCGTCTGTTTCTGTTGGACTTTTTTTTTCTTTTCATTTTCATTTGATAAACTGATTGGGTGAATAAGTGGTAAAACATGTACCTGGATTACATTTCAAAAACCTTTATTACCTCCGCTGCTGTTCTGGCTGCAGTTGAATGAAAAAAATATTGGAATTTGTTAATTAGTTTATTCCTGTTAGTTGTATTGGTTCGTTTGGTAGGGACTTTTGATTTGCTTTTCAATTAAAATTTATTTATTTAATTAGATTTTACTGTGGATAATTTTTTATTTAACTGTTTGGTTTTATTTTGTTTTCAGGAATGTCAACACCAGTTTAAAAATCGCCGGTGGAATTGCAGCACAACAGATGACAACACTGTGTTTGGCCCAATGTCAAGTTTAGGTGAGTTGTTAATGCTTTTTTTTTTATTGTTAGCTTACGTTATACATTTTACTGTTTGATTTGTATGCTATTTGAAAAATCAATTTTAAAATTGATAAGGTTATTTCTGAAATCACAATTAGTCCTGTAACCTTGTCGTTTCTTAAAAGGGAGACCTTGAGTCAACTTCAGTAGTCCTGGTTTGCTGTTATTGTTGTTTATGCTGTTAAGTCGATGTTTAATCTAATTTTTTGACTTCGATCAGCGAACACAACACTGTTAAAAATCCAAAAAAGGCAGTTACCTACTTCTTAATAAAAAGAAATTTATTGCAATCGTTTGAGCGGTTGAATAGTTGAGTCTTAAATATAATCATTTTACGGAACTCACTGACAGAATAGGTAATATAATATCCAAACGGTGTCTTATCTGAGGCTTAGTATTAAATTTTAATGGCGCTGTAATTACGTTTTAATACTTCTTCAAAATTATTAAATTTATTTTGCCATCCTTAAATCGTCACTCACTAATCCGAATCCCTGGAGCCACTTTTAAGCCAAAGAATCTTCAATCTATTTAATTATTCAAAATATTATTATGTGCAAAATAAACGAACAAAACAGCAACTAAAAGTACACCGTAGTTTTGTATCAGGCATGAATACATATTCCTCCAGGACCAGGCATAATTCCCTTCTTTTTGTGTCTCTAGTCTCTGTGTAACCACCATTCAAAAAGATACCATTGTGTCGCATATATTTCAAAGTCATCCGGACCCGTTTTGTCTGGTTTGGCAGGAAAGTTATAATACATTTCTGGAAAGGGGACCGCAGCGCAATTCGCCTCCCTTTCTGTTTCACACACAAAAGTCCTTTTTCGCCCCTTACAAAAAGGAAATGTAATAAATGTGCACTAATTTACCAATTTGTTGCGGTTAACAGTTATGATGACTGTTCTCTATCTCTTAGGTCTTCCAAAGAGCCCATAACTTTTTGTTTCAAATGGAGGCTTATACAACTTTACAGGAGAGGAGGGTAAATGTATAAGTATCATCCTGCAACAAAGGGTAGATTTTCTCGAACCGTTTATGGTTCTATAGGGTCGTAAAAAGAAGGCTGGTGAAAAATCTCGGTGTGTTGCACGCATCTTTTTACAATTCTTGTTGAAAGCTAATGTTTATAAGGATTTGTTTTGTTCAGAGAGTTCGGATTGAAAACAACTTTGAATGTCACATTTTAGCATTAGCATGGTAATTGACTTTGAAATGTTGTTTTTTAAAGCATTTCTCAAAACATAAAATAAGTACGATATGTTACTTTAGAACTAAAGAAATGGCTCTTTCAACCTCTAAAGTTGCATAGTATAGACTTACCATTTTCATAGAATTCTAATAAATAGCTACGTTTGCACACAGATTTTTGGAATTAGTCTCCGGGTTCAATATCGCATAATCTATATATTGATACCAAAAAGTCGAAATATGTTCACGAGTTTTATTAATCGGAATATCTACAAAATTAAAACAAACATGCTCATGCTCACATATTCATAAATAATATCCTGAAACGCTAATTAGAACGAGAAAATCATTAAATCAAGATTTTCAACCCACATCAACCCGCAGGCTCATCTCTAGGGAAGAAAATTTCAGCAGGACCCATAGAAAACTGGAAGCAATAATTACCATTAGCTTCTATGTGAACTATCAAAGAACCGTTTAGGGGGTTTCCGTTTATCCCAGGGCTCGTAACGAAACGAAAATTTTGAACATTCAATTGGAAGCGCGGTCAAAACCGACATCATGTTTGGCCTTCTCAGGAAAGGGGAGTCTGATGCCATTCAAACCTTGCGCCCGTATTCAAATATTAGTTCAGTAAAAACCAATACCGCACCCTGCAGTGGGAAATGACGATAATGGATTTGCTTCTATTTTCAAAAAAGGACAAGACTCAAAGACTGATTTGGACTCAGAGATCGTAATCAATACCTCGAACTGAATTCAGCCATTCAAATTCGAATACAAAAAAAAAAATCAAAAAAAAAAAACAAACAAAAAAGGACGAAAACAAAGTCCATTGAATGGTTAAGTGAATCCTGGAGGTGCTCTTTTGCTGTGGTAGAGTGGCTGCCTGCCAACGGTGCAGATGTTGTTCCCAAGGGATGAATCATTGTGGCGGCGAAGCACAGTTACTACTGTATATGACGCAAACAAAAGTATGTGTGTTTGTTCGGGTTCGGATTCGGATTTTGATTTGGAATTTTCCGTGTATTTTCATTCTGAAGTGGATTTTTGTGATTTTTGTGTTTTGCAGGTCGACTCTTTTCCACCAGGATCAGACCAATACATCGCAGTTCTCGAATTCGAGTTTTATTCTGTAGTACTTCTCCGAACTTCGACTGACATGAGCAAAGTGTTTGCTTGCGAATGTGGGTAAATTCGACTATTGATTGCAGCAGGAAGCAATCCTGAATATTTATTCTGATGATGTGAGACTATGACTATGTATGGTCTGGTTCAGGCTGACTGAAGTGGAGTGATTTGATGATGAAGAGGGGAATAGATTATGAGATCAGATGGATGTGTGCATAAAGAGAAAAGTGATATGATTACTTCGGCATTGATGGATTACTCTTGGGAGGAGTATAATGCTCAAGGAAACAAAATTGATTTTGATGACATACGGGTTGCTTTTTGTTTATGGATTTTCTGTTTGGGGTGTACGAAAAGTATATCATTTCAATCTAGTGTTTATGTAAAGAAATATGCAAACAGATTAACGAACTAATGAACATTTGAATAACTAGATACTATTGCTATGTGTCTTCCGTCTCTTTGGATGTTAAAACAATCTTATTTTAGGCTAAAGATTAAATTTACTTGACATTTACGTGTTAGTAGCCATGCAGTAAGTAATACAGTGCAAGTCAAAAGTAACGAAACAGTCACACACAAGCTCCTAAGAAGTAAATATAAAGCTTGAATACAATTTTTTTCATTTTTAAATATGCATTCAATTGAAAATAAAAATCAAAAGTAGGTAATGATTAAACGTTTTTGAAGTTATACATCTTTACCGGCGATTATTAAATTTTTAAACCAGTATTAAAACAGATTTTTTCAGCATATTATTACTGTTTTTTTTTTCACACAGACAATATAAGTAAGCAAAGAGTAAACACACACTTACATTTTTTACTGGGTTTGTTTATTTTTTTATTTAAATTTATTAAATTACATTGTTATTGATAGTCTGACTGATTTATTTTCTACACTATAAGTGATAGAAAAAACCTAAATACACCAAAAGATAGGTGGTATAATGAAGGGTTCTGGTACGACGGCATTTTTCGAAATTCCACCGGCAAGTTAGGGTAAAATGGGGCAAAAGACAAACATTTGTTTTTTTAAATACTATACTCGTATATTTAAATTTTTTCAAACGATTTCTCAAAAGAAATTTGGTGTGCCATTTTTAAGATATTATTTATCAACATCTAAAAATTAAATTTTGAAAAAATAAAAATCTTTGAACCAAAATCGAAATTAAATAAGTTTTCAAAAGAAATCCAAAAGCTGTTCCTGGCTAAAAAAAATAATGTATTTTTGCTTTGTTGTACATATCTTCCAATACCTACACACATCTGATAAACAAAAGCTAAAATTCTCAAGCTAAGTCAATGCATATTAGCTTTGGATAGCATGAGCAAGTTCGTGCGATCCAGTCGTGCATTTTATTTATAATTAAAATTCAAAAAAATTGATGTCTCAACCCTTAATTGTGTTCTAAATACTCAAATAAAATATTATGTAAAATCTTATTTTATTTTTATTTTTGACCGCTAAAGATCATTGAACTTTTATTGCTAAAGTTTTGAAAAATTGCCGCGCTATCAATTAGTTAGGTTCTTTGTACTAACATTTCTATGTGTAAAATTTCGCTTGATATCGACAACTTTTAGGGGTGTGACCGAAAAAAAATGTTGCAAACCGTTTAACCCATGTTTCAAGACAAATATTATTATAAAAGTAAAATTATCAAGATAATTTTCAAACAAAATTTAGTATGGCATATTTAAATTAACTTGCATTTAAAAAGAAAACTTCGAAAAAATTGAGCAATCGGTTTTCGAAAAAAAATTTTTTAGATTTTTTTATAAAAACATATTTATCTACTTAGCAGGTCGATACATATAGTACTTATGTATGTAGTATATCGAAAGTAAAAATTCTGAACTTGGGTTAAGAGCTTTAAATTTGTTGTTTCCCAAGACTGCATCTTTTTCATAAATGTATCTAGTTTTTATTTCGTTTTAAAAACAGAAAATTAAAAGAACTTTATTAAATTGAAAGCAAGTCATGCATTTAATTTCATTTACTTTAGTTCGAAATTTAGACCATCTACCAAAACTGAATGTACTGAAATACTTTACCGTTTATATAAGGAAAAGTAAAAGGAAATAAGAAGACAAAGCCTTAAATGAGCGCATCGCTCTGAATGTCATGCTTAAATTGTCGAAGCGGAAGTAATCCTCTTATGGTTATTGGAGAAAAGGATAAGAACCATTATATCGAGTCGGTTATATTCTCTAACCTAAAATACCACCCAATCCACCCATCAGCAACCCCATTTTTGTACTCTCACTTGTTCACTCAACACTCACAAAAATTAAATGAATGAAAATTTTTCTTGTTGAGGAGGTAGATATATAGTATAGCTGTTGTGTAGGCCGGTTGGAGTGGGGGAACAAAATGGGGAAACTTTTTCCATCCACTACGATGGTGCTCCTTTTCTCGGGGTAGCGGAAGGATGTTAATAAAAATATCCTTGAGCAACAGTCGTTGTTGGATCTTTGCTTGGTTTGATGCTGTATTGTGTGCTGCGCTTGATAATACCATGGTTACCTTGCGAAGCACATTCAATTCAATCGTGTTGAGGGCCACATTGGTGGTGGCCCAATGTCCCACTTCATCGTTTATTTAAGGTCGAAAGGATTCATACAATAGATCACAAAAAAAACAACAACAAGAAAGTACCTACTAAATGTGTACTTCTGGGAGCAGATGACTATGAACGGAATTACTTGTGTACAATTACCAGAAGGAGGAGTCTTACAGATTTTATCGTGGCGTACTTTTTAATTGAATTTAACGTTGCTAATGAACTGGAATAATGGTGATGTTATTTGTGTATAGCTTGTAGATTAGTATTTGCTTCAATTTAGGAACAATGACACCCAGCAATATAATAATTAATTAATTTAATTGGTATTATGGTGTTCTGGTAAACAAATGTATATAATGGGTTAAATGGGTGGATTCCAACGGTATTGGCAAAGGTTTTGAAATCAATAGAATCAATTTGTTTTGATTGAAGAGTTTTATGATATAAATGTACAAGAAGGCTGTTGAATATACCTCCAGGAAAATAAATCAAGGAAAAGAATTACATTTTAGAGCTTCTATTATTAAATTTGGAAGAATTTCTTACAACAACAAAAAAAAAACAACTTTGTTCTTTAATTCTTTGGCTATTTTATATAATGTTATTAAAAATGTTTTTTTTTTCGTTTTTGATAAAGAAGATTGTCTTAAATTGTTTATACAAATTTGTATTAAACCCTTATTTGAAAAAAATACTCCAATTTTTTAATTTATTTTAATTTGAAGCTTGGATATAGATATTGTTAATATAACCCCAACGGTTTTGTTTGCCACTTGATCGATTACATTTTTGAATTACCCTATAAAAAAGCAATTGCGCTTGTGTGTGTTGATTTTAAGCTTGAGTTTGAAATGATCCAGATTCATGGATTGACGGCAAACACTATTTATGCATTGACATGTTACTCAACTCACCGATATTACCGTTGAATTGCTCAATTTTAAATATTATCTGTATTATTTTTTTTTTTTTTTTTGAAAAAGATTAATTTTTTAAGCAAACATACTCAGATAATACATTTAACTTAACAATTGAAGATTTAATTTTAAGTACTAACAGTAACTCAGATAACACATAGAAACTATTAGCTTTACAGCAAAAGTTTATTTTTTTTTTTAAATTTGTTATATGCATTTTTACTGTACGATTAGTGCTTTTGAGAAAAATTTATGAAAATAAAGACAAATCGTTCAAGTATATTGAAAATTGATTTAATTATTCTTTAAATTGAAACCGTTTAGTTTTCATACATATTTAGAAAGCCTTCTCTTAAGTTTGCTACTATATCATTAAAATCGGTTGAAATATTAGACAAAACAATAAAACACCTTGGGCCGTATTCATAGATGTTGATAAACTTTCCAAAACTATTTTATACTGAATAAATTATTTCAACTACCTACAATTGTATCTACAAGGTTTGTATTAATTTCAAATTCTACCTTCACTTGGCATATACTACCTTTTAATTTGTACCAATTATGAGCAACAAAAGCCCCCAAATTTTAACATAATACCTACATGTATCTACAAATAAATCCCAACTAATTTGAACCCTTTCTCTTCATTCTAGGATCCCCTGAAATGGCATTCATTCACGCATTGGCTTCGGCAACTGTTACCAGCTTTATAGCACGCGCTTGCCGTGATGGACAGCTGGCATCGTGCGGCTGCTCCCGTGGTGCCCGCCCAAGGCAATTGCACGACGACTGGGCGTGGGGTGGATGCGGTGACGACTTGGAATATGCTTACAAGTAAGTAAACCGAAAAGTGTGAGTGTGAGCGTATTATAGCTAAAACCCCTTTGCACAATGAGCACATGTTCCTTAACACCATACCAATAACATTGCCCTTAACGTAATCAATTTATCGCCTGGAATCTGGAAAACGAGACTGCCGCCATATGGCTTTACGGCCTTCCGGGGTTTAACCATCAATGCCGAACTTAACCGAACCGTGCCACTCCCAAAAGGATCTTTGCACCTTTTTGAGAGTCTGATTGGATGGTGGGGGCGACAAGCATGGAAGCGGGGAGTGCTTATATGCATATATATTTGCGCTGGAGACGGCTGACCTAATCCATTATGTAAATTGTACAAAATAACATAAAGCTAGTGGCAGTATAGTAGTAGCCGAGTCCTCGCCTCCACTATTATGTTGGGTGTACCTACCTACCCACTATGAGTACCATCAAGTCAAGGAGTACAAACAAACAACATTGACCTAAGCAATTTTCGCTTGCGTTCTGTAATACACTTTATTTGAATTTACCCCAAAGGATATAATGGAGGGTTGTTATATGTAATTACAGCGGCCTTTTATTTTTTGTTGTTGTTGTTGTTGTGATGTTGTGATGTTGTTTTGTTTGTTCCTTCCACTGAATAAGTTGATGGGGCTGCCTGCAACAACAACGGAAACAAACAACAAACGACAGGATAACAGACACCATCAGAGAGAAGTTACCAAACAAAAATATTTCTGTGTGCAAGTGTTGCCGTTGTCATGTATATGTTGTTCCTTTTGTGTAACTAGAATTGAAAAATGTGGATTGAGGAACGGTATAATAGTAAAAATGGAAAATGCCTTTGTTTTTGCTAAAAAGATTGCTTCTTTGACAGTTTAAGTTTTTGATGTTCCTTCGTTGGTGCAGAAAAAAAACATAAAATTTTAAATTCAAATGTTCCGTAAACTGTCCGATTAATAGCATAATTATGCCTAGATACCTACAAAATGGGGACTTAGCATCTTTGTAAATTCAACGATTCTGAACGCCTGACACGTAAACGGAATATGGCTAAAAATATTACACCATCGCTAGTTTCATTAAGCTAGTATCACATGATTTGTGTCAACACAAAAATTTGTGTACAAATTTGTGTATTTTTATCATAAAAATGCACAGAACCACAAATTATGTAGGTGACAGGCAATCACATACAAACATGACATTTTTGCCAATTTCTCTCATCCGAATTGTGGTTCAAATGCTATTGAGTATTTTAATTGCAAAATTAAATAAATACACAAAGTTTTGTGTATACACAAATCGTGTGATAGTAGCTTTATGATTTGACTAGAAGGCATAGGTACTGATAAAATGAACTTCTCTTTCGTTTTTTTGTGACTAGATAATTTGTATTTATAATTGAAATATTATTTTGAATATGCAAATTTATACTCTTGATTTTGTTGAAATGGTCAGAAAGTTATAACAATATTGTTAAAGTAATTACTGAGATTTATTGGAAAAGCCAGAAACTCGGGCTGAATGTAGAGTTTGAAGTTTTTGTAAATCGTTACTTTCACTAAAATTTCAAAAAAAAAGTATTCTGATAGAATACATTGTTTTAAAAGATAAGCACAGCAACACTTTTTTACGACGATATGATGACGATAGAGGATGCTCGTATTTACATAATGAGATTGTTCACTTCTGTGGTTGTGTGGTTGTTACAATTTTCCACTTTTTTTGTTGTCTCTTTTGTTTTTGTTGGTGGTTTTGCGGGGTGGCGCGCACTTCAAAACTGAAAGTGATACGATGATGGGAAATAATATAGTTAACTGTGTGGAAGGGGCAAAAGGGAGATGAAAGGGTCAGACTCACAGAGTCACAGCACGGTTGTCAAGTGCAAAATTATTCAAGCCCGAAAATATGCAATCGTTTACAAGCACTTCCAATCTATACGGAGTTATTGTTTCAGAAATTTAAATAATTCGGCTTAACTCCTCCAGCGAATCTCGTCATACTCATATACCAACGTGCTTGCGTTTATGTGAGGGCAACAACAAACAAAAAAATAATCCTTGTTATTATCCGAGGGGTGAATAAATTATTATTCCGCGTGGTTTAGTTCGTAAGTAAAAAGGACACATCCATCATTTTCGGTCGAAAATATCCATCAGCCAATGGATTTAAATCATAACTTTTAACTACAGCCCAGTCTAGTTGTAGTACTCAAAACCTTCTACCTAACCCATCAGCCCTCGGGGATGAAAATATATCTATTGCGCAGAAAAGGGGCAATAAACAGGAAAAGAAAAATAAAAAAAAAAAATACAAAATATAATTTTACGGTCTACAAGTCCTATAGTTTGTGATTTATATCCGTGCTGTCAGTAAAATGGATTCACTCTCATGTAATTGATTAGTCTTCATCTTTTGTATAGAAGTAGGCACGATTCTGGATGAAGACTTGTTGAATGTGAATGTGTGATGTCAGGCAAAACGAAGAACATTTGGCTGGAAGCGATTGACATTTCGCCTGTCTTCTATCGAGAAACGCATGCATCACTTGGTTCATTGAAATGTGATCAATTTAATTGAAACGCTACTTCTCCAAGGAATTGTAATGAGTCTTCTTGACGTCAGATTGACGTTGTGTTAGATTTGTGTAATTTGTAAGTGACAGTGGCATTCTCTTTCTGCTATACACTTTAATTGGTCAAGCAATTACATACACGGCTCGGCGTCGTCGTCGGTCGTTGGCGTGAGATATGTATGATGAGTCAATTATTCCTAAATCGGGGCATATGAAAATATATTTCAAATCTAGATTTTGTAAGGGATACCAAAAAAATAAAGGAATTATTGCAATTGGAGTGGCATTTTTCGCAGAAACAGGATCTGGGTGTCAACCATATTGCCCGCCATATTGATCTACGTTGAAGTTTTCTTTCAATCACGAACATTTAACAGCCTTTTAAATTTTTAAATGATGTTTTTTATATGGAACAAACGTCGTTTTATGTTTAAAAAGCCTCTTAAATTTTTAAAAGAGCTATGGTTGGTCTAACATGTACCTGACACCCAAAGAGTGGAAACGAATTTTAAACGAACAAAACCACGCATTTGGTTGTAAATTTAGCTTGACATTAAAATATTTAAACAGCTTTTGCTCAATAAATCTTAGGAAATTGCGTCTAAAGATTAGTATTTCCTATAAGAGCTCTTTTGAAAACCCAGTTTTTACTTGCGATATGGGTACCATATATCAAGTTATGCATTCGTACAAAAAAAAAAGTTGAGATAACAATCAAACATGACATTACAGTGATAGAGAATGAGAAAAAAGTGGGTCCGAAAAATTCTGTCTGTCTGTCTGTCTGTCTGTCTGTCTGTCTGTATGTATCAGAGACCACAGCCTAAACGGATGGGTCGATTTACTTCATACTTGGTATGTGGAGTATTTTGGTTTTAGAAAAACTCATTTTTCTCAAAAACGGTGCCTACGATTTTGATTAAAAAAATCATGACCAGTTTTTTAGATAAGGTCTATCTTGAAATGGAAACGATAGAAACGTTTTTTTTAATTCTGATTTTCTCCTTCATGACTCAATGAATTTCAACCAGTTTTTTTACATGAATGCTTTTAAGTTGCCGCAAAAATATTTAGTAAAAAAAAATTCTAAAATATTTTTTTTGGATTTTTAAAAAATATTTGAAATTTAGTTTTTCAAAAATCATTTTTTCGAAAAACTACTCAATATTTTTTTTCAAAATTTAGTTTTTAGATGTTGATAAGTAATATCTTAAAAATGGCGTACTAACTTTTTTTTTAAAGTCCTTGCTAAATTTTATATAGATTTTCAAATTTTTTTTCTAAAAATGTGTAATTGTAGAAGAAACCAGATTGCATACTTCGTTTTGAGTTAAAATTCATTAAAGAAGCTGTTTTAGCCATTCAAAAGTCGAATTTTATGCTTTTTTCATTTTTTTTTTTCTAAAACTGCGTTTACAAATTTTTAATTAAAAAAGGCTTAGCATATATAGTAACTTTATCTATAAGAGCAAGAACGTGCGACCCAGTCGTGCATTTTATTTTATTATGTCTTAGATATGATGAAATTTTTACAGCTTGGAGATCATGAGTATACATTTCTGGTATGTAATTTCAAAAACTCAAATTTGATAGTTTTGAAATTAAAACTGCATACATTAGATTTTGCTAATAAGATTCAGTTGATTGAAGAACTTCAGAAGAAAAAGAAAATTGCTAAAGATTATGGAGTTTATAAGAATACTTTATGATATGGACTTTACGATATGGACTGAATGAAAACACTTAAGGATTCAGCATTGTTGTTCTAATATACATAAAGTGATCAGGTTAAGCGGTACAAAATTAGTGAGTATGAATGTGTTAACAAAACAATATTCAAATGGCTCGAAAGTATGCTAGTCGAATTTTACAAAAAACAACCATTGGAATATGCAGGCAGCTTAGGTTTTCCTCATTTCAAGGCAAGTGATGGTTGGATAACCAGAAGCAGACAGTAAGGATACTTGGGAAAGTGGTGTCTGGTAAAAGCTTTATATATCTACCTACGTACATATTAGGCGTCCAGAACAAACGTGTCAATTCAAACGTGGCGCTACAGTGCAGAACTAGCCTAAGTCAAAAATTCTCAAAATCTGGATTTTCATTTGAGCATAACACCAGTTGTATTCCGCCCGCCCAGTGTCCAGACGGTCTGCCAAACTACAATCGTGTTAAGTTCAGAATAATAACTTGCATTGCAGTAGTACCAATTTAAAAAATTCGAGTTGCTCTCCTGCAAAACTAAGTATTTGTGGCTTAATCTAATTCTGCATTGTAGCGACGAAATGTGTGCAGTTAATTGTCTCATTTTTCTCCTGAACGGCTTGTATTTAGGTTCCATTGAACTTGCCACCATAAACAGAACTTCCGAAGTTTTAATTATCTTCATTCCCCGAAAAACCTCTTACCTGCCATACTAAATATATGCAACCCCAAAAGAGTGGATATATAAACTAACTACACAACATTAGAGTAAAATACGTTATCAGGAATTTCTCCTTAAAGTCTAACTTTATAATAAATTGTTAGGAGACTCTAAAATCAAGTATCCAACTGAATATCCTCTTCGCCTGGTAAAGAAAACATGCAGAAATAAAAATACGATTCTTTTTGAGAGTTTTTAACACAAAAAGAGTGAGCAACGCATAACGAGTAGAGTTTTCTTCGACCTAAGAGCCGGTGAAGCTAAAAGGAACTATATAAAAGTACATTTCTCCTCTCTTTCGTTCTACACACAAATTGAAAGTGAAAATTTTCTACTCATGCTCAATTCATGAACATAAATCCTCCTTCTTCTGTCATTTCAACAAAAATGTAACACACGTTTGGATATAAAACAAAAGGCAGCAACAACATGTTCGTTAGTGAAGAATGTATTCTTTACCTTTCATTGGTTGTTGTGTATATGAGTCCTTTTTATAGAATTGTTGACGCAATTTCACTCCTATAAGTCTAGACAAGTTGCACCATAAAACAATGCACAATTTTGTTCTATACAAGTTGTACAGAAGAGCGTATGAAGTACACGTTATCAGGAGCTCATGCTCAACTGAACGAAATTTCTAATACAAATCGTTATTTTCAGGATTATAACAGTCCAATACATCGAAAAGGGAGAAAATATATAATTTCAACCCTCTGTATCCCTGTTGAATGACATCGAAACTACACATCGAGTTGTTTTGGATTTATAATATCCTTTCAAGAAGAAGAACGAACAATCATTTTCTCTTTCTAACTTTCATTTGATTATTATTATTATATTTCTGGAACATTTTAAATATTTGAGAATGTAAACGTTAAAGATTTGAGAATGAGACAGCTGAGAAAAAACCGCCTTTGTTATGTTGGCAGCATGAAGGAACTGGGATAGCAGGAATTCATGAAAGTAAAACTTTTTTTTTGGGTAGGTCGTAGTTCGGATAGCTCTTGTTCAGTTGGAAATCGATTCTTATAGAAAACACTCTGGAATTTCTATCCCAACTGAAAAATCTGTTATCCTGTCAACTAAACATTCGAAAGAGGAAAAGGAATTTTTTGGCGCAAACGTTGCGTTGGTTGGTTGGTACTGGTGCATGTATTTGTTTAGTACCTATACTATGCCTCAGGTATCTGCGTGTATTCTTGTTATTTCTAGCATTGGATTGGATATCCTTTTTTGAATTGTTTGAGTAGAGTGTTATGCTCAGAGTCAGAGGTTGTTGTACCTTTTTTATGTAAATTTAAGAACACGCAATCTCTTTTATGCTTTATTCAACAACTACAACTGCTACCCTCTTAGCAAAATATTTTTTTTGTGAAACTTGTTTTGTGTATTTTATATGGCTGATTATATGTATGTCGGAGATTGTTTGTGCTGTCAAAACTACTTAAGCTTTTATAAAATGGCGAACTTTTCTCAGGGGTAGATTCGAAATAAAAAAACACTTTGATTTTTAGATTTTTGCGGATATCTTTGTTCTAGGTATATCCTGTCCTGCGGTTGTTGATTTTGTACAAATACTTTTAATAATAGGTACGTACATAGGTGAAGCTTTGGAAGGATTTCCCGTATGAATGAGACATAAGAAAATATCGGGACATTATGAAAATTAATTGATAAAGATTATGCAATATTTGTATTTTGTTTGTGTATTTTATTAATAACATAGCATAGTTTTAAGATTTAAATCTTATTTATTATTTCACTTGAAAATGGTCACATAAATGTAAATTGTAATAGCATTGTAATAAGTAAATAATAAATTGGCAATGAAAAATATTTACATTATTTGTGTGTCAAAAAAACACCAAATCAAATTACATCTTTAGAATTAAAATGAAAATTACACTAAAAAATATTATCAATTATTGTAATTTATTACACAAAAGCTGAAAGAGATATTTGGGTAATAAAATATGCTAGTTTTAAGTGTAAACTTTTTATAAATTATACCATACTAAAACAAACAAATAAAATACAAAAAAAAAAAAAAAAAAATATATATAGCTACATAGTACAACATATAATGGATATTATTTGTGTGCTCTCTTTCACACCCACAATTAAATCAACCATTTTCAAAATCCAAATGTTATACAAAATTTTGAAATATAGATTCTGCTACATCTTAAGTCATAGTGATTCCAAGTTTGTAGATTTACTTAAGAGTTTTGAAATTTAGAAACAGTTTTTCGGATATTTCAAGGTAATTTGTTATTTAAGCCTAATTAACAGTTCAGCCCAAAAACAAAAAAAAAATTTACCAAACTGTTTTCTGTCTTTTCTCTAAATCGTTTTTATTACATAAAAAAACAAACTTGTTTGCCATACCTCAGATAACACGTTAGATCCTTTTTTTTGTAGCCAATCAAAATAATGGGCTAAGAATGCAATTTGTGGATTTTTTGCATGCAAAAATTCATTTGTAGCCTCTGGTACCAATTGATAAAATTTATGTATTGGTTACATTGTTTGAAAATATAAACATCAAAATATAAGTTAATCTTTTCGCTTAACTACTCTCATTTGTTATTTACAAAAACCGTGCCTACTTTCATTCTGTCCCTATTAGCAGGTTACCTGGTCTAAACAGGTGGGTATGTAGAGAAAATATACACTCGTCCCACAGTATGAGTTGCCTAGCCAAAATTTGATACCATCCAAGGTTACCTGAAAATGTATCCCATCTTCTATTTTTTCGATTTTGGTATAAAATGAAAAGGTATTTAATTCCCTATTGAACTGTATAGGGTAGCCTGCATCTAAGGGTGCCAACATTTAACATAAAATGTAAAGTTTCTGTAAGTATAGAAACTATAACTTATCGTTTATTTAATAGATTTTATTTTAAGAATACCTTTATTTAATTATTTGTTCAACAGTAGGTTCGTTGGTATTAAAAACTGAAACAAAGCGTTATTATTTTTTAACATTAATTTAAAAACGACAAGTTTAAGATGTTCACTTTGGCGTATACGTACTTTTTATATTTATATTTAAATTTTATTTTAATGTATTTTAAAAATACCTTCATTAAAAACCAAAACCTCTTATTTTAAATACACTTACATACCCTAGAACTTTGTATTTTTAACCGTTGATATGATACCTACTCTCTCATTACAAATATCCTACCGACAGACATAGCAAATGCTCAATGAATTCGGTTTTGTTATTGTAGGTTGTTTCATTAAGAAAATTGCTATACAAAGTACCTCTCAATCTTCACTCTAGCCATTTTATAAGGCAATTTCTGATTAATAACATAACGAACAGACTATAAATTCTTCTCAAGGAAATCCCAGTTCTATAGGATAGAATATAATATTTTCCACCATCTTCCACCGATAGAATAATGCACGATAAAACCTTTATATTTATTTTAATAAAGCACACTTTCATTATGTTTATCCTTGTTTCCTGGTAAACAGGTTCTCTCAGGATTTCATCGACATCAGAGAAAAGGAACGTAAACGTGGCACCCGTGGTTTGGCACCAGGACCTCGAATAAAGAATGATGAAAAATTCCAAGACAAATCACTGCCGCCGCCACCCCCTCCACCCTCTTCATCCCTCCACCCATCAGAGAAAAAAAATAACACAGCAACAGATGTTATTTATGCTTCTTCTTCTACAAGCAGTAAAGTCCCCTTGTCATCGTCTTCGGCGGCGGCAGAGCAACAAAATGGTACAATGTCAACAACACTACGTACCTCGCAAGACGGCCATGCCAATATAACTGTCAATGTCGATAGTGATAATAAAAATGGCAGCAGCAGTAGTTCCTTCACAGGATCTTCGTCGTCTTACAGTTCGTCAGTCAACAAGGACAACGCGGAGCGGGAAGAGGATAGCACGGAAACGGGCAGCCGCTTCAAGCCAGAAGATTTATTGGAATTGCAAGAAAGGATAACAAAGGAGATTCTCAATTCAAAATTACAGGAGAAGGAAATGCTGGAATTACAGGTAAAGGAGACAACTTTTTTATTAGCATTCTTGTTTGCTTTGTATATGAAGGTAGTATTTTGACAACCGATGAAGGTAGAAGAGCATCACATCAGAACCAGGTGGAGTCAGCTCCAGGAACAAGGAATGATTCCATCGAGGCACACTGATGTTGTTTGCTGTGTGCACTTCGTCACTCACAGTCAAAGTCACACAGGGAAATCGATTTTTAAATTAAAAAGTTGTGTCCTCGCAAACTTTACTTTTTTTTTTATTATTCATTATGAGTGTGCAACTTTTGTCGCACATCCTAATTATTTTGCCCTTTATCCTTTGAACAGGAAAAAATCAACCGAGAGATATTAAATTCTAAGGTTTTCAATTTGGATCACTACGCCGCATCCATTTACGGCAACGGTGGCAGCGGCAAAAAGAAGAAGAATCAGCGGGCTGTTAACAGTATGGGAAACGTTGGCAACAACATGATGGGTGTCATGGGGAATGGAGGCGGTGGTGCTGGCCCCGGACGATTGAAAAATGTAATGTCAGTGAAAGCTCGGAGTTTAATGAATCTACACAATAACGAGGCTGGTCGAAGGGTAAGTGGCATTTTTTTTTAATGGAAATATACATTGTACATGTATATGTATAGGCACTTACATACATGATAACTAACAGATGATTATGAGTAAAAAAGTCATCTTGGGCGTAATGCATTTAAGTCACGATTGCCAAATATTGAATTTCTAAGAAAGATTTTAAGACAATTCCCTTTCAGACTTTAAGTTGAAGTTATTAATCTATGGAATAGGCCATACACATACAAATTTCACTCATTAAGACATTTTATATGATACGGGTCACTAGATGTTTCAGCACTTGGGATGAAACCTCCTGTTCCCCCTTTGTTCACTAAGTCAAAAATAAAAATTAATTTCAACCTAAGATTTCTCGGAAATGAAAAGAGATATATAGAAGTACCTTAGACAAAATTCAAAACAAGAAAATTAATTCTTTGAGAAACCGTAACAAATAATTTTTGCCTTACTTCATACAAAACATTCGAAAAAATCTTTTTGTATCCATCTTAAAATGAAATTATCTCAAAAACGTGAAGTCATATTATATTTTTGACTTTGGATTAAGCATGTTCAAAGAATAGCCGTGGTTCAATAATATTACAAACGGCGTTATAGCCGAAAATAATAAATAAGGATCTATGTCAGTTTTTGCAAAAAGTGTTTTAATTAATTAAAATTATGTTTCATCAAACTTTCCATCGTTATGTTGGTTTGATTAAAACCTCAAAATGTTTGTTCACACAACTACTTGCCTTATGCAGAGCAAGTAAAAATAAATAAAATTTTGTTTTTGCTGTATTCTTTTACTTAAAATTTATTGTATTTACTGTTTACGAAACTTAATTTTTCCACATTAAACCGGCTTTGGGGTTGTATTTAGCGATCAGGAAAAAGAATCAGAAAACATTTTTTATTAGATTTTGTATGATATTTTCATTCACTTTTGATATTAAAAAATTAATCGATGACAAATAACTCAACTCATTTACTTTTAATATTACAAAATTATTCGATGCCAAAAAACTCAAAAGAGATTTCATAGAAATACATACATTTTACAATAACAGAATTATTTGTTTTTTTTTTCTGACATGGAAAATCAATTTGTATCAAGGAAATGGATAAATACATTTAAACAAAAACTAACCACTCAATTGTAAATTTTTGTTTAACAATTTTATGAATAATTTGCCAGAATAAATGTTGTTTTGTGTTTAAAACCGAGCGAAAAGTACATACAAAATTCATTAGAAAGTTTTTCCTGATCGCTTTAACCGGTCCCTGTACATAAAAGTTGAGATAAGTCTACATGAAATCAAATTGTTTCTATATTTGTAAAACTGTGTATCATTCCACGGTTTATCCCTATTTTCCGATATATTCAAATTTTTCTTCACCTTCCTAACTTTCAACCAACCGAGTTAGGGCCCTCATTTGCCCACAATTCTAACACTATGCCATTGTATCATATTATTTGTAATTTCATATTTAGTCAAATTGTAAATATAATATATTTATAAAACAAAGTTTAATTGGTAGGTTTACTCAATGGTCTTGATGACAAAAGCAGTAATCTTATGAATCAGTGCTCGATATTCTATACGATTGCAATTTTTCTCAATTTGTTTTTTATTTGTAGGCATAGAGACTTCCAATCATACAAGAATGCATTTTTATGTAGTTTTACCATTTCCTTTGGTTTTTTTCATTTTTCCTTTGGAGCACATACTCTTCCATATTTTTCTGAAGTTGTTTTCATCTAAAAATTCATTTTAAAAATTGAGAACATCCATTTTTAAAATAGTCCTTATATGAATTGCTCCAATATAAAAAAAAACTCCTCCCATACTACAAATCATTTGACCAATGTAAAAAAAACACATCACAATAAGCAATCATCCTGCAAAACTCCAGGAAACCTTGCCAAAACACGTCCATATCGTCGATACCTTCAAATATTATTCTGCAGAACTAAAAACCCGATAAAAGCTGTCGCCAAATTGGTGCTCCTGTTTTTGCAGTACTTTTTCTGTCTCATATATTTCCTAAGTATCCTCTTCTTTTTTTTCAGGAATTTGTGGTAAATTTGTGGTAAATTGTGTTTTGTTTCGGATTCGTGTTATCCGGAAAACTCAATCAGTTGGCCCAATCGCACCAAGGCAATCGAATAATTTCGCTGTTATTTTTTGTTTTTGTTTTGTGTTTGTATGCAAGACTCTGTTTGCTTCAGGAAGAACTCGTGTCGTCGACGACAAACGATAAAGGACTCAAAGGACAAGCAATCGTCGTGTTTGTTTGTGACATATCTTTTACTCTGCTTCAAAAATAAACTTTATCGAAGAAGAGAAATGCAATGCAAGAAAGCAAGCCACCACCTTTTGTTGCCATTGGGTTTTTATAGAAGATGGCAACATTAAGAATCAGAAATGACTGAGGTTACGACCAGGACCAACAACCACATCTAATATACAAAAAACCTGCTGGCGACGAAGTCGGAGTAGCTTGGAAGAAGTTTTTACGTGAATGGAAGCAGATTGTGCTCGCCGTCACTATCACTGACTTGTTTCTTATATTTTACGTGATTCTAAAGAGCTTTGAAGAAATAACATAAAAAAAAAGTTCCCTTAGCAATGTTGTTGGTCCAACGGAACCATCCTAAGTAAGAAGTTTTTTTTTTTAAGATGTTGAATCTCTAAATGTTTTGACAGTTTGGGCTGCTTTCGATATATAAAATTTGATGTGAAGCTTAAAATTATGGAATGGCTGGTTCTTGTAATGTCCTGCGCTCAATATCATCCCCGCTCCAACTTTGCCAAAAATAATACATAAACCTTCACAATTTATGATGGTTTTTGTTTATGTCATGTATAGCATTTCCATACAATATTGTACAAAGAGCAGGAATTCTCTTTTCAATTTGCACTATAAAACGACGTTTTCGTCCTTCAATCTTGAATATAAACGTTAAGAATCATGAGAGGAGCAGGCAGCAGCAGCGGTGTGTAGATGTTAAAGTGAAACAAATCGTGTCTCATTTATCGTTGAATTTTATCCCCCATTTATTGCTGTCATAAGCTGTTTTTTTTTTTTGTTTTATTTTAAGGTTTTTGGTTTTTGGTTTTTTGCTTTGGTGGTCGATGAACGAGCGAGCTGCTCCTGATGCTTCTGTTGAAAAGTTTTGCTTTTGAAAGTTATCATCAAAGATGAAGTTTGGGGCGACGACGACGATTTCAAAGTGTTTACAAATAATAACCGCAAGCGGTTTAAGCTGTCGTAGTAATAAATAAGAGAAATTAATCTTGGCTTTTCGAGGTGAGCATTTAATGTTTTGAGTTTGGAACCACTGAACCAAGTGGTGGTTTTTTCGTTAGCAGTAATTGCCGTCTGGGTTATATGGACTGAGTATAAATAAAAGCTTGCTATAAAGGATAATACATAAATGCTTAAAATGAAGAGTACCACTCGAAAAAGAAATTTTATCCTAAAATTCAATCTTTTTCGTACATTACACGTTTTGAAGGGAAATTGAATAAGATATTTCTTTTGATTGCCTACTGTTGGCCTATAATCGTGTCAAAATAAATTGCAATCAAGTTGAGAAAGTGGCTCAAAACATAAGATTACTATTCTGAAACAGGGTTTTTTATGTCATCCCACTGAATCAAACAAAAAAAAATTATCTCGTTCTCATTAGCTTAAGCGTCTCCCACTCTCATCCCTCCAACCAAAATTACCACCAGGTAACCAACCAACAAAAACAAAACTTGTTGACTACTGCCTCCTGACCAACCATAGGCCCATTGATTTACCGATATGCTACAGCTTGTTGCGTTGTATGGCTAGATATTATTGCAATTACTGTACTCGTTTTTGGTAGCGTGTGTGTTTTCGGCTCCTAAATTGCTTCAACTTGGAACTCCAGCCTTGCTAGCTTGGCTCTTTTAGCCACCATACATATAGTGATACAGAAGTATCGCTAGAAGATTTATGTGATTTTTTTGTGGCGATTGCATAGACATAAATGCGAATTTGTAATTTTATCTGAATTTTTATCACATTTCCTTTGGCTCTTGGTTCACTATAAAAACAGAGTCTACCAGGTAAAAAAAAATTATTTGAATATTTTAATTAAAATATGTAAAAAAAAAATTAAAATAATAAAGAATTTTATTAATACCGTGATGTGATATTAAACAGATTTAAATGGCATTGGTAGGAAAATATTGATTTATTACCCTGATGTTTTGACTCCTATCCTATGCGTGCACTAACTGCTAGTATAGTACTTTTGTTTTTTTGTTGACAAATGTGTAAATCAAAAATTGCTTAATATATTTAAATTAACTGCATAATAAACGAAAAATATTTTTCAGTAATTATGAATAAAAATGTATGGAATAGTAATATATACAACACACGTTGAATTTTGAACATATATTATAAAATTTGTATTTAATTTTATTCGATTTGTGTTTTTATATGTTACAAAATTGAAACTTGAATTCTTTCATGAGTTTTAAGACACACTTTAAGAGTGAAAGAGCTTTAAATTCTTTTCATGCCGAATCATAAATTTAGTTTTAAGTCTTATGATATGTTTCACAATGCCTAACCAAACTTCAAATGAAATGAAATAACTACATCTAAATTAATGACTTCAGATGCACGTTTTGCATCATAAACACAAATGCGTTAATTATTTTCTTGTTAAACTTCCATCATAGTTTAAAATGTCTACCAAAAAAAGTGATTTAACATTTTTTTCAGAATGATTAGGTGTCTAAGATGAAAAAAACTAACGACGATTCTCATTCTAACTTTAATTCACAGTCCCCATTACAAATAAAATGCTCGACTTGGTCGCACTTATTTGCTTTTATGGTAATTTTCTTTTTTGACAAACAAGCCTCTTTTACGTAGAAAGTTTTTTTTTTAAATAAATAATTTAATAAGAAATGTGTCAAAAATGACCTTTTTAAGTGGTGCCTTATTGGAGATCAAAATTTAGTATGCCTTTTGATTTCATTGAAAAAGATGATTTTTTAGATAAAGACAATTTAAATATCTTCAGAGCGGCTTATAAAAAAAAATTTCTTCTTCTTCTTCCTTTTAATCGAAAGTGTAATTAAATTGTCATTACAAGTCTAAGCAATGAATGAAAAGTCTTAGAAGTACATACCTAATTAACAAACTGTTAGTTGTAAAATATTTATTTATTCTTATTCTAGTACAAAACTTTAAAAATTTAAATAAATCGTTTATTTTTAAATGTTTTCTTTGAAATCGCTAGGCCGTTATCAAAAAAACTCGAATAACTTGTAAATGTCATGGAGTTTCCGGTTCCTGCAGTCTCATCACATGCTGGCAACAGTTATCATCAATACGAGAAATTGGTGAGTTTTCTTATAGTTAACACTACATTACCGACGTGTAACAAAACTTGGTTGCGATCTTAGGTGACTATTTGCGCGAAAGATATGACGAAGCCACTGAGGTAAAATTAAACAAACGTGGACGCCTACAAGTTAAAGATCCCCAATTCAAAGTGCCCACAGCCCATGACTTGGTGTATTTAGATGAAAGCCCCGACTGGTGTCGAAATAATAGACAACTTCAATGGCCAGGTTAGTATATCCGCATATATTCTTGTTTTTGTGTGACGGTTTTACAATGTACTTATCTCTGACAGGAACCCATGGCCGAATATGCAATAAAACTTCATCAGGTTTAGATGGTTGCGGTATTCTCTGTTGCGGGCGAGGCTACAATACCAAAAATATTGTAGTACGAGAAAGATGTAACTGCAAATTCCATTGGTGTTGCCAGGTTAAATGTGATATTTGTGTGAAAGTTCTCGAGGAGCACACGTGTAAATAAGATAAACAAGACGAACTAAATTTTGTTTTTTTTTACTTTGTAGAGCAGATTTTTTTATTTGTAATATTTTATATTTATCGTAATAATTTTATTTATTTCAGAGATTTTATTTAAATTTATTATATTAGAAAAACATAATAAACAAAAAAAAAAAAACACTAAAAATTCCATAGTTTTAAGAAAACAAAAAAAAAAGTCGATTTAAGTCGTGTGCGCAATTTCGTTTTCAAACTTCACAATCAGTATTAATTTAATTGAAATAAAAACAATGAACTTGCATGATGTACCAACAAATACATTGAACTCGAATAAACACTTGAAAAACATTTAAATGTCAACAACATAAATATTTATAAGGAAACAAATTTGTAAAATAGATTTCATTTGTAATTATAAAATAAATAAAAAAATAATTTAGTTTTTAGCACCTAAGATTAGCAAGCAAAAACGATATATATGTTTAATTGTAGTAACTGTCTATTAACTAGTTTGTATCTATTCATAAGCGATTGCCAACCTCTAAACTTAAAAACACAAACAAAAAATAAGTACTTGCCTATTTCTATATTAAAGCTGTTTTTACTAAAAAAAAAAAAAATAATAATAAAAATTATTCCTATAAGCTATTTTTAACAGTTAGGTTCTTTTTGTATTCTTTTTAATTTTAACGTAAGAATTATAAAATATTATTAGTTATAATATTTATTCTTTTTTTGTTTGATAGATTTCGCTTTTAAGATAATTGATGTTCAAATTAGTTATAATCTTTTGAAAAATAACAAACAAGAAGTAATAAAATAAAATAAAATTAGACTTTAGAAAACGATGAGGCGTGGTTGTGCAGCGTTGCATGAGGCGCTTTGATTGCGATATTGTGAAATAAATAATAAATAAAATGTAGACTTTAAGAATATTGAAAAAGTAATACTGAAGATGATATCTTTGTGAAGGTTATGAAAAGAAATAAGAACGAAAATAAAAATAAATAAATTCAGAACGTGTAAATGCAATACTGTGTGAAAAATTTCGTTTTTTTTTTCATTTATTCCTTAAATTCTAACTATAAGATAAGTAAAAATATAAATCGTGAGCTTGTCTTGTTTTCAAGAATTCTCTTTACCTCTAACACTAAACTGGACCTTAGGATATTATATATTTTTCATTAATTTTTAATCCTCATAAAATATTAGACTAAGATGAATTAGAAAAATGAGGGGCATTGGTTGATATGGAGCTTAAATATTTTTGCTGATCAAAACTTTTCATGTTCTATTATTTCCTCTGTTTCACCAACAGTTTATTATAAACATATGTAAATGCTTACTTTTTTCTTAAGAATCCGAGGAAACAGTGCCGCGTACATATAGTAATGTATCACCCTTATTACGATTGTTGTCTTTACTAAAATGCCAATAAAACAACAGCGTCTAGTAGCAACAATTGTGGTTGAATTAAGAATCTGACTTCGCAGTTCTTCCGCTCTTCACATTTCTCTCCATTGCAACTATAGTTTATTTACTGAAACATAAACTGTCGCTTCTAGAGCGAGTCGTTTTATTGGCGTTTGATTTAAAATAACAATAGTTTCTAGTTTTACACAATTTTCCCCCAAATAGTAATAGTAGTATAGAATATATTCTTCAATTGTGCTAGTTTAAGGCATGTTCGTTTCGTTTATACTTTATGATTAAAATTTTGAAACAAAATTTCTTGCCCAAGTGCTCTTCTCTGTTTTTCGTTCCGAGAGTGAAAATTTCCAAAAACGAATGTTTGGTAGGTACCTACTCTCTATTTCTAAAGCAGATTTAAATCTACTTTTTTGGGAATGGCGTTTCTTGACTTCAAATTTCTTAATTTGGTTGACCTTATAAGAAATAAATAGATTCGAAAAAAACACTTATTTTGGTTAAAATTGTGTTAGTAGGTATACCAAAATACAATTTTTTTTTTCATACCAATTCAAAAGCGGAACGAAACGCACTTTCAAATAGGATTGACTTCCGGAATGGGTCCCTGAATTTTTTTCCTGAGTAGTTATCAGTTATGGTAGATTTGTTATTATACATGAAATAAGACCTCAAAAAATTAACATGAACTTTGTGTGATGTTTAAAAATAATAATTGAGACTTTTATAAAGGGGATATAATCAGTTTTCCCTATTTTTTAACTTAGTATGCAGTTTTGTTTTCCATACTCCAATGATTAATTTAGTAAAGTACGGTTAAAACAAAAAAACCCTAAACTCTTATATGGAAAAATATAATTTAGCTTTTTTTTCCATTTTCTGAGGAATGACAAAGTGTTCTCTTTTGTAATTCAAATATGACAGACGCAGTTGAGTGCAATTAATTGATATACTCGTGACATTAACAAAAAGATATTCCATTAATTTAAATGCACTTATAAATGACTCTTCCATTTGTAGTTTTTATCGAAAAGATCATTATCTATCTTCATCTAGCTCCCAACTTATGTAAATGTTATAAGATCTAAAAAAAATAAAATGAACGCACATTACAACGTAAAATCCCAATTTCATTGTTATTTAATGTTATTTCATTCGGAAGATTTCTGCAATAAATTCAAAATTTGTTTAATGTTAAAGGCAGCAAATAAATTGCGTTGGTAAGGAGAATTGTTGCTGTAAAGCTAAATTTTTCATGTTTTTTAGTCTGCATGGCTTTCTGATAAACGATTTTTTATTACTTGTACCTCTCCATTATCATGATGTTGTCCTGGTTAACTGGTTTTTGATAGCTTAGTTGGTGATTAGTCTTCTGATAACCATTAAAGAGTGCAGAACTTATATTTGAATAGTCTAGAAAAAATTTCTTTTGTTAGTTATTCATGTTGAATTGACTTGTTACAGATAAGAGTTGGAAAAATTATGAGATAACAAAATGCATTCCATAACTATTATACAGTTTCTAATGCTTATGTTGACTAACCGAGTGAATAGCAGTAGCAGCACACTCCCTGCAGAAAGCTTAAAACGTGAAAACCTTCCAAACATAAGGTAAGGTTCTGTTTGTAAAAAAGATAACAATATACTAAATAAATAAATTATTATTGTTATTTCATGTGCACAAAAAATAAAGGATATTTTTCTGAACACAATTATTAATAAATGACAAACTTTTTATTTGGGTGATATTTCATTGGTAAATGAAACAAAAATAGGTATACAATTTTGTTATCAATTAGATAATGCACTTTCTAGCCATAAATATTATAAGAGTTGTTTGAATTTGTATCCTTTGATTTATTATATCATATTGTAGTTTGTATGTTGTGTAATTTATTGCTTAAAACTAAGACTATAAACGAGTTACTGCTTCTGTTTGTCTCATAAATAAGTGTTGCTGTTTTATTATGAAATATTCAGAGAGCATTGTTTAACTTGAATAGGCACATAATTTAACCTTTTGGATATCTTAACAATACATTCAATTCCAGAGTCCAAAAAAAACTTTTTCTTTTCAATTAATGATGAACCACAATTTCAGAAAAAAAAAAACAAAAAAAAACCCTTTTCAATAACCGGGAATATTTTCTGAAAAGTAAACAACTTAAAATTGCAAATTGGTATCCATTTTGCTTAAGCAGCAGAAAGTGCAGAAGAATTCTGCAGAACGAGTGGTAAACACTGAAATCATTTCTTTGTAAAGGTTGATTGCCAGAAAAACCAAACCCCAGTACCGATACCAATGGAACAATCGAATCCCACAACTTACGTATTTTTTGAATGCATTTAGAGCTAGAATAAAAAAGCTCAAACGTTTTTTTTGGAAAAAATTAGTGATTGCTCGAAAAAGATGTTACCGGGCATAATAAAATTCCCTAAAAATTCATCAGAACAGTCTTAGCAGACCTTTAAACATTGGGAATGCAATTGCAATAAGTCAATGGAAATCCTAGTAATAAATTTCTTAGCCTTTAAACCGAACAGAACTTTGTTTTAAACGATTCTTCAACTCATTTTTTTTTAAATGAGTAACTTCCGTATTAAATTTGTATTTCATTTATCTACTTATTTTTCTAAATAAAAATATCTTAATAAAAATATCATTACAGTAATTTAGAAACTTCCAAAACCATACCGATTTTGGAAGGGAAATGTCGAAGGCTTGAGCTTCAATGCAAGTACATTTGCTACAATGGAACCCATGCCACCATTGAACGAAATATTAATGATGTTGATGTAAGTAATTGAGGACACATTTCAGCTTTTCTATATGATATTGTATATTTTTCAGGACAAAGGATGCCCATTGATCAGCGAACTTCATCTCATCAACTATCATTTCCCACAGAAAATACTTCCAACAAAATTTCTTGGACCGATTTCTGACAAAGTCATTCACTTATCTATTTCTTCGTCGGACATTGAACAGATTGATGATGGAGCCTTTGCTAGCCGAACTCTAACCGGAGTTCATTTGGAAAAATTAAAATTAAAATACATTAATAAGGCGATTTTTAAGAATGTCAGTGAACAATTTACTAGTTTCACCCTAATACAATCTAATCCTGATTTGAAATTTCTCGGGAAAAGTTTTTTAAAGCACATCAAATATCAGATAAAAAATCTTACTATACAAGCTGGTTTGACGGAAATTGATAACGTGACAAACAGTCAAATTCTTTTGAATTGTTTGGTGAATATTGATTTGAGTTATAATAATTTCGGAGGAATGCTTACATCAAGGAGTTTTGACCAGCTTTCTTTGGTAGAAAAACTCAACTTAACACACTCAGCAATAACATTTTTGCCTGAATCAATATTTTCTAATATTATCATTACTTTAAAGATGTTGGATTTGTCAAAAAACAAACTCACAGTTATTAGTCAAAATATTTTTGGTTGGCGGAGTCCCACCAGAAGAATGACTTTGTACTTGCAGCTTAATCCCTGGAACTGTTCGTGTGAGCTTCAAATGGAAATTTCTAACATGGGTTTTCTGGAAGATAATGTTTATTGCGGAAATATGGAAAATGTTTTGATTACAAGTGAAAAGCTGTGTCGGAAATTGACTACTACCAACATACCATTTTCAACGAGTTCTACCACTACATTCACAGCGGATTCCACAGATACAGATGATTATTATGGATTCAGTGAAGGTTTTTCAGTTTTTAAAAGTACTCCGTCCTTAGAAGCAGTTGAAACAACAAACTCAGAAGCAGTCCAAACTACAGAACTGGTTCCAGCTCCAACTGCCTTAGAATTTAATGCTTATGCCACAACCGATGAACTTAAGTGCCACAAAGACAATAATAAATTGGAAACTGAGAATTTGTCCATTTACTGGCCAAATACCCAATTCGACATAGTAAAGAAGGAAATGTTAGAAGTCGACATTGTTGTCAGTACCAATGCGAATCACACATATGGGGTGCTGTGGTTTAGCAAGGTTACACGTCAGTATTACAAAATGGAGACAAATCACAACGAATATGGACTTGGCTGCTATGGTCGAGTGGAACGTGTTACCACCGTCAATCATCTCCTCCCGGATATGTCATACACGTTTTGCTTGATTCTAAAAGATCACTTAACCGTTTCACCGTTTTCGTGCAAGTCAGTTTTTATCAATGGCAACTTAGATATTGACTACAATGCGTGGCTAACTACTAATATGAAAGCTACTGGAATCAGTGTTTTGATCATTGGCACTGTCTTATTTATGTTTTTGGGTATTTTGTTTGTTTTTGTAGTTCTTAAGCGCAAGCCTTCGCTTCTGAAGGGAAGCAAACGGGTGGCAATGCAGAAGAGTGATGCATCAAACATTATTGTTTTCCCGGAGGATAAAACGCTCAAGAAGTTCAAATTGATGGAAGAACAATTGGCCAACAATAAGTTAGGAGGGTAAGAACATATTATTATTATTTTCTTAAAAAGTACCATTTTGATCATTCAAGGTTTCCATTTCAACGGCTTTCATGTGTGTCTACAAATAGCTTGGATAGCATTCAAAGTTATATGAATCCTGAAAATTTGAACCTTTACGAAGTCATCCCGGCTCATCAATCTAATTTAGAAGGCAGATATGCAGAAGCACCGTTGAAGCGCAAACGTTCATCCAATGATCCATTGCCGAAAATTCCTCACAAAGTTGAAGGAAATACTTCGCCTCATTTTGCAAGAGATCAGTGCTATGAAACACAAGCTAGTGTTTATTTTTGATATCTCTACCTACTCTTATTGGTATCAATAGACGAATTCTCTGCTGGTTTTTGATACTTTATATTAACATTTCACTGGTAATTATCTACATATATACGCTCTTGCTATGAAGTTGATTCATTCTCCAAATTACCAGTGATTGCAGTTTATAAAACGTTTAACTTTGTTTCTTAAAATGTATAGCTTTGGTTATCATTTTTGCTCTTAAAAGTTTTTTTTTATTTTTTTATTTAATAAATTTTAAATAAGTATAAATATTATAAAAAATGGATATTGTTATTCTTAATTGAATCTTAATTAGGTACTTCATTGAATGTTTATTTTTGTTAAAATAAAAAGTTTTAAGTTCTTAACTTGTGGATTAAATAAATAAAGTAAACAATTACTATCCTATTGTCCCTTTCGAAAATATAGTTTTAAAACATTTGCTGTGAGATTGGAGAACTAAATCAAAATTTGGCTATTAGGAGCTAATAAAAGCTCAGTTGTAAATTGGGGCCCGTAAGTCTACTTGACAATTTTGTTAGCCTAGAAAAGTCATAAATTGCCAAAATATCATCTTTTTAAGACCTAGAGGCACAGGACTTAATAGACTTAAGCAATTGCGCTTAGTCTTAGTCTTACTTAGTCTTACTTACAGATCAATATATGATACAGTTTTAAAAATGCAATCCGATTTTTTTGGGATATACAATATACATATACATTTTTAATGAACGAATTCGTATGCTTCCATGGTCTTAGATTAGTTGAACGAGAAATTCTTTTTGGATTTTTTTTTTCGTTTACAATAAAATTTATTAAACATAAGAAAAAATACTAGTTATTTTAAAACATTTTATGACTTTATATTTTAAAAACCAACAAGTTGGTTTCATTTATAAGCACTTGAATGGACCCATGTCGAATGGCTGTTTCGGATTTTTCAATAACATTACTGACAAGAACAATTCAACGTTTTCGAAGAAAATTTTTATTTAGTATGTTTGCAATATACTTCATTTAATTATTTTATTGTTGATATTATAAATATTTAAATACACTTTTTCTCAAGTTCAAAATCACCAAACTTGTATTCAGAACACTAATAAATTTTTAAATACATATTAAAATTCTACATTTTATTGCTTTATTTGCACACCAGACTGGTCAAGATACACTAGTGTACCCGTAATCATTACCCCTATGTTCTATTGCCACATCAAAGGACTCCGGCCGTTGTTTTGCAATAGCAATAGATATTCTTTTTGGTAGGGGAGGGGCTGGACTTTTCGGTACTCTGTTAGAAAAGATCAAATCATTATTGCCATTCCTTCTCCAGCGGTACTCCAATTCCTCATAATTATTCGCCATCATGTAACTCAAACCACTTTCACATGAAAATCTTCTTAATTCAGCTGTTGTAGCTTCTGAATCAACACTAAAAAAAATTATTGAGTTCATTTTTAATACATTATGAGGAAAAAAAATACTTCAAAAGGAACAAACCTATTTCCAAAAGATGATTCTGTAACAGATGTTTGAACATTTCTTCGAGGAACGATACCATCTGGTCTGGAATTTTTGTTTACCACTATGATCCGTTTACTGCCTTTTAACAAACACGGCTGATAAAGGATTAGCAAAAACATTCCGACTAATCCAAAACACAATGATGCCAAAACACTTGCCACAAAAACACAAATTACCAGTGGCCTGTCATTTTTCCTCAACCAAATCGAATCATTGACAGTGCCATCAACGGAAGTGAAATAAGATTGACAATTGAATGGCGAAATGACTTTTGTTCCATTCTTGACAAGACAAAATGTGTATGATTGATTTGCAAGTAAACCCTCTACAACCAACGATGTATCAAGTTCACTCTGACAGCCAATAGACAACTCACCGACAATTCGAACATTCCCTTCATTTTCGTTCAGATTTGGCTGTTCATAAAACCAAATAACAGCAAAATCATCAGCAGGCCCGTGAAATGTCAAGCTGGCACTGGTTTCGCTAATTGAAAAAATTGTAAAATGTCCATCTGGAGGTGAGAGTTCTAGAAAGTTTGATTGATATCTTCTAAATCGAATTTTATGTCTTGCGCATTCTATGAATATCGAATCAGCAGCAAGAGTGGTAGTTCTGTTTTGAGGTGAAGGAGTGGTGGATGGATCTTCGATATTAGTTGTTGTCAGTAAATCTGTCGAATTGAAAGAGGTTGTGCTATAAGATGAAAGCGCTCTAGTAGATTCAAGCTCTCCAGAAGTATTGGTAATTGTTACGGTTGATGATGACCCTGCTGTTGGTGAAGGAGGTTTGGGCTCATATTCACATCTTTGTAAGTCAATTTCATTGAGGAGCTTTCCAGCTTTATCAGGGGGAGTACTGCATTTTGTTTTTTCTCCAAATCCTTCAGGATATTGTTTGAATACCCGAGCAAGATGTTCCAATTCACATGTACAATCCCAAGGATTATTTTGGATATCTAATCGCTTTAAGGGAGAAACTTTAGACAAATAGTCACCATCAAGGCTTTTCAACTGATTATTTTGCAGGCTTATCAGAACAACAATCTGTTTCATCATGAAGTCAAAGCTTCCAACAGCTATTTGGTTAATTTGGCATGCATTCATCATTAGCATTGAAAGCTGTTTCAGATGTTGAAATGTATTTGTATTAATGTATCCTCCAAAGTTGCTGCCATCAAAAACTATTGTTACTAGCTTTGGAAAGCTTTCTCCATGAAGCCATGGCCCAGGATCAGTAGCAATTGTAGTCACATGTCTTATAACGATTTTTTTTAAAGTTTTCATTAAAGGTTTTAGGAATGCATCGCCAGAAAAATCTTCAATTCTATTGATCAAAGTGAATTTTTCGATGGTTTTCAATCCATCAAATGTATATTCACTGAGATTCATGATGTGTGCGGAATTTAGTTCCAGTTCTGAAAGAAATGCCACAGTTTGGTGATTGAAAGCTCCATTTTGTATTTCATTTAGTTCACTTAGAGATATTTGAATGGAGCTTAAATTGAAACTTCCTTCCAGCCAGTTACTTTGGATTTTTCCATCAGGGAATTCTCCATCGGAAATACGAAGATGAATTGAAGAGCAATTTTTTTGTGATTCAAGATAGTTTTTGATATCTTTCATATCACCAGAGCACGTAACGGTACACCGGATGTTGTCACAATTAACTGAATTTTCGTCGAAGTTCTGAAAAACTTTAATTGATTGGATTTGAGAACTGAAAGAAAAGAAAGCATATTATTATAAAAAAAATAGCAATCGAAATTATCTGAACCTATTTTCCAGCATTTCTTTTTTAGTAGCTTTGAGTTTTGCGTAATAACCTGAGCTTTTGAAATTTCCAAATATAAGCAGGAATGCAAAAGCCGCCAGACCAATAGTAACACCATAGTTACGCCACCTGAAAATGGCTTAGCATTATTGTTCTTGCTACGTGTACAAAATCATTAAGGAAACAGAAAATGCAATAACTTTTGTTAATTAGCTATAATATCTCATACCAATGTTTGACAATTACGATAAGGTGAATTAATGTATGTAAGTTTACTGAATCAACAACTTTGGATTTGTCCGAAGACCTCTTATTGTTAATTTGTTTTATTAGTTTATGTAATCCATGTGGTGCCATGACAAAAGTCAGATGTTTTACTTAAAATAAGAGGTTTTATTTGAATTTTATTTGTTGTTTGAACTTCATTTACTTTTCAGAATCCTATCTTTTTGCGTAAAATTTGTAATATCTTGTGAACAGCTTGGAAAGTCAAAGTATACACCTTTTTTCTTTATTTCAAAGGTTTAATAATTAGATTATTTTCAATTAACGACTAAGAGTTAGGAGGTATTAGGTTTTTTTTTTCATTTTAAAACTCAAAATCAATAGAAAACAAAAATAAATTCTTTTACCTATGAAAAAAAAATGAGAATTAGTTTATTTAAGTTTTCACTACCTTTATACCGAGATAAATATTACATAGAATTTTTGAATAGTTCAAATTAAAACATATTTCAATCGCATTTAAAAGATTTGTATATTAGTTAATTTAACTTACTTAACATTACTCATTGACAGATTAAACATATTGCTTTTATTCTTGACTAGTCTGAATTTTTTCGTACTAAACATAATTTTCTTTATTCTGAATTGAAATTCATAATACTTGCTACCGAAAAAAAAAAAATCTATATTTTACTTTTGTGCAAATTAACTCAAAATGATATCTCACGACCGTTGTCGCGTCGCACTGTGAATGAACAAATTGTCGGCAAATAATTTAATTAAATTTGATATCCAGCTGAAAATATTTGATTTGAATTCGAAGTTCAGAAACACCCTTATATCTATATTAGTTGTAGCTCTTTATCAGGAATCAGTTTATATTTCGAATTGATAAAGGCTTCATTGATGTCATTATTTTTTTTTTTTTTGTGTTATGCCTGTAGGATATGTATGATTCGCTTATTTCAGTGGATGCTACAACTCAACCGACATTTTATTTCTTTAGTTACTTAGGTTCTTAGCTTGCTGTTTCTACCTTGTTTAGCACGCTTTATTGTTTTATATTAAAGATTCGTCTTGTTTCCAACGACTTAAAATATCTGGTGATGGAGCCGTGGCTTGAAGTCGTCTGCAAAAAAAAGAACAAATTGCGTTCTTAGCCCTTTGTTTTGATTGGATTAAAAAAAAAAGTATCCTTCGTGTTATCTGGGGTATGACAAACAAGTTTGCTTTTTTATATAATAAAAACGATGGACAGAAAAGACAGAAAACAGTTTTGTAAATTTATTTTTTTGTTTTTGCGCTGAACTGTAAATTAGGCTTTAAATCTAAAACTAAAAGACCCAATGCGTTGTTTTTGAGGTATGAGAATTTCAATTGATTTGTGAATAGTTATTTTGTTTTTAATTGAGAAGTTACATCTTTTGTTGTTTGGTCTTGTTATAAACTTCAAAACAAGTCAGAATCATTTAGTAAGCCAAAATGATTTTATTATGGTTTCAATATGACAATTATTAAGCTGCTACTGTTGATAAAATGCTCCTGACATCATACGAAACCTTTATGTCTACAAAAAAAAAAGAGTTTTGCTCTGATTAACTTTTTAATCATGCATAACTCACAATTGATATAGGCTAAGGAATTTCTTGCGGGCCGAGTTTTCCTCTCAATGGATCTGCTTGATTCCGTGTTCTGTTCAATAATCAAATCATTGATAAAAGTAGCTTTTCGTTATAATAGAGTAATAAGCTTATATAAATTAATGCCCCCCTTCCACCATAATGTAGGTTATTGAGCACTTATTTGTATCAATGAAAGCTTATTTGTTTGGAAAATGCATATTTATCGTCAGAAAACATCTAATCTACCTCATGTGCTACTGCAAATCCTTAATCAACGCCATAGTAGTGAAATATATTAACTACTGCAATATGGTATCGTATTGTCTTATCTGGAAATAATTTTTATGACAAATTGAACATGTTTTCGATCTAATCGTAAAAACTAATCAGTCCTTTATCATATTCGTTAAAATAACTTGGACATTCGATAGAAAAGAAAAATAATGTTCACATTTGAAACCAAATTTTTCACCTCTGCTGACATATTTTAAGGATTGCTTTCCATATAAAAAATGTCCTTTATAAGGTAAGAAGAAGAAATGTATAACACAATAACAATTTTATCAGTTTTTCAGTTTTAGTTTTTCGAAAGTTTCCAAAAAACATATTCAATATGCAATTAAAGGGTGTTTGTATATATTACTGGCTCTATGTCTTGGCCTGGCAATTGTAACCATAAGTTTGGCTAGTATAAATACTGAAACTACTAAAACACCAGACGTCCGAACTAATTTGAAACTGGAAAGTAGAATGCTAGACATAGATGAACCGAAATACCTGGAAGGTGCTTGCCGAATTGTAAATTGCACAATCAGGTGCCTCAGCTCAAAAAAAATCTACGACGAAGTTTTTCATGTTCTGCAAGTGAGTTAAATTAAAAAAAAAATCATTAAGTTTATTAAAAACTTTTCTTTCTATTCCAGTCTTCAAATTGTGAAGAAAATATTATTCTTAAATTGGACCAACAACATTTTCCAAATTTCGTTTTGACAAACAGATGGAAATCAACTAACAAACTCATCAAGTCTCTTGTTATTAAAAACAGTGAATTCACCCATATTCGAAATGAAGCCTTCAATTCGATAGACTTTACGGCAACTCAAACGGTTACTCTGTTGGATGTACGATTGAACACACTTGGTAATGGAGTTCTCTTAGGTTTTGCAAGACTTAAATCGCTGCACGTAGAAGGTAAAATACAACAAGTGGATAGATGTTTCTTTCAACCTGTTCAAGCATCTCTTGTGCGCTTAACCCTGCGAGGGGGGCTGACAATTTTGGGAAAGGAAAATGTTTTCGGCATAAGTTATATGTCAAACCTTCGTGCCTTGGATCTCAGTGAAAACTTCATTACAGGATCTCTCGCTAAGACTTTTTTCATAGCTCTGCCTCAATTGCAGTATTTGATTTTGTCAGACTCGCATATATCGACAATTGAAATTGACGCCTTTGATGAGATAGCCAGTTCTCTCGCCATGTTGGACTTGAGCAATAACCGTTTGACAACCCTCGATGTTAGATCTTTGGAAAAACTTCTTGCAGTTGGTGTAGTTAGGATTTATCTCTTGGGCAATGAATGGCATTGTGAATGCCACTTAAAACCCCTAGTCAGTTTGTACGAAGAGTACCCAAATTGTTTCGGAGATATTCCCTACTGCAAGAGTCCAATTAGCTTTTATGGAGCTTTTTTGACCAATTTAAAATTTGACGAGGATTGTAAAGTGCAAAATCAATCGGATAAGGCGCTGATGTCTACACCCATTGAATACTTTAAAACAGAGTCACTTGTACCTTTAAGTCCAAGTACAGAAGCAACTGTTTCAAATACTGAAGGTTATTCCTTTAAAATGGCATGTCTGTCAGTGGTAGGTCTAGCAAATGCTCAAGAATCCCCTACGAGCGAAGGTCCTATAGAGTACTTTCTATTTGCACCACCCTGTCATGATTTTGAATTAACTCTTTTGCCAAATAATTCCGTTCAAGTGGTCGTCGAATATGCCGATGAACCAATCAATATCATTTGGTTTAGTGAAGCCCTAGAGAATTTTGTTCATACAGTGAATGATATCACCATCGATTATAATTGTGAGATGTACTCGGACCCGTTTCTGCTGGCTGAGGATCTGGAAGAAAATTGCACTTACACATTTTGTTTGGTACCAAGTGGGACTTTTTCAATCACTCCTTTCAATTGTTTGCCACTGCATGTACCCTCAAAAGGCAAATCTGAGCATAATATTTGGATTTCACACGACGAAAAAGAACTTACTCTGGGGATAGTTACTTTAATTCTTATGTGTTCACTATTATTGGGTGGAGTTGTTGCTTACTTTGGAATTAAAGCTTACCCAGATATACTTGAAGGCAGCAATCATGTGCTTGTGGTCAAGAAATCTAATAAAGCTGCTTGCTATGTGTCAACAATCACTGAAGGCGAATATATGATTCACAAGAATAGTTTGAAGAAGAAGAATTCCTCGTAAATATTTTGAATGTGCCTACTTTTAATCAAAAATAAACTAAAATAAATATTTTACTTTAGAACTCGTCATTCTACTGCACCACCAGTACCGGTATCCTTGTGCAACGACATTGAAGGAATCAGGCAAGAAAAGGAAGACTATTACGAAATGCCATGTATCTATAATCAAACTCATGATTGTCAACAAAAGTGTTTGTTCAACAATAAGTGTGTAGCTACTCCTTCATCGCCACCACCATTGCCGAAACGTAACTCAGACAGTACTTTGTACGGTTCAGCTAGTGAACTTATTTCTGATGTTCCTTACCCAAAATTGAGTCTTTAAATTATTGCGTTTATGTTGTTTAATTGTAATATGGTATTGGAATTAATGTAGTTATTTAAAGGATAGTTTTTTTTAAATATGCATCAAATATTAAATAATCAATTTTAATATTTCTGGCATTTGGTTTTCTATATTATTGTTACTATTTTGAAGTATTATAGTTTGGTCATCTACTTGAATCCATTTAGCCAAGACATTTGGGTATTTTGAAAACCTCACCAATTTAAAAGCCTCACTAATCACCACAATGACGGAAATAAACAACACGAGAACAAAAAACCAACAATTAAGATTAAATGCGAAAACATCAATGGCAAGCAAACCTTAGTTATACTTTAAAATAGTTGCAACGAATTTATGGTCGGAAAATTTTACCATTAAAATCATATACGTATTTATGAAAACAAACGAGAAAAGACGCTGCAATGAATTTGTCGTTCAATTAAAAATAAATCAGAAATGCTCAATTCTGGAAAAATATACTATGGACAATAAATTCTATGATCTGAAATTTCTGTTACTAAAAATATGCAAGCATTTTATATGGAAAAATGAAAAGGAAAACCAAAAAAACATGACTTTGCGGATTTTAATTACCTTAACCCTATTGTTTATGAAATGAACACTGACGTTTTCTTAATTAATTTGCTGGACATAAGGCATCTTCAGTCACTACACGGTTACAAATGTTGTTAAACTTCTTATATTAAAAGACTAGACGTGATCGGTTTCTAAGGATTTGTATTGCCTTTGGGGACCATCCTTTACACAATCATAATAAATTTACTTGATATTAGTTCTATTACCCGTAGTTTAATGTACGTAGCATTTATTTTAAATAAATAAATAGAGATCTTTCCTTAGAGATATTTAATCTGTTGAGGTATTATAATTGATTCCAAAATTTCGGTACTTGCTGCTCGAAAAATGCTAAATTCTGTTCTTTTGAGTGTTGTAAGAGCTATTTTACCAGGGTCTTGCCAGCGTTGTCGCCACAAATGCAAATAGAGAAAACAAATTTCAAGTCCAGAATAACTTAGAAGCCAAAATTAGTATGACTCTTAATAGTTGTATCACATAACATCTACCTTACGGTGTAGTTCAAAAAACTTTATTTTAAATTAAAAAGACACTTAAGAAATTCAATAAGGTAGTTTTAAGAAAAGGGGTAAAGAAAGAACATTAGTAAGGCAGTTTTATGAATAATTTGGTAAATCCTGTTCCGAACGCTCTAAAATGGCAAACGTTTACCTACTTTGTTCTAATCCTTTTTCATAAAAGCGTACGAAATTGATATTCTCAAAATATTCTCCGATATTCAAAATCAAAAACCCCAAATACAAACTATTACCCTTCATTTTCCTATCTGTAATCACCTTCTTGGACCACCATGATAATTTTTTTTACTTCCTTATTTTTTAATTGAAAATTCAGTTCACTTTCACATATTTCAACGGGGAGTGAATTCTAATTATAGCCAAACCCGACGACCAAAATACCCCACGATAATGTCTATTTTATATACGGATTAAGAAAACAACAAATACAACATCATATTGTTGTACCCTCTCGTGAACATCTCTTGTTGACGGGGTGGTGCAACAGGTGAAAGATACACAGTCATTAGCCAAATGGAATAAGACGGATTTATACGATCAATCGACCAAAACAAAAAAAAAAAAAAAAAAAAAAAAAATAATATACTCGTAGATTTATTTTCCGAAAATAAATTTGCAGTAACCAGGGCAATTTGTTCAATGCAAATACCAAAAATACATTTCAAGATATGCTTCTACTTTAAGTTCCATACATATTTTTTTGTTGGTGTTGTTGTAAAATTGAACTTAAATTAGCTTTAAATATTGTTTGAATAATTTAGCTCTTGACAAAAGTACCTATATCTTTGCCAAATCTTATAAACCACCATTTTCATTCATGGATAACAGAATTTTATTTTTTACCTCGACTGATCTTGTCAAACACAAGAATACTTGTGTTAAATTTTGTGAACCGAATTCATTTTTTAAAGAAATTATGATTTTGACATCTGTCCTTCAGGCAGTAATAATCTTCCACCTCTCGCATGACAAAAAAATGTTTATTTTTTGTGGCAAAATTGTTTGTTTTTGCAGTTTTACCTGCCAAGGGAAGAGAATAAGTTATTGACACACAATCATTATAATATGTAGCGGATTGGCACAAAATCATCACCGTCGCGTCCGTCGCCCAACAATTTTCGTTTTATTTTAATTTTTAATAGAACATTTAAGCAAACAACAAGAAAATCGAAAATTGAGCGGTTTTGGCAAACTATCCCTGGCAGTTGTACCTACATGCAACTAAGAAAAAAAAAAACACCTCGAATTCAAAAATATACGTGTACATACGTTTGGTTTTGGTAAAAAAAAACATCATGAAAAATAAATAAATATATATGACTCCAATTTTTGCTAAACGTAACTGCAGTGCATATAACATGTACGCGATACCACAAATTGAATAGTTGAATAATGTGCTGTGGTGAATTTTGATTTTAGAAACGGGAACCTATTTGTTTTTGTTACATGAGTAAGGTGAAAATGATTTTTTTAATGAGTGCTATGGCCTTTTGTAAATCGAAACACAGAACATACTTAGCGATTTATTTTTGAATATTTTTGTACCATTACGCAGCTTCGTAGTTTTTTGTTTTGTTATTTTCTAATTATTCTAATAACAAGTTGTTTTTGTGACACCCTTTTGGTTTGTGTTCGTTTCTTTGTATATTATATTATATTATTTATAATTGACGAATGCGATCGCCAAGAGGCCTCGGCTCATAATTAAAAGCAAAAACAAATAATATAATATGATCAGCGTCAATGATTTCCTGTCGACATTGAACCTATAATATATAAAATATTAAAAAAATAGATATTTTACTTGTAGATTAAGGTTCAGGATGTGTTTTGATTTTACAAATTTGATTGTTACAACTGCACGTTAAGTTAAGATTATTGACTTTAAGCTATAATGAATGTTAAAAATATTAAAAAAAAATAAAAATTAAAATAAAATAAATTAAAATCAAATAAAATTAAACTAAATTAAAAAAAAATTAAAAATAAAATAAAATTAAACAAAAAAAAATAAAAAAAAATTGAAAGTCGTCCATTTGTAGTCTCTGGCGCACATTTAAATCGACGGGAGCTTTTAATATGATATTTCGACAACGTGAGAGATAATAATGCATTATTGTGTGGACAATTAGAAAACTCCGAATTACAAAAACGTTAAATCCCATAAAGTTACATTCTTTCAGAGTCTTGAATTACTGAACCCAAATAACAAGAACCAAAAATACCAGAAAACCCAGATTTTTTAAAAAATTGTTGCCTTCCGCTTAACTTTTCCGGAATGATAAACTTTAAAAGGATGTTTTTTTTTTTATTCTTATATTATTTGATTTTCATTTCGATTGCAATTCGTTAGCGTGAAACTGCTTAGCTTTGAAACAACCTGAAACTTAAGTATTGTTTTAAGTTATCTCGTATCAAATCCTTTTAGTTTGCATTGTATTTTTCAAACATTATTATTACTTTTAAACTGAATCACTACCCTTGTTTTTAAAGTCATGTTTTTTAATTAAATATATTATTATGTAGGTATGTAAATTTAATATAATTTATTTAAATTGTAATTAATGCCATCGAGCACTTAATAGGCGGAAAGATTTTAAAGAATTAATAATATTGAATTTATAAGTTTATTTTGGTTGCTTTTATATATATATTTTTTATTTCAGAAAATAAGTTGCATTATTTCGAATTATTTAGACTTGTAATACAAAATATGAACATATGTACCTAGAAAAAAATCAACACAAAAATGAAGAGGTACACATCTTCGTAAGAAAATGTACTTGCGTACGAGAAACTCAGAAAAATGTCTCTATGTGATGTACCGTTATTCACCAATAAACAAAATTTTGCTATTAATTCAAAAGTACTATGCTACTTGTTGTTACCATTACTACACACATAAAATTTAATTGAAATCGGTAGAGCGATTTTCGATAAAATTAAGTTTCTTTTTATATTGTTGCATGGATGGTACCGTTATTTCGGTCCTGAAAATATATCAATTTCATCTCAATTGAATCCATTTAAAACACATAGCTAGAATGTTTGAATGAAATCGCCTTAGTAGTTTAGGCTGTAATTCAACATAGAAGCAGTCTGACAGTTCTTTTTTTCTCTATCTCGGTACCTTACGGTACTTTTTATAAATCCTTTTTTTAATTACTGGGTTTCTTCTCAATAGCTTACGCGATGTAAACGAGTCAAATATTGTTGTATTTTTTACAATACTTAATTAAATAATAATGAACTTAATGCTGAAAAGATAAATAGACTTTGGACAATCGCCATGTCATTGTGATAACCTTTACCTTTACCACATGAACATTCCAATGCAGCATCTGTGATTTTATATTCGACAGACAATTTGCTCTCTTAAATAGAATAAAATTTCCAGGCATGTATGGAAGAATTTGTTGTAGATACTCGCCCGGGCCGCATCGGCCTAGCCAAAACACATTTCTATAATTATTGTGTTTAATATCGTAATATTTTTTTTTTTTTTTATTAACTCTTTGTTTTCAAACGAATTATTTAAATTCCACTTAAGCCACACAAAATTATTATTAAGTGCTGCCCAATGAAGATTATCCCACCATGCACGACGGACGGTTTTATTTATTTTTCCATTTTTTTTTTTTGCAAATCCCAACTGTCCCAGCCAAATAGATGCATGCCGATATTTTGTTGCTGCTATATTCCAATGTTGTATATTTTTCTGTCTAAGTAGACTCTGATTTTTATTTATTTTTTAGATTTTTATTTAACAAAGTAGGCGGTGTGATGATAGGGTGGGCTGGGGTGTTGTTCTTTAGAGCGACAAGTATACTACTGCCCTGCCTAGCCCAGACATTGATCCGCTCTTATTCTTATGTCGCAGCAAAAAGATTCAATTTCCAAAAGTGATGTTTGTAGTATAGTTAGTTGTTTTTTTTTTTATTTTATTTTTTTTTTAGTGTTACTTTGCAGTTTCAAAAAACATTTTTTTTGGGGAATTGCCATTCAATGAACTGTCAACCGCGTTGATGTTAGACATAAGTGTGCTTCTAATGCAACTCAGTTCAGTACACATTCATTGAATATTTTTAAGAGAATTTACGTAAAATGAAAAATATGACGATATGATTATAGTACATTTCGGCGTTAATGAATTTTTTCTCTCTCGTCCAGGAGCTGTGGGAACACGTCCAGTCTTTCTTCGTCATTCAATTGATAACGTTTCGGAGGTGGATTTTCCTCAAATCGAAAAAGTCGATTGACTTCAATACAAAATTATATATGAAAATTTAATTTTTGTAGAATAGATTTTGAACATAGTGATTTTAGTCTTTGTTTTTTTTTTCATTTAATTAATTCCTTCTAATTAACAAGAAATAAATTTAAAAAAATATATCAAAATGTCGAGAACAATGGTAAATATTATTTTCGGTTAAAAAAAAGAATAGTGAATAAACTTTAATGAGATTAAATAACTCTAAAATATTTTGAAGTTTATAAAAATGCACTTCTAGCTAAAAAACAATAAACATTTAATTAAAATAATACTATTCTTAAATAGAACAATGTGCTAAAGCTGACGTTGGAAATCTACCTATTATATTCTTAAATTTAGCTAAGTTACCGGTTGACTAAGGAAAGCAAATATTTTTTTGCTCAATTTTGTAATTGTTCGTTAATTTTTCAAAAATGACAAAGGTCAAGAGAATAGCAATTGTTATTTTTTTAAATAAGCTCTGTGGTGACTTTAAATCTTTTTACCACGGAAATGTTAAAATTAAAATTTTGTTCATGTGTCAAGTGGTCGCTTGTGGGGTGTTACATAATCATTGAATATTATTCAATAGGAACACTTTTGTAAGAACTACCTTACCAACATCATTTCTAAAAGCCAACCATTTCAATTGTGATTCATTTAATTATGTGAATACTGTTGTAAAACTATTATGAGTTTTGCTTCAAAATATTTAAATTAGTGAATAAAATGATAATCACTTCTTAGCCTTAAAAGATTAAAAATAAAATTTTAAAAATTATATATATGGAATGGTTTCATCATAATCATCATATTTAAAAAAATTTACTGTTCAGTTTAGTTTGATCTACCTACCGCTAGCGTTTCTAATTAGAAATCTATTTTTGAAAAATGGAAATACAAACGTCATCCTTAGGACAGACGCACAATATTTTTAAGTTTTCTAAAATTATTGATTTCACCTTTAAAATAATTTTTTGGTTGGAAATTCTTATTAAAAACCTATACAATGTATAATTGTGCTCATATCTACATAAGTTCAGTGAGATCATTACACTATACAATGCATGATATTGCTTAATAAGGGAATTAGCTATGTGTGGGAATATGCAATATTCTGTAAAGACAGTTTTTTGATCTTTGATCATGAGGTTTGTTCATGTAATTTTTTCTTGTGTCAATGTCAAAAAATAATATTTTTCTAAAAGAAAGGATGCGAAAAAAAAATTGAATAGAATGTTTAAGGTACTAAGATAGAAAAAATGTTCTATCCCAGCTCCCTGACAAACGTCTTCGTAGAACATTGATTATACATTCATGTTGTTTTGATTGTTTTAACGTCAAAATTTGATACCATTTTATTTTAAGAACTTTGCAACTTTCTATCTTTTTTGGCGTTTACTTCAGAGCGTCAGACCTATGAAATGAAATGTTCAAAATGTCTCTGTGACCAATAAGAAATAGAATACATTATTTTGAATAATTAATATGTTTTATTATGGAACAAATACATTATTAAAATATGAGGCAAAAAAAATGTTTTTTGAATAATGAAAATATTTAGTAAAAACATGAAAAATTAACAAAAAGAATATTTTTAAAATATAATATTTTTTGTTAATTTTTAAGACACTATATATTTAAAGTTTATGAGGGAATGGGTGAAAATTCTGGTTTAAGAATGTTGCTTTTCATTATTCTGCTTATTTAAAAAAAAAATCTGCTTATTTTTAGTTCTGTCTCTCAAAATTCTGCTTTTCAAAATTCTGTTTTTAAAAATTTTGTAAATTAATATTTAAGAAAGAAAATTGTGCTAGTTCTGGTTTTCTAAATTATAAGCCTTTTATAAATAAAAAAAAAAAAATAAACAAAAAGTTCATTACATGTTAAATAATTGGATAAGTTGCAACTTAGTTAGACAAGAAGCAACAGTGTGGCAGAAGTTAGCTATTTCTGTATAGCTATCATCAAGCAATTTTTCTGAAAAAATTGACAATTCTTCCTCAAGAACAAAAAACAATATAAACTTAATAGCATATAAAAATCTACTCTATCCTTATCAAGTTTCAATCAGTGATTCGGCAATATCGATCCAAGAAGCAAAACTGCCTCACGGCTTATGGCATTGTTGACATTTATCAACCCTACTTTATAAAAATTGAAAATTGGCAGATCCATTTTTTTGAATTCTGTAATCCGAATGAATATGTTCTTGGCTGCAAGCAATTATTTCTTTGAAGCATGTTCCCAAAAAAAATGTCTACAAAATTCTGCAAATAAGTTGAAGAAACTCGTTTGGAAAATGTTAAATGGGTGCACTTTTTAACATTTTCCAAATGAGTTTTTTTTCAAATTATTTTCAGCATTTTGTTAAACAGAATTATGAAGAACAGAACTTTGAAAAGCAGAATCTTGAAAATCTGAATTTTGAAAAACAGAATTTTGAAAGCAGAATTTTGAAAAAAAAAATTAAAGCAGAATTTTGAAAAAAGAATTTTTCATTGGCAGAATTTCGACCGCAACCCTGTCTTAAATTGTAATCCGCTCAAAAAGGATGGATCATAGAGTTGGGAATACTTCTAATCAAAACAATGGGCATCAATTTTGGAACTTTGTAGGGCCTAAGAACTTTATTTTACGTAAAAAGTGTGTAAATTCATATGCATACACATAAAAATTATTGATAAGCACAAGTAGTGCTCAGGGATGATCCATGTAAGCTATTGTAGAATTTTATATTATACGATAAATCTTGAAAGATACATACAATTTTATGTTTACTTGAGTGCTTTTCTATCTTTTAAAAATCAGGGTGTAACGGAATAAATCTAAAAACTTATAGAAATTCAAAAATATTGTTGTTATTGCGTGTGTGAAATATTATATGGTAGAAGGCGTAAACAACCACCAGTGAAGAAAAAAGGCTTCGGGGTGGTTGGCTTTAAAAATTTCAAGCTTTTGTTCCATAAATAAGATATTTAAGATTAAGGTCTTGAAATCCATTATAATATAAGGCTACAAGATTTAAGCAACTGGTTTCTAATTAATTACGTTTATTTTTTCCAGCAAAAGTTGTCTAACATTAAGAGCTACAGCTCGTAGCTCTTAATGTTAGATAGCTTTGGCTATTTTTTAAATCAATATTAATGTGTCTGTTTCTGTAATAAGGTACTAAGAACTTATGTATTTATTTTTCTACGATACATTTTACTATCTTTATCGCATAATGTTTGATAGATTTTTGTATTCAGAGGCAACAAATGCAGAGTCTTATAACTCAAGATTTTTCGAGGAGTAATCATTAAGCTTAGATTTCGTCTTTTCCGTAGCCAATTAGTTATTTTAGCTTTAGTCACTATTTATAATAGTCACTAATTATAATAGTTTACGAAACGTAAACTAAAAACTCAATATTCTAGGTCAGGTGATATTACCTCAGCTATGAAAAACTGTGTTGCTTATCAATGAGAAACTGGCTTACACTTCGAATATTCAAAACAGCATTCAATGCGTTTATTGACTTTATTGTTTAAAAAAATACTTCAAACAAATTCTTAATGCAGTGAAATTTATATTATTATATTTTAATTTTTTCAACTAGTTTATGTTTATAAATCTTCAAATGATTGAAACTTCCAGGATTTAGTTTAAATTATTTAACTATTTGTGGTGTTGCAGTAGACTTAATAATTTACTGAAATATAACCAACATAGTTTTCCTAGTTTGAAAATAGTTTTCAAGCTGTTTCTCATAAACAAAAAAAAACAGATTTTCACATTTTACATAGTTCTTTTTGAAATATTGAATCAACATAAATATGGACAGAAAAACAATCAGTTGCAAAAAAAAATTCAAAGATGTTTAATCAAAACCACTACCAACCAGACAAATAAATGTTTGCCGGCCTCCGCCGCCGCCGCCCTACCCGTGTTTCATAAGGCAGAAACAAAACAAATGAATACTTCTTCGAAACAGCGGTGATCTTCCGATCACTATCATCTCTCTATGTTCAAATATAAGCAACATTTCTTGGCTAAAATCCTATTTTTGACACCCAGTTGCAGTTTTGGCATAGTGCAATATTAGTGCAACAAAACATCATCGTCGTCGTCTTCATCGTCTTCGCCGCCTCTGTGTTGTAATATCGAGGCAACTTTTACACAAATAAACAATTGAAAATAAAAGAATACAAAATTTTTCCCTAGTGCAAAAATTTGCATTCGAATATTACTCTTTGTCATTTTAGTCGAAGGATTTTTTGTTCGTCAATCTTTTTTAATCCGTGTGCGAAGATCTAGAATCAGCTATAAAATATTCTTCTACTCGGGCACCCATCGATCTTCGAAGTGCAAAATAAGAAGAATATAGTAGTTGTAGATATTTATTTTTGAATTTTTTTTTAATATTATTCTTTTTTTTTTTTAATTTAAACTTATAGTTAGTCTCGAGAATATAAAAGAAATTTTTGTCTTTTGTGTAAATTGTATTGTTTTTTTTTTTTTTTTTTTTAAATTTTGAGTGTGGTTGGTGTTGTGCTGGTTGTTGGTAACAGCTGATTTAGCACTTCGGATGCATTACGTCTGGGTTCACCATGGCACAGCTTTAGCTACCTCTGCCCACACTGCACGACCACATATCTAATATTCACACTTGAAAAAGTGAGGAATTGCGAGAATAATTTTTGGACTTATTATTCTGTATCCGATCGAATGAGGAGGTGTTGTGCGCGGTCCTCAGCTCCTTAGAAAACACCAAAAGATTCCACTAAATTTTGTAGCTTAATAAATTCTTCCGCCGTAACTACCGCTTCGATTTATAATTTCTTTTTTTTTTTTTGTTTGTTAATAATTTCAAAACTCTCGAAACATTTCCAAAAAAATCATTACTCAAGTCTTCGAAATATTGAATCCTGTTTTTTGTTAAGCTCTGTTTAGTGTCTAGTTTTTTTTTACATACGATTTTTTGTTCTGTGAAAACTTGGTGTTGAATTCTTGTTTTGTGTTTTTCGTAAAATAGTCTGCCATGGTGAGTGTTTAATGTTTTTTATTTTCATTTTGTTTAAATGGATTGTCATTTTATCTATGGGCATTAACATATATCATACATTTATTACACAATCCTCAAAGTGCTTGTTCGGTGCAACACACAACGAAGGGTTACATAGTTTTGCACAAAGATTTTTGATGAATATTGTAAAAGTGTATTATTTAAAGCGAAGTATTATATTTAGATCGCAGGCAATTTAGCATAGCAGCACATCGGTATTGCGATGGCGATGGCGGCTGGTTTTGTCATGATGGCACCGAGTTAGAGGAGCATAATCTTCTAATTGTAGATACTCCTCTAGATATAGCTAATGCAATGGTGTTGCTTAACCCATGCATCCGATGGATGCTCTCGAGGTCGGACTGTTATGAAGGACGGCGCGGCGGCGGCGCAGCGGTAGTGGTGCGGTGGTGCCGGCCGTAGCGGCGCGGCATGGTGATGATGGCAATGTTGTGTTATTTTTGTTGTTGTTGGTGTACCACATAATGTTAAATGTAACACGAATAGATGTTTTTCCATTTTTAAAAATGTATTTATAAATCAATGGTAGATGACATATGAGGGTGATGAAGTCATGGATCCCAGCATCTATGTGTTCCTCGTTTTGTTGTAGGTATGTGAGTGGGTGTATCTACCACTCTCATTAGTATTTTAAGTTGATAGTCCTGGTTCATCTCTCCTTATATGGATTTTAGTTGTACTTAGGTATTTGCATAATTAAACATTTTTTTTTTTTTTTGTTTTTAGAATAAATGGATATTTTTTAATTTGCCCACATTCCAATAGATTTTGGACACACAATTTTTCTGGTTTTTAGAATTTTTGTTGTAAAGTTGAGCTATTCATCAATAATTTGAGATTGTGTTCTCTTTCATATTACATCAAAATAAGATTAAGAGAACGGACAATTAAACATACAAAATTGTAAGAAATATATATTTATGCTCCAAAAAGCGTTTGCTCAACTGTTCAAAAAGCCACAACTCAAATATTTTTTTACGACGAAAACAAAATATTTTATAATAAGTTGTAAATAATTGATCAAATTTGGTTGAATATGAATTTTGCTATTTGGGCTTACTTATCCCCGATATTTATTGAATTACAAAATTATTTTGCAAGATTATCAAGGACTTTCATTTTTTGTGGCTTTTACATTAAAAATAACATTTTTATTGCATAATAATTGATAATAAAATTTATTGATAGATATTAAACGCAAAACATCGAGTAACTAAATAAAAACCAAAACAACACAAGTAAACGCCCATGCCTGGAAGAAAATGTTATCCTTTGATTGTACACCAATTTCTTCATTTAACTGGATGATTACTTTAATCCACAGAGTATCTTTTGTCCAATTTTTCTGATTTAGAACTGAGTTTGAACAAACTTTGGGTCGATTCAATGTAACTGTCAAACTGTTACCTAAGAAATCAAACCTATATATAGAAATTGTTCAGCCTTAGTTTCATTTTCTGAGCAAAAAAAGAATTTTTTCAAAGATGTATGTATGTATGTATGTACTAAAAAATTTACATTTTTTAAATAAACTTTTACGGGATTATGAGGTAAAATGGACCGTTTGTTCATCTTTGAGATTGAAAAAATGCAATTTTGATAAATAATTTTGCAAAGTCAAATTCCCACGCTGACTGGACTATACAAAAAACACAAAATTAGTTTTTGCATTTTAAATGTTTTCAATTCTTTTGAAGGATCTATTTACTTAGTTTCAGTTTGTCAATGCTAGTCACTAAAGTTAACTGTAAAATAAGTAAATTCGGGGGTTTGCTAATCCTGGAAAATTTGTGTTGGCCCAAGTTATCTCTAATGTAGTTTTTCAGTGCCAGTGAATGATATCTAATCCTTTTTTGCTTCAAACACATAGATGGAGTTACCAAAGGGTAAGGTTAGATCAGTTAAGATCAATGGGCTGACAGTTGATCTTGATACAGTCACACTTAAATCATTGTAGATTTTGATACCCAGGGTCTATGACTCCCTCCAAGTCTATGTTACCATAGAAAAAGGTATTTCCATAGACACGCCACTTGGGGTCCATAGTGAAAGGATATCTTTCATAGAGCCTCTTTTCAGTTAGTCATTATTTTCATTATTAAAAATAAAAAAATAACATCAATAACAAATTAATCATTGCTGATACTAAAATTACTATTTCTTTCTAATTTTAGGATGAGCTCAACAAAGAACAAATCGCTTGTAAGTATAACAGCATCATGCATCAGTTTCTACAGTCATGGCCTCGCGCGGTTGTGATGTCGCAACCAACACCTAAATATACCTACATACTTGAGAAAATCATTTATTCACCACAAGTTTTTGTTACCCTCCAACATGCAAGATCAGGCTTTAGCTCTGCGACATATCATGATCGAACTGACAATGTTGTATTTCGATCTTGAGGCGGGGTGCATTTGAAAAGTTTACTTCACATGCATCGAATAGTGTAGAAGAAACTCTCAATTTGGGTCGACCAATGACGGTGACGGCTTTGGGACACAACGGTCTTGGATTAATTGATCCAACAGTATCATACCGTCTGGAAGGTATAGAATTCAGTTTTCCCATACTTTTGATGTGAACCTGTCCGATCTTCCGCAAATTGATGTTCTTTACTGAATATGAATGCATCAGAAACCGCAAACGCCATCACTTACATAAAAGAATCTCACATTGTATCTGCAAATTATGGCTAAGGTCGATTCATAGTCTTGCCGTCTTGGGTATACTTATTCTTATTTCATATTTTTGATTCGAATGTCTTTTTTAGTGAAACTGAAATTCCTCCAGTTTCCAGTATAGAAATGGGGAAAGGGAATTGTCTTGGTGATTTATATTGCTGGCGGGTTATTCAACTTAATAATGCTGCTGTGCTCTACCCACACAAGACATAAGTCGTTACACAAGTCAAAACAAAAATATTGTAACACTCATGTGACAGATATAAGCTACACAGGTCCAATGGATTCTGCGCGCGATCGCGTGTGCTTGTGCTTGTGCTTACTCAACAGCTAGAGAATGTTTTGAGCCTTTCCCAGAGGAGTAAGCTCTACTCAGATTCAGCTACCGTTCGATAGTGGCAAAATAGTCAAACCCAAGACATTATGCATACCTACACAATTATACATACCTACTTGTGCTCGAATGTAGGTATAAATAACAAGATATTTCGAAAGTCAATTTTACAGCTATACTCGCAAGTATATCGGCAACACAGCACATGACGTAGATATAATAAATTTCCTCTCAATCTGTGATGGGTGTGCTTGACTGAGCGTTGATGTTTGTCAATCTATCAAATGGATAGTTGATAGTTTGTTTAGCATTTTGGCCCCCAAAGCCAATTAATGTCTGACGATGGCTAGTTATAGCCTGAGTAAATTATTAGTACCTACCTAAGTTATATTATAAAACTCAAGCCTCAGGGTATGATGTTTGCAAAAAAAATATCCGAACACAAATTGTTCACTTAGCTTATTTATGAGGAGAAAGGAGAGAAGAGCGTGAAGTTAAAGATTCAAATTAGAGACCATAAAAGTCTAGATTTCATCAAATTTTTTTAACCTCCTTAAACAGATACATATTTCAATCTTAAACTTGCTCTCTATAATTAGTGCTTAAAAATGCCTTCAATGCATTCGATCCTGCAAAGAATGGCTACATTGAAGCCACCATGGTTGGCACAATTCTAAGTATGTTGGGCCATCAGTTGGACGACAACGTATTGGCGGAAATTATCGCTGAAGTCGACGAAGATGGCTCTGGACAAATTGAGTTCGAGGAGTTCACAACTTTGGCTGCCCGCTTCCTTGTTGAGGAGGATGCCGAAGCTATGCAAGCAGAATTGAAAGAAGCCTTCCGTTTGTATGACAAAGAGGGCAACGGTTACATTACCACCGGAGTATTAAGAGAAATTCTGCGTGAACTTGACGACAAGCTCACTAACGACGATCTTGACATGATGATTGAAGAAATCGATTCTGATGGTTCCGGCACTGTTGACTTTGATGGTAAGATTGAATAATTTAAAATTATAAATTCACTATACCATTGCTTGTTTTTGTATTGTCACACAGAATTCATGGAAGTCATGACGGGAGGCGATGATTAAATGTTACCTAAGATAGTATCTTACACCTTCATGCCACCTTATTCAGCGAATTCAGCAACACAAAACATTTTAATCAATAACGTACAAGTGCATAGACATAGACGTATAATACTCTTATTACCATTTACACCTCGAAACGGACACTTCAATCAAAAATAGCAAAAATTGGACATATTACATCTTTTATGCATACAAAAATTAATTATTCAACATCGATTTGACATTTAAAAAGTCATAACAAGCGAATGGCATTGGATCTATTGAGTCACATGTCACAATGAGAAAAAGTTTTACATGTCAAAAAGACACCCTCTGCCTAAGAAAACAAAATTGCATTTTGCTATTTAGATATGAACTTGGACGTTGATGTGCGGTTTGAGACAAATTATAATTTTAGTTTTATTTATTTATTTTAATTTAATTTTTAACTTTTTTGTAGAAACTTAAAAGCAAAAATGAGTAAATTCTAGTCCTTGAAAAAGTTTTATGTAATTATAAAAAGACAATAATTGGGTGTATAGCAGCATTATACAGTTAGAACAAAAATATTTAAATAAATTATTTTCTATGCTTCATATCTTTTATGTTTGTAATATGTAATTTAAATTGTGTACAATGTATTACAAAAAAAAAAAAAACTATTATTAATCTTTGTATAAAGTGCCTAGTAAAATAAAGATGTAATTTCGTTAACAATGTTATGGTTTTATTATTTGATTTTAGGGTATTCCTAAACTACAAGAAACTTTAAAAAACAAATTTCGAGTAAAAGCCGTTTATATTTTAGCATGCAGAACTCGAAACAACTACAGCATTGAAACAAATTTGTACGGATAGGTTTTCGAGATATGATTTTTAAAAATTTGCTGTCGGGATTTCCCACAGAATACTGAGGGTATACCCAGACAAAAAATAATGTAAAAACAAAGAAAACCACTTTGATTTAACTATTTTTCAAAATAATTATGATGAAAATTTTAAAATTAAAGATGAAAAAAAGGTGGATTTGAAATATTAAGTGATTTGAACCTGAGAAGCTTATATTAGTACTCGAGTGTAACCTTTCTGTTAAAAATTACATGTGGATATTGCAACATAAACTTACTTGAAAAATAAATTGCATTTTTTAGTCATATATTCAACGTGATTTTAAATACGTTTGAGGTTAGTTGTTACAACTTAAAACTAAGCATGACCGGATTTTGTTTTACGTTGCGCTTTTTTTCCTCAGTGACACTCGGGTCATACATATATCTAAACTAAAAATCATTATCCATAGTTGTTTAGAAATTAATCAACGATGTTTTAATAAATTGTTCAACTTTATTAGAAATAATACCTTTCAAAGAAAAACAACCGACTTCAAATTTAAGACTTCTAATATTATCTAATGGGTGACAGTTTTTAAATACAAAAAATCATCAAAATCGAGCCACCTAGTCAAAAGTGTCCGAAAACTTAAACTGAATTTTTGCAAAACACTGGATTTATTTTAAGTCGATTTATATTTATTGTACTGTACACATTATGTTCTTATGATTAATAAGTTAACAAGTGTGATGTTGACTGTTTGTCAGTTGAAACCAAAGAAAGTGAAAATGTCGATAATAGTGTTGTCCAGAAAACAAATGTACTGCGGCGGCGGCGTTTTGAACTAATTTTTAAGTTGAAATAAACTTTTTGAATCAAGGTACACCTCACATTGTATTAAATAAAGACATTTTAATAATGGCAAAAATGTAGTTTAAAAATTGGTATAATTCTTCTATAAAAGTTTTTTAACGTAAGTTATAAAATTTTTGCGAATTTCAAGGTTCATATTCCAACATAAGGCACTAGATCGGTAACTCAAGGGACACAAGTTCTTATCCAGTCGCATGCACTTCTTTTATTTTTTTTTTGCACATAAAAGATGAAATATTTTGATTCAATCGTGTTTTTTTTAGGGGAAAGTGATTTAAATTCACTTCTTTCGGATTTGATTTTATAATTTCTATCCTCGAAGCTAAATCATTTCGAAAAGTAGTTAAATCAAAGTTATTTTCTTTAGTTTTATGTTGTTTTTTCTGTCTCTGGGTGTAGGTTCTATGCATAAAAAAAGGTATAAATTTCGCTTGCCTACTTTTAGGAGCCCAGACAAACACTTTTTTAAATTTTTTGTTCATAAGTGTATAAATGCAACAAAATGCAATAAAAGTATCACTCCTGAAAACATGTTGAAATAAATGGACATTTTACAAAATATCTTACTTTAATACAAAACTAAGGATTATGGCGGCCTTTTTCGTAACTTTAACTCTTTCCGGGGCACTATTAGAAGAAAAACAGAAAATGAACGAATTTATTGCAAGACTTACTTTATTTATATTTCAGTCGTGTTATTATAAATATAAGGAAATACCAAAATTAATATTTTTTTCTCGATGACACCGCTTTTAATTTATATCGAAGTTTGGAATAAAATGAATACCATTGCACAGTAAAAAAAAAAGAAGGAAATTGAACGATATTTTTGCTAGAATAAATCTATTTAAGTCTTCTTTCTCAAAACACATATAAGGAAAAAAAGTTCAAAAAATACTGAAATAGGTTTTTGATTTTAATACCACGGCTTGCCTCCATTGCCTTGGTAGCAAAGTCCTATACTCAAAAATATTTAACAGAACGGAATAAAAAAAAAATACAGCAAGGTGATTTTAAAACTTGGTTTTGAACCCAAACTCAGTCGTCAATTTATCTAGCCCATTTCCTACCTCCTGTGTATACATCTATTATATTTATGGAATAGTGTATACATTATATTTTATTTGTTAAGATAATTTTATTTGGACAGAACCCCATCGAAATGTCAAAGGTATTGATTGAACAATAGAATTAAATGAAACATGTATTAAATTAGCCCAATTTTTGCGGTTCAATTTCAAAAGCCTTTTCAATCTCAATTGGCTATCAAGGGCAAAAGTAAATTGTAACTTGAACAAAAAAGCACCACTCCCACCAGTCAACCAATCAACACTCCCTCGCTTCAATCTAAAAAAAACAATCGAACATTTACTGTTGAAAAGTCAAAAAACACATGTTAATGGCGTATAATCTAAATTGATTTAATTAAAAATTCGTTCACCAAATGAAAAAAAATCTTCCACAGATATAAGTGCGGTGAGCTAAGTGTTTCCCAATGGAGGTGTATCAAAGCAGGTCGATTTGAAATTAGTTCGATGGTTGAAAGTAGTGCAATAAATATTTATGACGATTAGGGACGGCTCCTAGGTACCTAAAAAAAAATTAATGGAAAAAGGGGGTGCCAATGCAAAAAAAACAATAAATTTATACCAATATTTAAAAACTATGAGTAATCTGACTAATGGCACATTGATATGTTATCTCAGGCCACAGAGTCGAGATTTTCCGAAGCCATTTTTCAATATACTAAGTACATATAAATACACAAATACCAACTAAAAAAGGACATGTAGGCTGAAAGCTTCTTGAGCCGTGCGTCGGACGTGTCATTTGCAATAATTGTGTGTTCGAATTCCACTTACATAAATTGAAAAAAAAAAACTTCAAAAAGCCCTCATTTGCATTTGGTAATAATTTCTCTTGCTATCTCATTAATAAATTACTAACGACGACGTGTTCACTTTGATATTTCAAAATTCTGAAAATAGGAACAGGTCGGTTTGGTCGATTGGTGGAATTTAACTGAAAATAGATTCGCAACACTAATCAGCCGCGTATTTATACGGCTATGGCACTTTGATTGAACATTTTTGCATCTGTGAACCTCTATACAGCTTGCTTACCACAAATGGCTAGGAGGCCAAACGATTCTTATGCTTACGTCTACCAGGATAATCCTCAGTAGCAGTTCGATCTTCTTCCTTGGCTATGATCTATGAATGTGACCTAATCAAAAATTTAATTTGCTACGGACAAATTGTCGCGGAATTTATGCGAGCACTTTCATTAAGATTTGGCATAGCTGAGGCACTATATCGCAACCAGTGGACCATCATCATTCGTGGGTAGGATTGTTTCGGCAACTTGGGGTTGTGTATGATGATTTATTATTTATTTTTCTGTTGTTGTCAAATGAATGCATTTGAAGATCTGTAAATAATTTCCATCTCACTGGTAAGCATTTGAAAGTACCTAGTCGACGAGAAGTTCTTGATTGATGAGTCCCTGATTGAGAAAAATTAAATTGCGAAACAGAGGCGTAGTAAATGTGTAGCTTTACATTTTACAAGTTCTGTAGGATAAGAATGTGATGTGTTAGAGAAGGCCCACGTAAATACAAAATAAATGTCAAGTTTTCGAAAATGGTTGGTTCGCAGTAACTTTATCGAATTACTTTTCTAATGTTAAACGTATTTTATTAGTTCTTTCAAATTTCTAAGACTTCTTCCTAAATTTTGCACTTCCCTGTAACATTGTTTTTAATTGTTCTCTCAAAATTATAAATCAACAACCTATTGTGGTCAATACATGACAGTGCCTTTTTTAATCCGTTTTCTAAGCTCGTTCTTTGTTTAGATTTATCATGTGGCAGCTAGCGTAATGCGTAGTGCATTGCAATCGCAAGGTCTATGGTTTGAGCCCATTTCGGGTATCAGTTTTTTTTTTTCAAATAATTCGAACATTCATCGACTTTGCACCACTAATTTAAGGAATCTGATGATTGGGTGCAGCAGTATGTGAAATAGTTAAAATTCTAGCCTATGAACTTGGTGGTAACACACACAGGTTGTTGTTGTTTCATTCAAAACTTTAATGTTTCTCGAAACATATCCAGAATGCTTATATGCTTTAAAACATAGAGCTGTCTTCGGAGGATTATGTGAATTATATTTCCACTTCAATAAACAAAATAAACACTAAAACCCTGAATAGTTTCTATCTAGCAGTTTCTCCGCAAATAAATAAAATAAAACTCACTGATCGACGCCACTGCCAATATAATATTAATTAGGGCACAATGTAAAGTACCTACTATAACGAGCCAAGGTACACGCACATCAGTGTTGCAAACAAGTGACAAATCTAAAAACAACAAATCTATACGTTGCGATTCGTGGCATTAATTTAATTTGTATCCAAAAATAAATCATCATCGTACCAAGTAGGTACTTATACCTACTCAATCCTTTCCTTTGGGCGGAAAAATTCGAATTCCTAAATTAACCATCCGTCTGTCATCGTCTTCGCCGCTTCTACCGGCTTCCACCAAAAGGCATGCTAGCTACAACTACTCTTGTCCCTATTGACACATTGAGGGACTGTGGTTGAAAATGGTCAAACAATCTGCCATTGCAGATGAAGCAAGTCGTGCATCATCTATTGAGTGGTCACCGTTTCGATCGATTTAACGTTTTTTTTTTTTTGTATTCTTTTGAACTAGGAATTAATTCATTCTTTTCATAAAATTCTTCCCACAATTTGTTGCATCAACATTTTTCTGCTGCTGCGAACTATACAACGGGTGACTAAACATTGTGAATTGTGGTACAAAACAAATAAAAGATTATTTTCTGTCGTCGTCGGAAGGGGGTGTCTCAGGAAGGGATGCCTTTGATGCTAGATCGATTCTGCAATATAAACTGCTGCAAGTACACGAACGACGAACTTTTGGTGGTGGAAAACGTTTGATTTAATTCTTTTTATTTTTCCTTTTTTTTGTGTATTGAATTTTTTTTTTTTTTTTTTTTACTTTTATGCTGTGAGAGTGTGTGGTGAACAAAATTCCAAATTTAATTTCGGTATCGATTCGGTTCAACGACGAAGCATAGAAAACGAGCGTTACTCTTGGTGGCGTTTAGACAGTGGTTTTGGCCATTGTAGACTTCATTAACAAAACGAACAACCAAAACCGAAGAGGATCGATTCTATTCTGTATTTTTTCTCTGATAAAACACCAACTGACATAGAAGTGGGAGAAACAATAATAAAAAACGATTTCTTTATTGCAAAAAAAAAAAAACAAAAAACAGCTTAATTGAATATAAATAAGAAATAGTTTCATTGTTTGTTGTTTTTTTCAGTTTTTATTTTGTATAGTTGGTTTAAATTTAGACATATCGATCGAAAAGTAATTTTTATCGTCGTTTTAGATCAAGTCTTGAGTGATTACAGAAATTCGGTGCGGTTAACACGTTCGGTTCGGTGATCAGACTCCTCCATTCAATTTTAAAAGGGATCTGATTGAAGAAATTATATAAAAAAAAATTAAAAAAAGAAAACAAAATTCTGTCCAGTGTCTATTCGTGCCGGATTGAAACACAAAATCTACCAACAAAATGGTACATATATTTTAATAAACATAAAAACAAAATTCTTATAAACTTTAAAATAAAAAATTAAAAAACAATATTCCTGGATAACTTAACAAAAAAAGATCTAATAACGAAAAATAGTATATAAGCAAAAATATAAAAAAAATATAAAAGCAAGTAAATTTCAATTGCAAATTCTAATATCACCACTAAAATTAGGCTGTTACGCAAGAAATTTTTGCTGCTCCTCCGATTAATGGCTGTCGAAGTTACAAAATTGCATTGCATTGATATTTTTAATGCAACGTTTTGCAATTTATAAATTTCACTACGAAAGTGTAACACATAATTAACCCTGTAAAGGCGACGTGAAATGACATTAATTTATTATCATATTAAAATCACATTAATTATTGAATAATTGCCAAGTAAAATTTGTAAATGGTTGATCGATAGATGAAGTGCATCCTTTCGGGGATATACGCAAATAATATCATAGGTAGTTAGTTTATTTTAAACTCAAGGATTTTTTTTTAATATTAAAGTTTTCTGTTTGAAAAAAAATATACAAACAGTTTTCAAACTGCGAAGTGAATAATATCCTAGATGTTTTGGAAAATATTTTAAATAAAAATGTTATGAAAGATCATTTTTTCAAATAAGAACTTTTAGAACAACAATCATTGACATGATTATTTTCTTGGCGTAACAGTTTTGTAAGAAAGAGAAGATTGTATTCGGTTCATAAAAAAATAAATTCATTTTGTTTTCTACTTTTTTTTTAAGTTTAGTTTCAAAAATTCTATTCAAGACTTGTGTTTTTTCTACACAAACTCACACATTCACCCATTTGGTGAATCATCGCAATTTGATCTTTTTTGAATGCGCATGACTACAAATAATATTTCATTTGCCTTTGATACAATTTAAAAATTGGTATTAAATATCTCATCTTGTGTTTGTGCTAATTAGAACTTTTCAAAAGTCTTTTAAATTCTTTGATCTTCTGACATTTTTTTGTCTTTGAATAGGAATTTTAGAAACCACCATATTCTTCAAAATGGATATATTTATGTTTTACTATGAGCGACTGTTTAACACTAACAGTTCAATTTCATGTTTTAAAAGGCGAAAAAGACTATAGGAAAGCAGGACTTACGAATTTTACTTCGTACTCATGGCACGTTTTATCAGCAAGTTTTGCGGAATTGGTACTTGCACTTAGATTTCCACAAACAAATACTAACAAATACCGATTTAATTACTTTTTAATTTAAAAACTTGAGATTTTTTTAATATTTTACCGAAGGACCTTCTCTATATATTAAAATCCGTTTTGAACGAAACGTTTCGGGATCAAAATTCACCAACAGGTTCCATAAGGTGTCACTTTAAGTTTAATTAATTTTCGTTTATTCTTGCAAAGAATTACATGTTCCTTAAAATTATTAGAATCACTATGTTAGCAAACGAACAAATTTATGTTTCAAAAGTCGAAAGCAATTTAAAGAAAATTTCCAATGTACCATGTATTCTTTCCACGAACATAACTTGATCAAACAATACCAATTTTGGACAAATCTGTGATACTAAGTTTTTCAATGAAGGTACCTACTAATTGATTAAATTGATCAACATTGAAAAATAACTATTAAAACTCACAATATATTATCTATCAGTTAAGGTTTTCGAGTAACTTTAATCTCAAAATAAATGAACAAAGAAAAACCGTGATTTTTTACATTTAGATTAGAATATCTCGAAAATCTGAGCGATTCCAGGTCAGAGAATCAGAACTCTTGAAAGAAGTACAATAGTTTACAAAAGTGACGAATATCTAATAAATAAAATAAACTCTATATTTCCATAATTCAAATTTTGTATACGCCCAGAAAACGATAAAAGATTTTTTTTGTTATTTTTCAAATAAAAAAAAAATATATATATGCAGGTAGACTCATTGAAAGCTCTACCTTGTTTCTATTAAACTTGGGTATACCTAAAATACTGTTTTTATTTTAAAAGAAATCAAATTTGTACCTTCTGAATAATATCTTTTTTTTTATATATTTTAGAGTGACCAAGAGTACGACAAAGAACAACTGCGAAGTAATATTCAAACATTCAAAAATAAACTTCCTTTCAATCTTATTTTAATGTTTTTTTAATTCTTAAACAGTCCTAAGAAACGCCTTTAAAGCATTCGATCATGAAAATGAAGGTCTCATTGAAACTTCAAATGTCCAAACTATTCTCGAAATGTTGGGTCAAAAACTGGAAGATAAAGTTATTAAAAATCTCATCAGCGAACAAGACAAATCGAAAACAGGAAAATTAAATTTCAGCCAATTCTGTTCACTGGCGGCTAGATTCGTTGAAGTTGAAGAAGATGCAGAAGCAGTAGCCAGAGAACTCAAAGAAGCCTTCAGAGTCTACGACAAAGAGGGTAAAGGTTATCTAACTGTTAAAGTACTTCGTGACATTCTGCATGAATTGGATGACAAACTATCGAATAGTGAATTGGATATGATTATTGAAGAAATTGATGCTGATGGCTCAGGCACTGTGGATTTTGATGGTAAATTTTATTGAATAGATCAATCTTTATAAATTTTAAAACATATTTTTTTTTGTATTTTTTTAGAATTCATGACTGTCATGCAAGGTAAAAATTGCTTTGAGTTCACAATCACTCGCAGAGTGTCCTTCAACTATCCGCGGCGTGGTTGTTGTGTTGCAAGACAATTCCATCGAATGCATCCGTCCTTTTTGAATTTTTATACTATTCCTGATTTTAATCACATTTTTTCAAATAGCTACAGAAATTGGATTAATTTTATGATTTTGTTCCAAGGATTCCCCCGCATACCAAAAAAGAAAACTCGCATGATTTTGTACTCACATTCTTCTTTTGATTAGTTTATCGAGAGAATTTGTTTTATTTTTTTCTAAAATGTCCCTTTTCTGGTTAACAGTTTTGTGTTCTTTTGTTTGTGTTCAAAAATAACTTTTAGTACAAATTATTTAAATTTTTGTTTCTTTTTTTTTCACTTACTATAGGCTAAGCAAACTTAACACACGTAGTACAAAGAGACTAATTAAGGGCCATCGTAAGAGACGGATATTTAAAAAAAATTAATAAAATGCTGTTTCGAAACTATAATTTCTAACACATTGATGATGATAAAAATAATGAAAGGGTTACCATATCATTTTATTGACGTGAATTAATATTTAAAAAACGCAATTGTATTAAGAAAAAAATAAAATTTAATGAAAATACAAACAAAGTATTGTTTAATAAATCACAAATATATGTATGCTAAGCAAGAATGTTGTCAACGGAAACCTTAAGGTTTGACCACAAAACATTTGCTTACATGAAATTCTTCAAAGTAAAAATATCGCACCAGATAGAATGGATCTTCCATTCGTCAAATCAACTGCATGCATGAAAATGAAAAATAAAAATTTTATGGAAAAAAATTATCCAGTATTGCGAAATCCAATACCTACCATTTGGTTTGTTCGTCTTTTCACTTGAGGTAAGTATTTTGTTCAAAACAAAACAAAAATCCAGAAACATAGGTTTCGCTTACAATTTTCCGCCATTGTATGCATAATAAAAGGCCTATATTTACGGATATGATAAAAAAGAAGTTCATGAATTTATAACTTCCTCGCTTTAAAAACTAAAATGTACTACACCTTTCCTTAACTAATTGCAATTTTGCTTATAAAAGTAGGTATTTCATTCGAATCAATTCATTACAAGTAAAGTATAGAAAAACAAAATTCCATTTCTATGCGCAAATCATCCAATTGAGACCGGGTAATAACAATTATCCAAAATCATATCGAAGCACTTCCAGCCCCCTAATTAAATCAATCTTAATTAAAACCAATTTCCATAAGATAAAGTGGTCAATCGGGCGCACAGCAGCAACATATTTATGTAGGTATGCGCATACGTCTACGACTCAAAGTTTCTAGCTAAATTATTTAGTGTCTAGTCTACCGTACTTACTTTAATTTGTGCTCATAAATTTTGTGTATTTTTTTTTATTTTGAATAATCAAATAAAAAATAACGTACCTACGGATGTATTATATCACAATATTTCATAATAAAATATTTATGAGTATTTTAACACATACTGTGTATATGATACAACTCAGTCAATTTTGAGTCTCCTTGCAGATGGTTTCTACCAGTATTGCCGTCTTACTTGATATAAGCACTCAAAACAAAGGTTTTTCATTTCTTATTAAAAAAAAAACTATTGACAGTGCTTGCAAATAATTGATTATTACTCAAAAGAGAATAATGATTCAGATTGATTTTAAATGTATATAATTAAAGAAAAAAGGAACAATAGAACTGAGTATAGCACACAGCAAATTTGTATTATGCATGTGCAGGGGTATAAACAGTAGGTCAAAAGAATTTTAGCCGTAAATGATCCCCTGATAATTTCACAGAAGATGGATACACACCAAGAATACATCTGTGCAGTTCCTTCCTTCTTGTGCAGGATCTAAGTTCAAATATAGGTATCAACTTTAACGACGTAACAGAGTATTGAGTTTTTGAAGCATTAAGATCGATTTTGCATTAAACAATGCTATCAGCAAGACAATCTACTGACAAGACAATCTACTGATCTTAAGACAGAAGACCATTTGTTATGAACATGAAAGGGAATCGGGGACAAGGCGGAGCCCTGAGGTAATCTAATATTATGAGTTTTTTTTAAATATGTTTTTTTCGGTACTCCATTTACTTTGAAAGAGATCGCAGATACGGACGGATGCAAATTTGTTCGTATCTACGAAAGTAAAAGAATGCACAAGAATTAAATTAATATCCAAATGAATATTCATGTTTTTTCGTTTATAAAACTAGAAGTCATCGACTGATTGCCCATTTCATTTAGCATACCAATCGGCAACACTGCCTACCAACAATAGTATTAAAGCAATATGAGCATTTTTAAAGTCATACTATTCAAACGATAATAGTAAAAAATATTGTTTAATATAATTGAATCAATTGACTGAATAATTGGTTATCGCGAGCTGAATGCAGCTTGTAGAAGGCGAAACAAAACAAAAAAAATATAGCATAGCTCTGCTTCATGGAAAATGTTGAAAGCTTTCACGCTCTGCTGTGGGTGATGATGGTTGGTGGCTGCTGCTGTGATACACTTTCGTTAACTAGACACTAGCTAGGAACATTTATAATTTTTTCTTTCAAATACAATGCGCCACTAACATCATATAAAAGTTATCGATGCAACATGAACTGCATTACGGATTTCATCCAGGAAGCTCGTTTGTTGCTCACCATTCTCCTTTGAATAGCAGTGAAAAGGTTGATTTAGTTGATGTTAGGGGGTAGCGGGTAGGTGTGTGGTCTGTGTATTTAGTAACATTAAGAGTTAAATTTATTGAAGTCACATGAATCATTAAGTCAATGGCTCAATTATAGCTCCAGATGGCGCTGCAATTAACACAACAGTTAACTTATGATAAGAATCAAATATGCGATTATAATGCAACAAGTGATTTATGATGGTTTTGTCGGTTTTAGAGTACCTAGAACAACACAAAAAAAAAATAGTAATTGGCTCAGTAAAGTTGATAGTGTCTGTTTTTTTTTCTTAAAGGTTTTTGAATTTGTAGTTGTCACTTTTGATTTACCTACATTATAATGTTTGTAGACTGAAGTTAATGATGACAGATTTCTTTTTTGTTTTGTTTTATAAAATAGAACGAATGCAGTAAATTTTACTTTTCATTCGTTTTATCGCGGAACTCATATTAAATGCAACAATTTACATAAACATATTTTTTTTAAATACCTAACCTACATAATTATTCAACATGAAAGCAAAAAGTTTTTTTTCTAATGGTTAGATTTTTTTAATAGATTTAAATAAAAATTTCAGAATAGTCACGACAAAGTTCTGTCGACAGCAGTATAATAGTGTGAAAAACACAGAAGACAACACAAATCGCATCCATACGTAACAAAAGGAACCTTAATACAAATAAAATTTCAATTAATTCGTAAATTTCACACTTTAACGAATGAACGGGAAAAGTACAGTGACGGATCGATATATTGCAGTTTACAGGAATTTTTTTCATGACAGTTTTGTTTTTTGTCTGTTATTGCAGAAATGAAATGGTTACATAGAGCTACAGGATAGATGTGAATGACAAAGTTGTTTACACTTCTCCTATAACTGCAACTATTTATGCAATAACAGCCAAAAAAGTAACGAAATTGTGACAAAATTAACTTAAGTGGTTTGTATATTTTAAGGGGCTCACATTTTAAGTTAGGTATTTTTAGCAGAATTTTACTTGGCGAGTTTAAAAAATACAATAGTCCCAAAAATAAAAGCACCCTAGTACCTACCTACATATATTTGAGAAAAAATTAGAAGTGGCAGATTACATGTTATCAAATTTAATCAAAATAAATATTTATTGTATGTTTTGAGAAAACTTGAAAAAAAAGTAAACCGTTGTATGGAACTTCTTTTTTACTAAATAAGATCAAAAAAAATAAAATTTATGAATAAGAATGCTCCAAACAAAGTTTAAACCAAATCTTATAAACCCATTTAGCAGGCTACATAAAAATTCTTGCAACTGAAAAACTATTGACACAATATTGAAGCTAATGATTTTAAAATTTTAACATTCAAATAGAAAAATACCCTTGAAACTTTTGTTTCACTTAATAATGAAGAAAATGAGTAAGAATTTATCATTCAACCAATAAAGATATATATTATTATTCTCAAATCTCAAGATTTATTTAACGCATGCAGTGAAAATTTTCATTATTGCAACATTTTAAAAGAAGATTTAAATAGACAATTCAAACTTGCATTCGAACCTTTTACCTCCAGTCCGGCCCTGACTATTATCAAGATGACAATGCATGCACTTAAACTCTATATGAATATCTTAACAACAACAAACAAAAATGATCGCCTTTTTTTCATAAAGTTTTGTAGCATCATTGCATGACAATGAACAATAAAATGATACAAAAAAAAAACCTTACAATAGAAATCATCTGGTTAATTAAAATTGCAAATTGCTTTGATCCATTGAATGCGCGTCTCTCTCAAATGCCAAGTCAATGAAAAATGAAAGTAGGTACATATACAAAACGGTTTGAGGACTACGTGTCAGTATCTAGCAATTACTGTCTGCCAACAAAACAATTCGTCATTATCCATCAGTTCATTTCAGTTCGATTTGGAGTCGTCATCAATAGCTCCACCCATTTCTGTTCAGAGATTCCGCTCCAAAGAAAGTTTCTTTTTTTGTCAAGACTTGATGTACCGACGACACCATACTCGATACTCGTATACTGATATGAGTATCATAACAAAATGATATTTCAAAGGCAATATCCATCACACCACGAATTGCTATAGACGGCTTTTCTTATTATGCCTTCAGATGGAATGAATTTTTCGCAAATTAAAAGCTTCCCGTCGCGTTTCGACAAATCAAGTCTCTTTGGGCACCTGTTTCTTATAAGCGATGTTATTATTATGTTGTGATTAGTTGTCACTTTATAGGACTTGTTATACATTCCTATCGCAGAGGTCGAACTTAATTAATCTAACCCAGAAAATGTGAGGAAATGCAGTGGCGTAGAAACTAAAAATATAAAAACCAAAGGCGCAGTTTCAGTCCAAGTTATTCTGTTTGAGCCCAAGATCTTCTGTCATAAGGCGTTTTTTTTCGTTCGGAACAGAACCTAAACTGTCAAAAAAAATTGTGTTTCTTAATTTGTTTAGTGCGTTCAGGTCTTCAATTTTGTATTTCTTTTTGCGTTCAGAGAATTTTCTGAACATGTTAAGAGCGTTTCAATCAGCTCAGGACAAAATGACCGAGCAAACGGAGAAAAAAGGTGAACACAAATAAACGGAAAAAAATGAGATAACAAAAATGCTCAAAACAATCAATGCACTCCGATATTTTAAACTGACTTTACAAGTAGCTTTCCGTGACATCGAAAATGTCAAACATTTCAAGATTTCCCTACTTACACCCACCGCCAAAAGTTTGGAAACACATTTAAAATACATTTTGAGGAAAATCGAAAATATTAATTTATTTTATCTGTTTTTTTCGGTTTAAAGTTTAATAAAATAGTTTTTTGAATCAGAAAATTAAAAATATTTGAATGTTTAATGTGTTTCCAAATTTTTGTCAATGCATGTACCTATCAAAATATTCTACTAACAAAAAACACAACCATTTCATACCACATATACCGTTATTCCTCCCTTACAAATTGTTACGCCTCTGTGCAAATACGTTCCGGATTTCCGCTACAGAAAAAACACCATACACACAATGGGGCATGCGTGATTCAAATATGGATCACTAATGGCGCTATCTGACCTTGGCATCAATTGCGAGTCATACCAAAATACTTAAGCATCGAAATTTATTACCGTGTTGACTTGAATGTTCGATAATATTTCGGTCAATTTGGATTCCGATAAACCACTTTGTTTTAACAATTTACCCTTAAGCCACATTCGATCGAATGGCTTCATAAGTCAAAACGCTGTGGTTGTCATTAAAGCCTTAAGTGGTACAAGTTCTTTTGACTGCATTGCTCTATGCCGACACTACTTCTAGAACGGCTGCACCAGACCTCCGCTATGGTCTATTGACGTGTTAATTGAGTTCTAGACAGAAAGAACATAACTTTGAGCGCTACCACTGCTGTGGCTTTGACAACCATTAGCGTTGCTCAATCGCATTCATGTATCAGGTGTCTCTGTATTTAAATTGATTAATCCGACTCTAAGGGTGTTTTGCTGTCATAATCATTATCTTTAAAACGTTGCAAAGTAGTACCTACATATCTACCGGCAGGACTGTTACTGCGCGCACTCTCCGAGGGGCACTTTGGTGGTAACGACTATATGTTTGATTTGATTCCTGGAAAAATTGAATTGTCAAAAGATTATGTTACAAAACAAGTAAAATATTTAAACAACTTCCAATCTTGGATTGAGTTCATTTTTTTCAAGAGATTTTGCTTTGATATAGTAATTAAGTTATGTGCTGCACAGTGGCATTCGGTTTAAGGCGCCTAATTTGGTCATTAGGAAAAAGTATTGTCCAGCTACGCCCAATGATTTAATCGGCATTTAATTACAAACTATGAATGTCTGCCGCTGGAACTCAAATCGCAGATCTAATCAATAAAAATATCATCGAAAAAAATTCGCGTTATTTATTTTTTGTTTGTGTTATTGGCCAAATCGTTGTAATAATTCAATAATTTCCCACGCCAATTGGCGGAATCCTGATCAAAATGTTGCGAATTGATTTGCAATTATCATGGTCTTCCACTTAGCAAGTTAGCGAGTGGCCAGGCCAGAGCGCGAGTAATGGCCGGCTAGATCCACATTGTGTGTAGTGCTGCCATTATTTCGGTTTGCACGGCCGAGAGCCGTGACTGCCAATGCAAAATGTGTATATATAAATTGATTGATTGCTCTGAGTTGGGGTTTTATTTCAGGATTTTGGAGATCAACTCGATTCTGGAATAAATTTGAACATTTCGTCAGAGAATTGCGGTCAGTATCAGTCATTTGAAGTGAAATAGAAATTGAAATTACTAGCGTGTTATGACTCAATTCAAGTTTTTTTTTTTTTGTTATGACTTTATGAATTTAATATTCGTTACTTAATGTCAGTATAGAGAGTAGTTAGATGTATTAGCAAAATTGCCGAACGAAAAAAATTCATGAGTTGTTGGGGCAAAAGTGCCTTAAAATATGTAAATTTGAAGACAACATGATGAAAAATATACAATTATAAAATCGGCTCTTTGAAAATTCTTATTAACAAATGAAAATAAAAATGGATGCAATAATTTTATCATTTTAGCCTTGCATTTGTTGATACAAATCATAATTAGTTCTAGATGAATTACAAGCTTAACTTGGTGTCCTAAATTAAGTTCTTAATGTGGTGTGGTATGTGAACAGAATGCTTAATTTTTGGAGCAAATTTCAAGAAGAGAAATACAGCAATGGATGTAGTGACTGAAATGATCGAGAGCTCAAATAATGTCATGCAAATTTCTTATTTGTTTTATCTTACTTAGTTCTATCTACTGTCTTTTTTTAACTTCTAACTTCAACGAGTATACCATTATATGTTGCCAAATAAATGTTTTAAATAATCGTGAGAAACTTTTAACTTCAATATTGAAAACGGGAACAACTTTTATTTTTAATGCCAAGTTAAACGATCGTTATTGAATGTCTGTACCTGTCACTTATCTCAGCCGAATATAATTTTGTTTATAGGTATGTGCTTGTACAATGTACATTCAACAATTTATAGCTTAAAAAATAAACTTAATTTAGACAATAAAACGGCCAAAAGTCACACATTACCCAGTGAACTAGAACCAATTTCGTGAACACTTAAAACAATCATTTACCAACAATCTTTAAACAAACCGCAACGTCAGGAAAAAAAAATACAGAAATGCTTCAATTTTGTTATTCAATTAATTAACCTAATTTATGCAGAAGTATAAAAAAGACAAATAAAAATGTATACATTTAAAAAAATTTAAAATTTGTTTATTCATTATTTCAGTTAAAATCAATCAATAGTAAATAATATTTGTGAATGTTTGATAATTTTTTTTAAATTTGTTTAAGGAGGAAGTTAGGTACCTAAAAACATAATAGATTTTCAATTCAATACAGCATTCATTTTAGTTACAAGAGTTCAAAAATAACTTTCAACCTATATCTACCCTAGGAGTTAAACATTCTCCACGCCAGCATCACGAGCACTAAAAAAAAAAACAAGGTAGTGATAAAAATCTACTTTCGATATATTCTGGTCAAAAAAGGTTTCTCGTGAGTTTCCTGTTTGTGAACCTTTAATGTCTATCGTCGAACACTTTACTATGTGCAATTTAACCATTCTTTTGCGCAAGCTTGCTCATTCATGGCCGCCCACGGATAACACGAATTGTCATTTTCAATTCATTTGTCCTTTCATTTTATTTCTCTTATCATAATAGTCGTTTTTAACTATGTACATTAGTTGTTAAGTAGTGCAATACATAATCAATGACTTTGCAATGTTAAACATTACAACTAGGTCGCACGTTCTTGATCATTAAAAATTGCAGAAATAGGTTTGTGTCAAGGATATATCGAACTAATTTCGTGCAAATGAGGTGAATATTATCTCATTTCAGGCTTGAAATTTGTATAGGAAATTATCTCATTTGGAAGCTCATTTGTCAAATTTGATCGAAATCATCTCATTTGCTCTAGTCGAAACAGGCTATAAGTTTATTTATTTTATCATTTGCATAACTTATATATAACAAATGCATGTGTATTTACTCGAAACCAACTATAAACAATAGGTATTTTTGGTTTTTCCATCTGAAGGATAGTCAAATAATTTTCATGCTTTTCCTTCAGGTTTTTTTAAAACTTTCTTAACCAAGTCGATTAAACACAAACAAATCAATTAAAGAACCATGCAAATCGATCGATCCGTTCTTGAGTTCTTGCAAGACTAACGGGCTTTTAAAATTAAAAGAGAAGAAGATAGATTGTAAGATTCTTATGTATTTTTTTTTTCGAAACCATAATTTGCCCTAAAGAAAATATCTAATAGCAACAATGCCTACTACAGCTGTTTAAAATATGTAAGTCGTTGGATTGAATAAGTAGATGAAATGATAAGCTCATATTACATAAATAAAGATTACATGAGATATGCAAATTTATTTCTTTAATGTTAATATAAATAAACATTGAGAGTAAATTTGTGTAACCATGTGCAGGCAGAATTAAGAACGAATCTTCTCAATCATTTCTATCTTCATGGGTAATATATTTTTATACAATACCTTGAGTCCGACAGTAAAACCCCCAAACAAAATTATAAATTCTATTGAAAGAAATTGATAGTCTCAACGAAAATTGTCAAATCTCTAACCTTAATTATTCTTCTAAATAAACTTTCAGTCAAAATTTTAAATAATTATTGTAAATTATGAAATATTAAGGGTTAATAAGTTAAACAATTTAATGATAAGATGGCAGAAATTTTAAAGGCATAAAAACCGTCCATCTAAATACTTTGTAAAAAATAACTATCCTTTACTTTCTAAATTATAAGATACTCTTAAACAATTATGAAACAAAAATTGCATAAGGATTTAACCCAACTCCTACAATCTACATACGTTCGTTTGTGGTTTACATTTGTGAACTAAAAATTACACTCACATTTTCAGGTCTTTTGATTTATTTTACTTGCGCGATACTTCCGTCATGTGTAGCTCTATTATTAAACAAAAAAAAGAACACCATATTGAAATATATGGCTTTCAATGTCCACCATGTCTAGGCTCTCCAGGTTCCAGGAGCAGCTCAATTATCAAATAGCTCACATAACTAAAACTCTTGTGTTGAGTTTGCAAATTTGTACCATACTTAACTCATACATAACAACAACAGAGCATAACCTACGGCACGTTCAATGAGCGTAAATATGGCTGCCGTCTGTGTCTGTTCGCCGCCGGCCGCCGTAAGTGAGACAGTTGGCGGTCGCGTAGTTGTAAAGTGACCCTTACTTTAATGCACAGTCACTGAAGCCTTAAAGGTGCACTTAAATGGGGCCTATGCAGCGCTGCAGCTCTGGTAAACACTTTCTTTGTAGTGTCCGCGTATTAAAGCCCTTGTTAATTACTCACTTTGTCGGTGGAAATAGAGTAGAAATGCATTACGAAATGGTCGATTTATTTTTCTGGTACGTGTTCCGTATCGTTTGACCGCTATCTAAAAGTAAAATTTGCATTTTGCACTTCTAATAGCAAGAGGAGTATTTAAATGGAATGCACAGGTGGGCGTTTAAGGAAAGTCTTAACAATAAATTTGATATTCTTTAAGTTTTGTTTATTGTACACTACACAATAATTGATCTTGATTTCTCAGTCAAGAAAAAAGTGTCAGATTTGTTAATGTCACGGATTGTGATCTCCATAGCGGAAGGGAGGGAAACTTTTACTCGTTAACAACTGCTTCAATACACACCATACCAAAAGATCACTACTGTTCTCAAGACTTTGAAGAATCTCAAGGCAGAAGGGCTTAGCGTTATTTCCCCCAGAGTTCTTTAAAGCAGTTACACCAACATGGAGCTAGTAACTTCATCCACTCATACAATCGATAACAGACAGTTACAACCGTATTCGACAATACAAAGACTGCGTTAAGAAATCCGTTAATGGAAACAAGGAATATTTCTCTCAGCCTAAAGACTACGCCACGATTACTGTTCAAATCAAATGGGAAAGCAGCATCTGATGTAGAATCTTTAAATTCATATCCACATTGTATGTACTGATGAACTTCAAAGAAAAACGGGTCAGAATTAAGCAATCAAAAGACAGTATGATACGAAGACAAAAGTGGCAACGGATTAATCATACGCTTTAAAATGGTGAATTTTAGATTAATCGTTGCAAGCCATGTAATGCAGACAATGTAGAACCTTCCCAGGCAGATATTATGTCTCTACGGTAATGCAGTTCACTTCCTTATCAAACATTTTTACCTGAAATTTTCTTTTAAGTACACGCATTTCTTCTTTTAAAGAAGACTTTTCTACTAGACACAACAACAATTATCTGAATACAAAACTCACATACTCAATTGTTCCTTCTGCTCTATGAGATTTCCCTAGCCGGTGGATTTCCCTTTCGAGTTGTGATTTGCATACTTTTCCGACCAAAAAGTGAGAGTAATTTGCCAGTAGTTATAATAATTATTCATAATAAAAATGACATGACAATAAAAGAAACTAACACAAAAACTTGGTCTGCAAAAAAATCCCAAGACAACTGAAGCTCACCCTGCCACCCACCGCCTTCGTTCGTCCTAAGAGTTAGACCCCCTGCCGGCAGCAGCGACCGCTCGATGCAGTGCACTGGGTTTGAGCTACAAACAAACAGTTGTTCATAATGCATTTATATGCAAACACAAAACGTTGCAATGTCAATCACCCATAAAAACTTTGACGGCAACAGTCTTTCAAGCTGATGGTTGTGGCAAGGTATATAACTAGGTAGGTGAGGCGGAGGCCCTTGAAAGATATACGTTTACGTTTATGCAGACACTCATATGGAGGAACCATGAGGAGCGTGCCGCCCGAGGAATCGTAAATTGTTGGCATCATTTCGTGAAGCTGGCAGTTAGTTATGCGGTAGCTATTTAATTCAGGTGCCTCTATCAGCAAACGGACCTGAACTTGAAAGTCTCTTCGTGCAGTCAACCTCGAAGCAAAAGCAAGAAACAAAAAAAAAATATGAAGAATTACAGGTGGAAAAGTTATTGTAATCGGGACTCTATAGTATGGCTGAGGCTCGTGAAGGCAGTAATTTACACAAGCGATGGTGATGATGGTGAATTTTCACCATGTGTTCGCAGTAAGTGGTACTTTAGATTGGATCTTGGTATTTTTGTGGCACATCATGGAATTTAAGACATGACAAGTTTTTTGATGGTGAAATGGCTTTGATGTGTGATTGAAAAGGTTTCAAAGAGAAAATCAAGCTATGTATCATTAGTTGAAAGATTTTCGTTTCAAATCTTTAAGTTGAATCAATCTTATTATTACATTCGTTTTTTTTTTCAACTTCTTTAAAATTCAATATCGCTTATTATCCAAAGCTACTTTAAAAGCAATTTTTAACTTCCCCTTGAGAATTTTCAATTCAGCAAAAACAAAATACATAGTTAAAAATTTATATTTATGACATTAAATTAATAGACGAAACATCGAATAATAATTAACTTTTATAGATAAATAAAAATCGGAACTATCTTCCTCCAAACTCACATTAAATGAAAAGAGAAGACAAAACAAAAGACCAAATCAAAAAAAAAAAAAAAATCCAGCATTTAAAATTACCCTTTTTGACCTCATGATTTTGATTCCCTCCAAAGTTATCGTATCAAATCCAAAATCACGAATTCAAAGGAATTTATTAAACAAGTTGTTTGAATAGTTATTTCTGTGGTCGAACACTCCCATCAGAAAGTTTTTTTATTCACTTCGGGTGTGGTCAAGCATATGGCTTAATTCATATTTCGATTTATGCGCTGAAGGTCATAAAACAGATCTGTACTTAAAGTTGATTCAGATGACAGCTTCAATCACCCATTGTAAGAAATAAAAACAGAAAAAAAAACAATGGTAGAAACCCCCATTCAAGATCGAAACTATGCATATAATATAATTACAAACCACTATCGGCCGGTTGTGTTTTTTAACTCATATCGACTCAAATTTATTCCATTGTATCTACATTTATGGAAAAACTCTTCCCTTATGCGGCAGCTGGGGTACATGATCTTGATCTGGTCATTGAACAAGCCGTGTCGATTGTGTGATTTCATTCATATAATTGTCAGATTAAAATGAATGTCATTCTTGTTGTAGGAACCTTTAACTTCAGGCACTCTAAATGAATGTGCCGCAAAGTGAATTAGATTGGTATTTCAATAGAAAAACATTGTTTTCAAATAATATAATTGGCCAAAATCTTACAACTCTAGGTATATTGTTTACTCGCTAGACAACATAAATTCGGATAGCTTTCAATGATATCCGGAAAACCCAACTTTAGCACATACCCGGTGGGTGTTTTGTTGCGCTTGAATACACATACCTGACTCATAACAATCAAAAACTCCAGCAGCCTTTCAGCAACATCCTTGAGACCTAAGCAAATATAACCAATCTAAATTTGAAAAATGTTATCTTTCGTTGGCATCAGCTACCGTTCCATAAGCATTATAAGCTTGCATCTATTTGGAAGATTTCAAACAAACAACACATTTTGAAGACACAAATTACTTGAAGTCTTATCAACAAATGAGATCTTTGCAGTGACGCCCAGTCTGGAGTTTACTAAACTTTTAATAGAAGAAAAATACGGCTGCATTTTATCCTTCCTGGTGCGGCACTCTCTGCAAAATGCCAGGCAAGTATAAATTTGTAAATCGGAATGGATTGAACTATGTAAGCTGTTCATGCCACTACAGATATAGTTATAGTTCAAGCTTAACACAGATCTTGCATTAAATGCGCGCTAACTTGCAAATCAATGGAATTTGCTGTATAGTAATTGGTCTGCTCTTTTGGAAGTGCCAATCTACACACTCTATTCGCACTGTCGGCATTGGCTACCTCATTTGGAAAAACGATTTTCTTTTCCATTTATGTTGTATTGAGATGGACTTAAGAGATTATAGTGAAGACAGGTTTGAAGACCTTAATTATGTATAGCAAATTTTTCTTAAATCTTTTACTTAACATTTTTAAGTTTGAAGTATGTTTTTTTTTTATAAATTTATTTTTAAAAATGGGAAGAACTCTTGCTCTTGTATACAATAATGATAGGTAGGTAATAACATTTTCAGGTGAATGATTGACAGTTGTTGAAGAAAAGAAATTCCTTGATATTATGTATTTTTAGAAGTAAGGAGTAAACATTTAAGTAAATAATGTACCTTAAGAAGTTTATATAGGATTAAAGCACATAGGAAATTTGTAAGACATTAAAGTAATAATAAAAAAGATGCAATTGATTACTCGATTTATTTAAGGTCGCCGATCTAGTGAAATGCGGAGTATATTTGCTCTCGAGGTCTTTCAGCTTGATTCGTAACTGCTCTATGTAGCAAGTTCTGGGTCTGAGGAAAAAAAATGGAACAATTTATTTTAACGTTTGCAATCACATTTTCGGCTCATGTTCTGAAAAATCGATTCTCTCAAATAGACAAAAAAACAATAAAGTTATCACATTAGTAGATTTATTTATTTTTTATTTTGTTTAACTGATTTGATTATTGAATTGATTATCAACTAGAAAAATTGTCTGACTCGCATTTTTACAGCAGAAACTGTAACTGTAAATTTATTTCGGTACAAAAAACTATATTCAAACCTAATTTTTTAAAGTATATTAAGGTCCGTTTGGGAACTTTTTGGGCTGAAATATGAAATCCGTCAAATTCTTTAAAGTGGGGATGAAATTTTCTCAAATACTGTAGAATCTGCTCAAAAACACGGGAACACGATGATTAAAAATATCTGCCACTTTTTGTTTTATTTATTAATTAATTCACTTTTTGATTGTATTTAAATTTTTAAAATTCCCGACATTCAAAAATGATTTGATCATGATTTTTAATTGCATTTTTTTTTTACTGTATTAAATGATTTTGACAGAATTCATATTTCAGCCGAAAATTTTCATAAGAGGGGGAAAGAGTTTTTCTCTCAGTTGGAATGTTTGACAGGACTTGAACTCAAATTTAGTAGAAATTCGTTGTTTTGGCGAGTACCCAAACAGACCTTATATTAATTATATAATTAAAACTTTCGATCTTTTTTGTTGCTGATGTCGACAAAATTATATTAATTGTCAATTTTAACTTGCTCTATAGGGCAAGTATTGGTTTCGTGTCAAAAAAAGTGAGGTTTTAATCAAAACCAACATTACGAAAAGTCCGAAAAAGTGGTTTTCGTCATGCCGTCCGTCGGTCTGTGCGTCTGTGCGTCTATCTGTACACTTCTCTACTGCCCAAACGCGTGGACGGATTTTCTTCAAATTTGGTATAGATGATTTTAACGTAATTTAGAAAGTGTTTTTTTTTTTGTTTTTGAATATCTCGTCTAGAACTAATACCTCCCATATAACTGTACTTTTGCAAGCAATATAAATAATGTCCTAGGAGAACTAAGCGATGATCTTACAAGCAGCAAATTTAATATCACAAACTGACAAACTTGACAGGCAGGAATTCCGAACCATTTATTTTTTTCTTCTCCTCAATCATCGTTATGGTGTAATATTTGATTAAAATCTGGAGTCTTGTAACAATTTTGCATCATAACTTGCCTTTTAAGTTATTAAATTCCAAGTTTAAAAAAAGGATTAAAAAGCTAGCCTTTCCATCCACCACACACTCATGTATTTCCTGAAAATATAATGAAATTGCCTAACATGAGTGGTTTGTTGTTTTTGCTCTATTTAACCGTCATTTTGAATTATTTACGGTTTTTAAAAGGACTAAAAAAACACATGTTGTCATGCTTAAAATACAAAAAAAAACACACACAAATAAAAGTACCAAGTCTCACGTAGTCAGCCTGTTTAATTAGAGAATTCAAAGTTACACAATGTTATAGGCCACTAAAAAATACTGAAGCCTAGGTAAAACACTCAGCACCTTTTTAATTGGCGCATGATTAATAATCTGCAATCTTTTCTCCATTGGTTCAGCATGTCGTGCCTTAAATCACCTAACCAACTCACTTATCACTTTATTCAAATAGCCGACGTCAAAAGAAAATAAAAGTAAAACAGATTAGCACAGTCCTTTCTATAACTACTAAACATCGCGGTCGCTCCGGCAAGCTATCAACACAACTGACGATCAAATACAGTGGAAAGGAATAGCCTATAATTTCAACCAGTTAATAAAAAGTCATACATACTTACACGTTTTGAAACTGATTTTTTTTTTTTATTTTTAATCCTTGGTATAAACACCAATGATAAATTTGTAAATCTGTGCTTAGGACCTCGAAATGAGAGTTTCAATGGACACATTTTTCGTTGCGTATACTCATATATTGGACACATATACTTTAATTATAGATTTTGTATGCATACAAATTATATTGAGCAATCAGAAAATGCTTACTGAGAAATGCTGGTACAACATTTTCAATATGTCCTCACTTTGACACGCAATCTGTTCCACTGTTCATTGGCTGTCGTTTCGCGTAGTTGTCGTTCATTTTAGACAGTGGCCTAGTAAACTAATTTCAACCAAGAAACCACAAAACAAAAAAAAATTCAACTTGCTCTTGTTGGTACAAGTTGTATGCATCAAGCTTCAGCATCCGTCCAATGCTCTCACTTATGTAAGCTATGCCAAAAGTGTACTCCGGTGGGATTCGGAATCGGATTCCAATTCGGAGCAGCGACAACAGCAATAAACAGCCCAGTGGGTGCCTAGCGATCTGGTGGACCAGTGCGCGCACCGATGTGGTATGTCGAAATGACAAATTTTTAACGTCAATCACGATTGATGGGAACTCTCCGGAGGGGTAAAGCCTAAACACGTTGGTTATTTTCATTAAACTTCGCATTAGCGAATTTATGGTCTCAATTCTTGGTGCAGGTTCGTCACCTCCTAAACGTATGAGTTTGACCAAACAGCCCATATTCCGGTCATGTAATTTAGAATTATCGAATAACCACGAAATTCTTCGGCAATCACATTCAAATCGGATGAATGAGTTTTTTGTTAAATTTTTTACTACACACTATTCGGGGAGTGAGTTGGCCATAATCGTAAACTGATATCCGAAAGAGTGTATACAAGAAGTAATTTTTCTCTTTGAATGTGTATCCGAGAACAACCATCTGGCTTTGGCTGAGTTGAGGTGCGATCGATTAGATCGACATTTTTGTGGTTGATACCTGTACTTAGATTATTTCACGGTTTTGCTACCAGGTTAAGTGGCCTGATATGCATGTTTGTTGCATGTGTTTCTGCAAGTAAGTATACTCTCTTACCTACTACAGTGCTGGTAATTTGCACCAATTAGCACAAATAATTGTCCGTTCTGATTTGTATCAATTTTTTATTGGCCTGACAGCTGTTGACAATCAAATTTTATAATTTACATCCAACTTATTGGTTGCAGCATAATCCGTGTATGTATTTTCCAAGAATATTGCAACTTCTTAAATCAATTTAGTTATTTGTTGAAACTTAAAAAAAAAAGAAAGGCAAAATGTATCTTGGCCGTGTAAATAGTAACATTTTTGTTTTTGCATGGAAACGACATAGAAATGTAATCGATTAACTTTTTATGAAATTAAGAGATTTATTTTGCTTGTTGACTCCAAAATATGAATTTACTGACTACTGAGTCAAAAAGCCTTCGTTGCAACCACTTTCGACGGTATCTTTCCTTGAACCAATTATTCAAAATATTTGATTTTAATAAATATTATATATTTATATTGATTTTTGTTATACTCATCACTTGAGAGCCTTATAAGCCTTTTCACCTTGGAACAGCAAAGAACATATATAGGCGCTCATATTGAATAATGAGTATTCTCGAACACTCTCAAGTCCTATGAGCTCTTATACATTTTTAATATTTCTTGCAGAATAAGTAACGTGAGTTTTACAAATTTTAATTTTAAGGAAACAAGGCGTCAATCCGGAATGCCAGTTTCCGATTCGTATGAGGACCTTGGATTCATCCCAACACGATACACAGAAACCTCAACATAGGTAGTTTTGTGCAAAATAGGATCTTTTTAAATCCTAAAATGGAGTTTTCAAACTTTATATGAACAAAATGCATAAAAATCTTTCAAAGCTTGAACTTAAATTTCTTAAAATTCCTGCATCAGAAATAGAGGGTACTTTTTTTTAAATGACCAGTATTATCTACACCTATATAATTTTAAAGGTCAGTAAATTCCTAAAAATATCAATTAGTTTTATTATTAAGTCAACGATAAATGGAAGGATAGATACCAGTAAAACAGAGTTTGCAGCTTCGAAAGACTGGTGCACCAAAAACCTAAAAATGTTTTTCAGTTTTTAGCCTATTGATTATAAAAGGGTCCCTATATATTTAAATAGTCGATGTCTAGTTAAGAACCGTTTTAGTGTAAAATTAACAGTATGCCACATGATTAAAACGAACTCTTAAAAGCACAATTCAATGAGAATATGTAATATCAATACAATGCGATTACAATTTAAGCAAGGGTTATCACTTTTAATGTAGCTTCTTACTATCTTGTATACGAACTGTTAATTTAGTATACCAAAAAGAGCCATAACTCTCAATTGCCCGATCGTGAATTTACCTTGAAATTGGTTGGACTTGTTTTTAAATTTCAAACTCTCCTAATTAGGTGGATCATTAATTTTTCTTCCACACAAGTATGATACATAAATCTTCAAAAATTGACTTGCGACAGATCACTTCAATCAGAATATTATTTTTTCTATATTAATCCACCGCAACTTCTGCCTAATTTCAAATAAAATTGCAACATGCAACTTGTTCGCTTATGGTATTTGCAGATTCCAAAATCGTTTTCGTTTACTTGCAGATATCAAGGGTTCCATCACACAAAAGTAAATGAATCCAAGAAAAGTACAACAATTATGCGTGTTGTTTATGCATCGGATATAGAATACCAATGAAATTGTCAATTATGCCACAACGAAACGCAATTTTAATCACTTCACTGGCGGTAAATTCAAACTAAGCCATATAAATCAAATTTTATACAAACACCAAATGAGTATTTGGTCCAGTTAGTATTTTAATGATCAATTGTTCAAGCACTTATTTTCAGAAGCAACGAATATAGAGCCAAACGTGATCCGATTCAATAAAACAGCGCAGCACACGGTTCAGCTGTGTGTGGCGGCTATTTGCGAAAATTGATTGGAGATCATTAGTGCATTGCTGGATATTTAGTTACACAATATACAAAAGAGTAAAAGCTAAAGTTTTATATTATATTAATATGGGCTAGGTGCCCTCTATGTGCTGTGTGTCATTGTTTTGTTCAGCACAGATGATTGATTTGAATGCTTAACTACTTCATAACGTATGATGTAAAAGAAACAGATTTAATTGAACAATACAATCTTATTCTTAATAATACTACGAATATATATGCAAAATGCAAGTGTGGACTTTGTGGTTGCTCTGGTTACTAAGGTCCATTAAACAAATGTACTCGATATACAGAACTTTTCATAATTTAATTAAAAGCAAGCTGTAGAAACTGTGATCTGTGAAGCAAACATTTAGATTTAAAGAGAACTATTGTCTGTTAAAGTACACTGATAGAAATTTGGCAGAAATATGAAAAAGATATTAACAACAAACAATAATGACGAAAAATTGTAAAAGTGTGCTTTAAGTTTACTTGTTATTTAAAACAATTTATCGCTAACAGCTTTCATTTGTTTGAATAGTTTAGCCAAAATGACTTACCCAGGTTGCCATTTTGCGTAAAACATATCCGTGGTGCTTTTGGAACATATTAACCAAAATTGACACATTTATGGCAAGAAATATCCCAAAATGTTTTATTATCCTTAAATCTCTGATTTGACAAAATTGATTCTGATTCCTAAACTCTAGTTCAAAACGACAAAACCATATTCTACGAAAAGATGAGGAAACCATAAATAAAAAACAATAATTTTATTTTTAATTAATAAAATAAATATTGCGAATTTGTCTGCGAGTGTACCTATTAAATGTATTAAATATTGGCCTTACAGAACTATAGTAGTTGTTTAGTCTAATTTTTCGTATTAATAATGTATCCCACACAAAAGCCAGCATTAATAAAAAAAATACCAAGATATGTCAATTAAAGGCATTCATGCAACTGACAGGCCAGAGAATTGAAAACAAAACTCAATGGCTAATAGTTTTAAATATTCAATGGAAACCTTATGCGGCACGGTGCCCGCCCCGCTGACAAACCAAATAACTTTAGTATCCCGATAGAGTCACCGAATAAAAATTCTTAACACAATGCTCATAAAACAGAAACACAATAAATCAAGGATACAGTTTTGCAAAGAAAAAAAAATAATTTAATTTTAAAATTAAACCAGGAAATGTCATAATTTTGTTTATTGTTTACATAATGAAATTGACCGAACACTATATTATTATAATGAAAGCCAACATTTGCCGAAATGATTATTATAAACGTGCGTAACCATTTACAACACACAGAAATTATCAGCAGCTTGTCAGCTTACAAAACTAATAACTTTGGTACATATTTGCGTTGGTTATCGATCAATTTTTTTTTTTAATTAAGACAAAATAACAATGTACTCCAGATCTGTCAGTCATGTTGCCCTCTTTTATTAGCCATATAACTGTTGGTAACTTAAAAATTGATCATGAGTTTTGTTAAAAACGAAAGTTATGCAATAATTAAGTATTTCATGTGCACAATCGAAAATGGCTTTTGATGTAATTCTTAATATTACTTTCACTTCATTTCAATTTTGGCAAGTGGATAATGTAAGACTTAGTTAGCAAAAAGCTTTTTAACATTATTTTTGTTTATCAATTACAACTTCGTTGGAAGGAACCGCATCTGCACCCAACCACTGATAAAGAAGAAGTATTTTTTGCTAACCAATTCGAACTAAAATCGAATAATAATAAAATTATAATACAAACACGCCAACCAATATATACGAGCTTCAACAAAGTGAATCCTATTCAGAAACCATACATTGAGGAGATATTCTCCACTTTGGAGAGAAATAAAGCTATTGGTGACATCATAAAAACAGAAGAAATCAGTAAATACTATCATAACCCTTCTTACAGAAATAGATCTCTGACAGCGAAATCATCAGTGGATCGAAGGACGAATTAACAAGATGATATAGATTCTTCATAGGATATTTCCGACGGTAATCAAAACTTTTCTTACTAAACCTCGCAAGTATTTTTTTTACAATCGACCATAACTATCAATCAGGCGCAGGAAAAAAGCTGTATATTGACGACTACATAACATGTAAACATAAAGCATGACACCGGCAAGAATGAAGGTGGGCCAATTGTTTGAAGAACGTGATACACCATATCTTTACAAAACTACCATAAACTACGATAAAAAAAAATCCACCAAATAAGAAGTAGGAACCCAGAAACCTTTATTTAAAACGCACCTGACGTGACTTGTTAGTAAACCAGCTCTCAAATGAGAAATGTCGACAGAAAATAAGTGTACATAGCTGAAAATTGTATTTTTTTAAAGCCGAAGTAAAGAGTTAATTTACAAAATTTGAAGAAAACCATGCATGCAATTTCCTTCAAATTTTGGAGTTTATATTCAATTTAAAAAAAAGCAACTGGTGATTTTATGTACCACACATTGTTATGAAGTAGTAAGACCATCATGTCTAATATTTGTAGATGTTTTATCAAAATACTCGTAGGTACTTCTACTCACCTTTGTGTTTAATGTCTCATCACTCTACTCTATAAGCCAACCGAAACAGTTTTTTTTCTTTACCGCAAATGATAAAACTAAATCGTGTTCTGAAATTTCGTGCCTCTGTCTGTATAGCGGCAGCATTACCTTTTATAAATTCAACAACCTGCACACCTTAACAGGATGACAAAAAATCGCTCGTTATATTTTGCCCAACCACCCAGAATCAAATCAAAAGACCTTGAAATACATAATTTATGCTTGCAGAGTATGTATATGTAGGTACATATGCTGCGGTGCACATTTGCAAGTAAGAACCAAACGTCCAAAGAAAACCTTTTTCCTACAAGCTTCCAAGACTACCGGATCAACATTTTAAATAAATAAAAAAAAAAAAAACAAACACCTGGCGGTGCCGGAACACGAGGGAAATATGAACGACCAAGCCGTGGCCACCGCAGACTAAAAGACAGAAATATCGCAGAACCTAAGTCGAACGAGCAAGCATTAAGTCCAATTTGAATAAAGTGATCGTGGTCAACTGCAGCTAGCTATAAATGCTTTGTATTCACACACAACCGGATTAATTGCAAAATGTCTTGAGTTTATTGTTTTAATTTTTTTTTTAAAGCCCAAACACAATCTTTTCATCTTTCTAAACAAATGTCCGCGGAATTAATTATTTATTAAACTGTAGTTCCATTTGGCTGGCACTCTACAAACTATCACCTCCATGAGATCTCCCTTTGAGCTGGAATCGTGATTCGTCAAGTTGATTGTAACATGAGAATGGGAATGTGTCCCGTGCTGAAAATAATGCAATCAGTTCTATTGCAATTCTAGGTCAAAGTTGTTTTATTGTTTGTAAATTTTGTGTTTTTTTTTTTCAACATAAAAATGTGCTTTGAGGAACCATAAACTGGGAGCCTTTTGTGCCTAATTGCTCATTTGTTTTGTTTTTGCATTTAAAAGACTATAAGTAAAATAATTATTTTTGAATGCATGCATGTATACTATGATGGGGTATGTTTTCTTAAGTTCTTCAATTTGTCCAAATGTAAAGTTCATATTTCAAAACTTCACCTTGGAAAACGTATAAAATAACATTCCTTCATATTTATTGTCCGGTTTGATCATATTTTTCTGAGCTCAATTTTCTCGTTAGGAATTTTGTGGAAACCTTGTGTCAAAAACTAAACAAGGTGATCTGCATATGATACAACGAAAAGTTAAAGAAAATTGGGAGTACATCACAAAATAGATCAACAAGGATGTCTTAGCATTTTATTATTTCTTGAAGTCTAAGACATAAAATACAAAGGTGGTGTTTCATTTCATCCCACAGAGAAAAAAGATTGTGAGAAACAATTATTCAGCGTGACTTTTTTACCAAATCCTTAGTTTGAAAAAAGACCCTTGCACTGCCACTAATTTGTTCTTTTTGAAAATCTTTAAATCTACTCCCCGTAAACCTAAATTTATCTTCGGAATCTGAACACAATTCTGCTGGTGAACTTATTTGTATAATAATTTTAGTATTTCTTAAATGATGACGTTAAATAGTGAAAAATACACATTGAGATCTGATCGAGTTTAAAAGGTTCGTCGCCGTCGGTTAAATGACTGTAAATACAAAAAAGAAATATTAAAATATCATTTTTCTGTTTCTGACTTGTATAATAGACATTATTCACCTGATTTTTTCTTATGTATTTTCACTTGTCGATCTTATCGCAATTCGTTTTTTTACATTTTGTAAATTGTTCTGTAATATGGACTTTGATAAATAGTTTTCTTTTTTTAATATTATAATATTAATGAATTAATGTGACCATACTTTGAAATTTATTAAAATACATAGTAAAAAATTTTGCGATTTAATATTTTTTTTTTTTTATTATTTTTTTTTTTTTAATTATTTTATATGCTATTTATGTATGTTTTATTTCAAAATAATCTTAATGGGCCTCTTCACATGAGACTGGGTTAAAATTAACTTAGTAGGGGCAGTTTAAAAGACTTTTTCCAATTTTTAAGATGAAGAACGAGAAGGAAACGAGGTGGGAAAACAGGCGGGAAACGAGGCGGGAAAACAGGCAGGAAAAGAGGCTGTAAAACAGGTGGTAAGAAACGAGGCGGGAAACGAAGCGGGAAACGAGGCAGGAAAAGAGTCTGTGGTAAGAAACGAGGCGGGAAACGAAGCGGGAAACGAGGCGGGAAAACAGGTTGGAAACGAGGCGGGAAACGAGGCGGGAGAACAGGCGGGAAACGAGGTGGGAAGACAGGTACGAAAAGAGGCGGGAAGACATGCGGGAAACGAGGCGGGAAAACAGGCGGGAAACGAGGCGAAAATTACTTTTTTGGATTTTTAAAAAAAGTTTGAAATTTTTTTTTTTGAAAAATCATATTTTCGAAAACTACTTAATATTTTTTTCCAAAATCTAGTTTTTAGATGTTCATAAATAATATCTTAAAAATGGCGTACCAATTTTTTTATAAAAGTCCTTCCAAAATTTTATGTAGAAAAAATATTTTTTTAACAAAACGGCTCTAACGATTTTCAATTTTTTTTTCTAAAAATGTATCATTGTAAAAGAAATCAGATTGCATACTTCGTTTTGAGTTAAAATTCATTAAAGAAGCTGTTTTAGTCATTTGAAAATCGAATTTTATGGTTTTTTTAATTTTTTTTAAACTGCATTTACAAATTTTTAATTAAAAAAGCTTAGCATATATAGTAACTTTATCTATAAGAGCAAGTACGTGCGACCCAGTCGTGCGTTTTATTTAGGTCGGGCGCCTAACTGCCAATTTTTTTTTTTTTAAGTGATTATTGAAAAAATACTGTGAGTGTAGAAATAAATCTAAAAGTTGTACAAACGTGACAAACGACTGCAATTACCACTTTTGCCTACCTCGAAAGTAGGGTGGCCACCCTAACTGTTATTTACAATTTGTTTTTAATAAACAAAACATTATTTGTTCAAGAGGCTTAAAGTGTTCTTAATATATGCAAAGACCCTTAAGCCACCAACTAATTCGTTCTCCTTATAAACCATTAAATCTACTCTCCATAAACCTCTTGGTAAATAAGAAGGAAGAGGTTCGTCCACTACATATAGGTCCTTGCAAAAAAAAGTTCCCTTAAATAAAAAGAAACGAATCCGTTTGAAAATATTCATATCCAAGTATCTATTAAATTACCTTTGGAATTGGACACAATCCTTCTGGTGGAATTGTATGATAATTTGAGTGACCTTTAAATGACGGTTGGAAAAGTTTCTTAAACGTTGTATTGTGGAAAACACAAAATGCAATCTGATCAAGTTTAAATAGTTGCTCGATAAAATGACTATTTCCAGACGAACTCAATGCAGATTTAACTTCGAACTGCAAATAAACGTAGAAATATCAGAATATCATTTAAAACATTTATTTATGAAATACATTATACCGAAAAAGAATCATCCATATCAGTCAGAAGTGTAAAGTTTCCATTAAAAAAATAGTTCGAACGCTTTCTTATAATTTTCAAGGCGGAGAAGTCAATTAGATTATAGTTTTCTCCTTCGATACTTTCCGTTCGGTCTAGCACTATTGCATAATCATGTGCGCACTAAAAAGGTAACAATATTCAAGTTGATTTTTTGTTAAAAATTAAAAAAGAAATAAATTTTACAACAGCAATCCAAAGCAAAAAGCAAATAATTAAATATTTGAACGTTCCCATTATCAACTTCAAATTATTATTATAGGCTGGTGACTTTGCATGTACCGTATTTAAGTGAATTTGAATGCCCATTACATAATAAGCATTATTTACCGATTTTTTTTTAAATGTGTTTTCACTTGTCGATCTTATCGCATTTAGGTATTTGACAATTGTTTTGGTGTAAATGATTATTTAGGTATTTGAATATTAATTTAGTAGTGATAATCTGCACTCTAATCAATGTAAATCATTTCATTTAATATCATATTTAAGGAATTTTATTAAAACCGGATTACTGTTAAAATTGACAATAAAACAGCATAGACTAGGATGTAGTACCATCTACCTGTCTTGTGTTACGATAACATGCTAACAGCAGCGGTTGTCAATTTGTAAGAACAGAAGGGTTAATATATTTTTTCACCGTGGATTGAGTTATTAAAGTTCATTTCAAGCTGGCTGATTTTTCTAAAATTGCTTTTGAATTATTAAAATAAGTAAATTTCAATCATAACACAATATAAGTTAATAGACAATTCATTTTCCAATTAACTATAAACTTCAATGAAACTGCAAGAGTCAACGAAAAGTATAGCAATGAAATCTAAATTATAAGTTTCACTCTTCAATGTTTATTTGCCCCAACCTTGGCTAAGACAAAATCTAGTTTTCTTAATTAACCAAAATTATTGCCTCGTTATTAGCATCATGCAACTCAACACTTGTAATAGATTTTGGTTTATAAATAATGACATTGACTAGTTCATGGTCATTTTTGACTGCATTTTTAGATTTTTTTTTATTATGATTATGAGTAACCGAAAATTTGTTAAATTGTTAAAAAAAATTAAGTAATGTTTTAAGATAATAGTTCCTTTACACCTAGATTACTGCTTTTGTAGAACTCAATCAAAATTCTGATAAGTAAATTAGAGTTCACTTGCAAAGCTCATATACAAAAAATATTATGACCAGATGTTTGTCGACCACTTGATCAATTAAAATAAATTAACAACACATAATAAAAAAAAGCTAAATTTAATTGATGAAGCGAAAACCAGAAGTTTTGCACCAGATTGTCTGGCATAACTGGAATAAAATATGCACACTCATAAAAATGGTTGGCAGGCAATAAAATTTAACGTATCAAATTATTTAAGCTTATTTACTTAGTGGATTTTTAAAATGCAGTTTTTAATAAATAACAAATTGAATATTCACATAATCGTTAACGTTATTCAAAAACTTAACTGATACTTGATCTAAGCACCTGCTCGACCAAATAGTAAATACAAATTAGACGTGAGATTATTTAGCAATTTTATGAAAACTTAGCTTATGAAAACCTAAGTAATGCAAGTAAGATATAAAAGAGAATGGATGTTTGTTTCCCATGTGTCTTAACACCTATATTAAATGAAAGGTCTCAAAAAATTACATTTTTTTGCATTGGCAGGAAAAGTGCTTAAAGATGTATGTACATATGTGCTGAATTTTACCAAATGTCTTGATGACAGGTCTCACTATAAAAATAAAAATGTATCAAAAACTCTTAGAGAATACAATTATCTACGTATAGTCTAACAGAAACCAAGATACAGTCTATGTTAGTCAATAGCGTTTTAATTGATTTTGCTTAAAATACGTGTAGATACATAAATGATTACTCAAACTTAAGAGTCACACTGTTTGGGTGAGCCTTTAGTCGAATTGTAAATATTATAATATTCGATAAAACAAAACTGAATCGAATAGAAATTTTTTTTAATAAGTATATAACCCAACAAACCCAAAATTCCGAAATGATTTTTTTTTTATTGTTTAATAAAAGCTTAAAAATTGGAGCATTGACTTGGTAAAATTTTTCAAATTTAATTGCGGAATCTTGGGCTTTCTGGAATCTTCGTTTTCGCGATTTTGGGTTTTCTGGATTTAAGATTTAGGCATTCTGCCTGACTCCCGTATTTTATGAATCTTTATTTCTATAGCACATTCCCTGGACGAGATACAAACATATATGTGCCCATTGATATACACTGAGGGGAAAAACGCAACGTAAAATTTGATTCGGTCATGTTTTATTTCACATTGATACATATATGATAGCAAAATTTAATTTAACTTTGAAGTTGTTTCAAGGCAGAACATATCAAAGTCATCTTCAATAGAATGTTAATATACCATGGTTAAGGCATCCGACTGGTAACTCAAACATTTCAACTATTAACTTAAATCTACTTTTGAATTTCGCTCCGAGTTATAATTTGGCATTTGTACTTATTATTATTTTTCTTTTGTTTTATCTGGGATTTGTGTGTGCAAATAAAAATTAAAATTTTTACTTTGAGTTCACTTATGCTTTCTATTATCCTAAGCACCTTCAAGTGTAAAAATAACCAATCAGATTTTGTTCCCATCACGTAATCATATGACTTTTGGCTAAATTAACTAATTTACTTAAAAGTAGTTTATAAACATTTAAAGAATGATAATTGCCATGCCATAATAAGTTGCCTTAAGAGGTAGATATTGACAGTCTATTTTTGTAATACCATTAATATATTATGTTGTTTTAGAAATTCAACTTCCTCGAGTTATTTTGTTAAAAAAAACCTGTATTCGCAAATCTGGTTCCTATATCAATGCTAATCCTAATATTATAATGGTTATGTTTATAAAAAAAAATGACTTATTTCAGGGAGTGTACACTAGGGTGAAGCGAAAATCCATTTTCTTGCATCTAATACAAGGTACATATAATATTTCAGATTAAAAGCAATTGCATAAACTCATTCAATATTTATGGTTCTACGGGTCTTTAAAAAAAATTATATTGAAAGAAATTTTAGCAGAGTTAGAAAAAAAAAATGGCCAAAAAACATATTTGCATGGGAAAAGTGGAGCTTAATGGAAATACCATCATAAAAATTGTTTTATTTATTTTTTATTTTACAAAATCTAAAAGCAAATATACTAAAGTTTTATAAACTAATTCAACATTGTATTAATGTGGCAATAATACCAAGTGCTACAACAATGAAAAAGATTATTTAATAATTAAAACAACATATATTCATAAAAAATGTTTTTAAAACTTACGTAGATTTTTTAAGTTGATTTAATAAACATATTTTATTAAATACTAACAACTGTAACTTATTTTGACCAAGTCTACTTTTTAAACTAACCTACACTCATATATTAATATTTTACGATCAAGCGCATCAATCGCCTGTTTATGAACTAAATAATAATAAATTGATAACTTACCCCAAAATATAAGCGTAAGAACTTTATTATAAAACAAAGTTTATTATAATTGGTTCAATGCGTGTTTTTAGCAATTTGGACAGTGAAACTACTCACTTCCGTGATTTTGGCCAATATTGCAAAAAAAATAAATAACAAATTAAAATAAATTTTTGATGAACCCTAGTGTATTTTATTTAGCAAATTTGTCTTCAACTCCAATTAAATGGAAAATATCCAAACACGAATTTGAAATAGTATCGTATAAAATGATTGAATACAAATTTAAGTAATGAAACTAGAAAACAAAACATGGATTTGTAATATTACCACTTGTAATATTTGTTTTGTACTCTTTGATTACCTTTGTTAAATCCTTTCTTTTATAAAATATAATTGTTCAGTACCTTAAGAAGCAAACTTGCTATAATCTATCGTATTACAGTCAATTCATGTAATATTTGCGGGATACCCACAATCCTACATGTTTGCTTAAAATAATTTGCTTTAAATTTCAAAACTCCATAATCACTACAAATTGAACCATCAAATTGAAATTGTATTTTTTGTCAATGAACGCAAAATATTTTCGTATGGGCTACTTGGGAGCTGAAAGCAAAAGGTGATTTAATAAACTATACATATGCATAACAAATCAAATTTAAAACACTTCGTATGATTGAAAGTGAAATTATTTATTCGTAAGCTGCGATCAAGACAAACGATAGGCAAACAGATTGATACCGATCTTTATTACTTTGAAATCGTTCACTTTCTAATGAAAGAAATTTGTAATCAGATTGTTAAGCAAGTAATTGACTTTATAAAATTCAAGTGTTAAAAGTAATTTTTGTTTAAATTTTGAATAAACACTTGGCAATTTACAATACACTGCAGCTATTTGCTCAATGAAATTATTATGTTTACCACTACAATTAAGTAGAGAGTCTCAATGAAAACCGAAAACGGAACTACTGCACATTGCTAATTGAGCCAACAAATCAATCCTCCCTGGGTAAAAAAATATTCACTATTCATAACATCTGTTCAGTATAATTGGGATTATATCCAATAAAAAATTAAAGCAACAAAGAAAACTATATAACTCACAGCAGAGCCATTATCGTGCGAACTATAATAGTGAATGCCAAACGTTCAAGCCAGCACATAACTAATTTTGTTTTAATGTGCACAGAATTAAATCAAGCAAATTTGTAAGACCAAAAGACACACCCTAAATATTTGCATACTTTATTTTTGCAATTCACAAAAAGCATTATTTGTATCGAACACCATAAAAACGATTGCTCTAGTTGCTCCATTCTTTTTTAACTCGCCGCGCCGCAGGGTACGTTAAGACTTCCCGACCAACCAATGTCAAAGGGCATTTCACTTAAATGTTAAGTAATTCTAAATGGTTAAACGCAACATAATAAAATTGTATGAAAACAAAAAAAATAACTTGCTACAAATCCAACTTAAGTAACATAAAAAGATGATGTTGTTTCACGATTAGAGAGGAAAACGAAAGAGCTGAGGTACAAACTTGGTTAGTGCATAAACTACCTTTAAAAACTTTGAGAAAATGGTGGCACGCATTGAACCAATTATAATCCGAGTACTTTTATAGGTTGTACAAGCATATTTTTGGGTGATGTGTTGTTTTGTTTGTTCAAGGACGGGGTTTCTGCTCTTTTAATTCCAACTTCATTATGGGTGACGTAATCGGTGCTGCTGCCGTCACACGCATATCAACCAGAGATATAAAACACTTTTTTTGATCGATCTTTTGATTGAGGCTCGGGTAAAACAAGGTCACATACCAGACCATTTGCTGCATGCATGTATATTTGAGTACTTTTAGGTGCAGATGAAACCAAACGGAACGGAATACACATTCACCTTACATTCTGAAAATAATTTGGTAATAAGCTGTTTTTTTTCTGGGACTATTTCAAATTTAGTTATTTTAGTAAGTTAATGGTAGTAAAATAAGCATATATCTCATTAAAAATGTTTGTGAGGAAAGTCCTTTACTCTTAGAATATTTCTCAACGCAAGACTAGAAATTCAAA